>WOVY01011550.1:0-169097 GCA_013436015.1 Rhipicephalus annulatus | reverse complement strand
TAATGCAATGCTCAAAAAGGCAAGTGTTGCCAACGCTTTGCTAAGATGACACGGTGAGGGCACCTGCCTGTCGCTTTGCGTTTTACACCTTATCACATCCGAGACTGGGCGCGCATCTTCTCCGCGGTCCCGCACGCCCGCACCCGCGGTCCCGCACTGGCGCTATCTGGCAGTTATATTCGTTGTCGAATATAACTGCCAGATAGCGCCAGTGTCTAGCGTGCCTTAGTTACTGTATGTGCTACTTTTATATAGGGAGCATGTACAGTAACTCTAACGTACCTCAATGCGCTCGTTCACCTTCGTTGCACGGATCGAGACTTTTCGCAGCGCAGCGCTTCCAGAATACAAATAACCGACTTTCTTGTGCAGAACTTCAAATAAACGTTTGTTTTTTTTTACTGGAAATTGTGAACCCATTAATAGGTTCAATTCTACTGGCTAGTGAGTACCCCGTCCTTGTGCGTAGAGCAACGTAAAAATATTCATACTGAAGAGCTTGATCAGTTTGTTGTAGTAGTTATTATAACGGACACAAAGTGCTGAATGACAATACGAGCTCTTGTGTTTTTGTCTTCCTTTTTGCACTCGTTCCTTACTGTATGCGAGCTCTCCCAACAATTCAGTCGTCAGAATGAATAAGTAATCTAGCTAATTTCAACATTTTGCTTCACTCTCAGTGTGAAAAGAAATAGGATA
Organism: Rhipicephalus annulatus; assembly: GCA_013436015.1. Classification (NCBI taxonomy): domain Eukaryota; kingdom Metazoa; phylum Arthropoda; class Arachnida; order Ixodida; family Ixodidae; genus Rhipicephalus; species Rhipicephalus annulatus. The sequence continues at coordinate 168,398 of WOVY01011550.1, read as the reverse complement.
AAACGTTCGTATCAGGCTACTCCTTTTTCAAAGCAACTCACAGTGATGCGACGGTTATTCGCTGCAGTTCGACATAAATCAAAACCGATGAGTGCAAGCCTTTCGAGCATGTCGCTTGATTATAATTCAACGGCCTACACAAAACGAGTGTGTAATGTTTACATTGTAAATTGGTTTTTTGTGTCTTTTGTTAGCTCCTCAGATGTTCAGTTGAACACTTTTACGCTCTTTTCGGTTCTGGTGGCGTTTGGCTGTTCTTGAGATTCAGTGGTAAGGAATACGCCCTCAAGCCAATGTTGTACAGCAGTCACTCAATCTAATTGGGTCTGCTCGTTCGCTAGCAAGGGCAGGCTCAAGTGGTGTAGGCATTTATAGACAACCATATTGAAGAACGCAACCCCCTTACAAGCCGTGCTTGACTCAACCTTCGACTAGCAGCGCTCTTTCTGAGTCCTAAAGAAATATTTTCTCATACACAAATCAATTTTCATTCGAAACACTCCTCCAAAATACGCTTCTATATGCGTCAGGGAATATATCGAGCTTTATATTTGCGATAATAAAGGTATAGACAGAACCGCAGCGAGTCACTCCTCAAGTGAACTTGAAGAGCCAGCCCAACGTATATGTCGAACGCCTCTCACTTTGTTGCCATTTCCAGATAAATCCGAGCTCCCGCCACTACTTGTCTTTTGACTGAGAAGCTGCGCGCTTTCTTCCGGGGGTTCAGTCGAGGAGTTAGATAATAACTCAATTGTAAAGAAGCCGCTGTGGGGCAAGGATAGATTGACCAATTCAAGAGCACTACTCACATTGCCCGTGACGCGTTGCGTTCCCTGCATGGGCAAGTTGATCACCTGCACTTGAGTATTCGTCGTGCCAGTGCTTGAATATTTATTTACTTGAGAGGCGACTGCTCTCACACGCATACAAGAGAAGTTTGCGCGCGGAATCTGAACAAACCTGTTACGAAATACTTAAGAACTATCAGAAGACATAAACAGTAGCTAGCTTTTCCTCAATGATTGGGTCAATAACTCCCTCTAGCTTCATGTATTCGTGCATGTGTATTCGAGTGCTCACATCAGCCGTATAGCTGAGTGGTGTTCATAATTAGGGATCTTTATAACACTCACTGAAATGCTGCGAGGAACAAATGACCAAGGCGGCATTCTGAACTTTGGCATAGACCGTTGTTTTACTGTTTTTTTCCAGGTTTTGCTCTGGTTTATAATAGTCATACTTGAAAGTCTTTATGAAAATAAAAGGATGTGTTTTTGACAACTTGAGTTATTGGAGCTAAGGAAACACATAATAGCCACAAATGTTGCAGCATCGGTATTCAGTTGTTAAAGGTTGGACAATATCGAATAATAAATCGGTGATATTACGTTTCCACAAAAAAGTGAAGAGTCGGGCTTGTTTATACAGCGAGCCGAACTTGTCACTAGTGTGTCAGAATCAAGTATGAGATTGATGAATATGATAATAGCAGAAGAAATAACATGGCTGATCAGTGTTCCGTTGGAATACGTATTACAATAAACTAAAACACGTCTTTATAGTGGTGCTTGAGCTTGTTTTGTGCATTGTTTTGCCACAAGAGCTATTATATAAATGCCATAGCAACCGATTTGTAATGTAATGCGAAGAACGGCAACAAACTCGGAACTTGTCGGCAACTATCCAGGCAGAAAAGACACACTAAAATAACACACACTGGACGAGCGCAGACTAACAACTGTTAGAGCTTCACACTTGACGCACTTTAATCTAATTTTTTTCACTATCAGTCTTCATTCCTCTTTCCACAATGCTTCTTTTCCACGCAATCTTGGCCAACAAAATCTCGCTATACGTGCTCATTGTTCTTTATTTGATGTTACATCCCCATTGCACTTGTGGAAACTACTTAGTGGAAGCTGTGCATGATAACTGGTAACGATGTTGCCAATAGTCAAACCTCGCAATCACATAAGGCGCCAAACCTGAACATTGGAGTTTGTTCTGGAACTTTCGAGAAGAGTAGCACAGTAATGCCACGGCTCCAGATTTATCAGCAGATTTACATATTTTTAAAAGTTTTCTACCATTTGCGTGATAAAAATCAACTTAATTCCGTATTTTTACAGATATTATCGCCAAAGGTCTACTTTTACCGCGTTTATGTTTAATTTGACATTGCGTCATGCGGTTACGGAGGAGAGAAGGCCGTCACCTCACTCAAATTAAAAAGAAATATAATCCCTAGAACTGCGCCAGCGAGCGTATTTTCAATACAAACAATTTAAACACAGGATAGCAGAAAAAAATTCCATAAATATGTTTCTACCAACATGTGTCCCTGATTTTCTGTTTCCATTGCGATAGCACTAATATAGACACTCTCGGCTGAATTTTACCGCATGCACTAGCGTGGGCGTCGAAATCAGCATCGCCTTCACTCACCATATATGTACCCTCATCTCTAATATGAACACCCAAGAAAAAACAATAAATCAGAAAAAGACTCCGGCACGCGCAATTGATCGTGGTACCTCTGAAGTGGGAGGCTTTAACCACTGAGCCATAAAGAAGCACGTCCTTCAACGTTCAAACAACAAGCTATTTATGACAACCACTTACCGCTGGTGACGGGCACATTGGGGAAACTATCGTGTTTTTAGCATTATCAGCAAGATGACGTAATTAGCGCGCATCGCAACATCGTAAGGCGGCGCGCGCTATAATCTGCCATGCGTACTTTGCCCCGCTTAGAGAAGGGAAATAACGTTCTCGCTCCTTCAAAAGTCCTTAACTCGCTGTGACGAGGAGGGGAGAAACGTACGTCTTGGCTGGCCTCGGGCTTCACCTGGAATGATTATGGTGTAGTTACTGGGCACACAAATGTCTCTGCATTCGTTCCACAGTCTCCGTTTGCGAGAAGGGTGCGATTTTCAAACACAGCGAAGTAATAACTGAGCCTTTATTAGAGTTCATTTGTACCTTTCAGTACACTTAGTACATTGTTTGTACGTGAAAATGTGAGGCACGTTTCAATCTGCTTGCAATTCTGCGAGTAACCTTCGAATTTGTTGCTATCAAGTTCATAGCTTCACCTTCGCGGCAAAGCTGTGAATTTTTTTTTATTTCTCCCTTTAGGTATGTACGCATTACAGCTCAATTCGAGGCATGGCTATCCCGCAAAGCGCTACTTTTGCTGGAATGTGTATGAATCAACAATCACTAAACAAGAGGAGAGCGCTGAACGAGCCTGTTTGCCAGTGTTTGCGTGTGTGAAGGATTCTTGCAGAAAATCCTCTCGCAGATTTTTTGAATCGCATTGACATTTTGAGAGTGAGAATTTACTTGTAAATGCGTGGGCCAATAAATTTTATAAGCAAGCAGCCTTGGGCTGAAGCTACACTGCAGAACAAATGATTTTTTTTCTCTGCTACACTCCTTTTCAGATCTGCTGATTAGTTCTCTTCTTCTCAGTATACAAAATTTACAAAACTTGCTCGCGGGTCTAATAATCAGGCAGTGCTTTTCTAAAATCTTTTAGGGCTTCAAGGCACTCTCTCTGGAATGTAGTGGTGCGAATGTAAGTTGAGGCAGAAAATCATTCTAGGCACAAAAATCAACAAAAAAATAACATGCCAACACAATAGCTTCATTAGATATGTTGTATGTACTTACGCAAGAAATAGCGCGCCAAGACGAAAGATGAAAAATCAGTATTATATATATTAGAATTTGATTACTCTTGGCGTTTAACGTTCCAAGACGACGATAGGATTATCAGAGACACTGTAATAGAAGGCTTCAGAATTTGTGACCACCTCTGGTTGTTTGAAGTTCATCAAATTGAAACCCCCATGATGTAAATCACCCTCAATGGCGGGATCAGATCCGGAGAGCGGGTAAAGATCTGCAAAACTACCTCATCCCCAGTTAATTTTATTTTGTACATACAAGATCCTCTTGCAAGAAGAGGATCTGTTAGGGCAGACCGTTGGTCACTTTACACTGGCCATGAGCTGATCCCCTTTCGAAAAAATCTTTTCCCCGCCCCTACTCGCAAATGACACTGCTTAACTCTCAATTCGCTCGTCTTCTTTAGAAGGTGGTTCATCGTGTCTAATTTCACACCAGAAACGCTAAAGCTTCAATGGGCTGAGTGCCATCAAAAACATTTTTATGTTTAATCAGTCTCGTATCGTGCTATATTGACACCTCCCGGACACCAGTAATCTCGAAGTCATTATTTTTACTACTTGATGAAAGATACACAAGATTTCTAATATAATGGCTGATTTCCTGACTAAGTGACTAAGCGCGAAACCATAGAAACAATAAATACTAAATATTACTACGGATATTCCGCGAAAAAATCTGCTTACCATACCTTTATGTGTATTAGCAACACTGCAATAGCGATAACGCTGCAATCTTCGAAAACACATTTATGATTACCAACGCGCTTCACTACTTGACAAATTATGTACAGCCAACGCGCTGTTCTCCAATATTATTTTACAGTGTGACAACCTTGCTGTAGTTCGCGTTGTTATTTATTTCTTGGATCTAAATTTACCCCGTAAACCTAATTACATTAGGGGGAATCTGCGGTGTAAGGTTCCGAAAATTTTGACAACCTGAAGTTGATTAACGTGCCTATAAACGTAAATACACAAGCATCATGCATTTCGCTCTTCAACTAAGTTGCGCGGCTACCATGGCTGAAATAGAATTCCACGACGTTCGGGTCAAAAGTCAGGCACCATAACCTCTGGACAACCTTAGCAGGTTCAGTTCATCCCAGGATGGCAGATAAGCGGCGACACTTATAAGCGTGCCGCTGTACCAAAATGAAAATTCCTACAGATCCACAAAGTGAGTTATGATGATGGAGCGATGCTCCAGTGGTGACATGAGAGATGATACGAGGAGTGTTTATTTTTATCCCATAGAAGGGGGGGGAGAGGCACTGTGTACGTTCTATTGACGGTTTTCTACACAGATAGTGTTTTCGACCATTTGAGCGCTATGTGCGCTGTGTATGCGGTATGGCACACAGATATAGGTAAACGATATAGAATAAAAACTCTTTAGCACATAAAGGAATCATATGCATAATGCGTTCCCACTCTTGTCCGGGATTTAGAGACATGCGCACGTACTGACGTCTCTCATAAGTCAGAACGGTGCTCTGCCGTAACTGAATAGAAAATAAGCAAAAAAGTGAAATCTGACAAGAGAAGATAGTTGTCAAAAACAACTCTCGGTTTTATACAGCAGAGACTTACTTGAACAAGCTTGCAGTTATAGAGTGCCACACTGCAAGTAGCCAGGCTTCTTACAGGGTTCAATATTTGTAAGCAATGGAATTTCTGTGTTTCAATGGGCTGTGTTCAATTGTCCTAGGAAGCTACACGCTTTTAAGTACTGCGATTTTACCGAAATGTTCCACCAGTGGGTGCCTGCTATTTAAGATTGTTTGTTCATTTTGATAATTTGCTTATTGCGAGAGATGTGACTTTTCTCGCATATTTCCCACTCATTTACTGTATGCTTGCCTTCCCGCTGCCCAGAGATGGCGCCACGTGCAGATGTCTTTGATTCCTGTGAACAATGCAACTCTTCAAGGCACTGAACGGACCTAAATGTTCTCAAGCGAAATCAGAACTCTTTATAGTGACTAAACTACCGCCAGCTATCAGAGACACGTTTAACATCACGGTAAACAAAGAAACAGTACCAAAATAACCACCATAAGGATACGCAGCCAATTTTTGAAGAAACATGGCTTGTCCGAGAAACCCTTAAAAAGCGGGAAACCACTTCGCGACAAGTCATCGGGCTCCTGAGAAGAAAGAATAAGCGGACGGAAGTATGGACTACAAGGAAAAGCAGCCTGCAAGTTAATGCAGTCTTTCTTCATTTGTGAAATCACGTGCACAAGCCCCTTCTTGTACCTCAGAAGCAATGAAATGAATCAAATCAACATATATTTAGGTCAGTCTACAGAGCGGCTTTAAAGTTATTCACTTGGGTCAGCAACGAGAAGCTTTTGCAACTGGTTGTACATAACACCGTAAACGAAATAATTGAAGCACAACAGCATGACAGTGATGAAGACTATCCTGCACTCGAGAAGTACGTGACGTCTTGAAGCTCCTAACCTAAAACCACTAACTAGACCAACACTGAGGCTTAAAATACCGCACGAAATCAAAGCTAAGATAAAAATCCTACCACTGCCAAAAACAAAACGTGGGTAGAGTAAACAAAGAGTGTCGGCATGCGCGGGCAGACGCACTCAAAAAACACTGGATAACAAGCCAGCAGCGTATGTGGACGCCAGTCACGCCAGCGGGAGGAATTATGTTATTGCGGCAGTTGATGGTTGTAAACACACATTGTGGATAGAAATCATTTAGGCCGCAATAGCGATTCCTATTGGAACTACCATTGAGGGCACGAAACTTATTATATCGGATTCAATGTCGGCTATCAAGGCATATGCTGCAGGGTATACAAATAGAACGACACTGCAAAAATTTGCACGACCTCAACAAGAAATAAAGCTCATTTGGGTTCCGGGTCATTTTAGGAACCTGGGAAATGAGGCCACTCACCAGACAGCCCAAATGAACATAAACCGGGCAGTAATGCGGTCCCAGGAACCAAATCCGCATGACCTCGTGCTCAGCTACAGAGACCGGCTCAGCCTGCAACGAGAAGAAAGAAGGCTTCATTCACCTCAAGATGAAGCAATAACCCGGGCCCAAACGACTACACTGCGAAGGGCTCAGACTCATTGTATGCTCAGCCTGAAGAGGCTGGCCGCAATAGTGAAAGATGAAAAGCAACACAACTGTGGCCGAGCACTGGCAGGACAAGACCACGTATAATAGGGTTGCCCCAACAACCGTCCACCCACGGAGCTCCTGCAGCCATTTCCTTCACCGGAAGCCTGGGAGAGGTCCTTAAGGAGCCTGATTTTACATATACAGGCCAAGCTGGCGGACTGGTCTGCTAGTGTTGCGGCCCTTTGTGCCCCAACTTAGCCCCCGTCAAACTTGGTTTCCCCCATTTGCCCTCCCCTTACTGAATAATAAAGTTTATTACTCCTGGGAATATGTGTTAAAGGAACAGTTTTACGTTGTCATATTTATATATTTTTGTGCACTATACACGCTTTAAAAATTTTCTTGTATTATCCTTCATCCCTTTAGACAAAGCTTCTAGAGGCCAGTAAGGTACCTTAACTAAATAAATAAATAGGTGTTCCCCACCTTCTCTTCGACTAGGGACCACGGTTGGCTTAGACGACAATGGCCGGATGTCGTGAGTGCCTAAGAAGCTGCGCTCCTAAAAGGTCTCAAAATACAAGAGGAAATTAGGAGCACAGTACAGACGTCAATGCGTAATCACTGACTGGTTCTAATAATAACTGATCAATGACTGGTCCTTTATATTCATGAGTTCTTCGATCTCGCAGGCATCATACAAGTGCTAGAGCTGACAAGGTGGGGATGGAGGGGGGTCACGTAGAGCTTGCCCAGTATACAGTTTTTAAATAGGACAGATAATTCTTGAAGTGTTAATACATGTCTGAATAAATGTCTTGCGCGCTCACTGAACACTTCTTTAAAAAATACAAGAAAACTACTCCTTCGATCGTTTCTTACTTTCAGCTTCTCTTTGATCCTTTTTTTCTTATTTCGTTCTTTCTGTCTGCTAGTCTAGATATTGAGTGGGGCAATCAGGGTGAAAAGCGGAAGTGCCTCAGACAAGCTGGCCGACGGCTCGATGGCAGGGCCTGTCCTTGTCAAGGCGTCTTGTCAACTTAGCGTGTTAGTTTTAAGAAGTTCAATGGTGACATAATCTCTTAGTGGTGGCGTGTGTCCGTGTTGGTAATCGCCGTCTGAAAGGAAAAATCTATAAAGCAGACAACTGCAGCCCTTGCTTTATTTCAGGTAAGGTTGCGAACACCCCTTCATGTTTCCATCTGTCGTATCCCATCTTGAGTATTGATATTTGGAATTCATCGTCTTAGTTCTAATGTATCCTCTGTTGCAGGCTTGCTGATATCAGTCCAAAATATATTGAACAAAGCTTTTGAATACCTTACTTTTCGAAAACTGCACAGAAGTAATTGATGCTGTGAAATGATATCACTTTAAAAAATATTTTTCCTGGTGTTTCTACTTTGAATGTATCTACTTTAGCGACATATATGGTGTCAAGATCTGCTCAACGCATCTCAATAGCGTTTTGCCTTAGGGAACTCGACACACATATTGTTGAGGATAAAGTAGCTATCTCAATTTTAATAATCTTTCCCTGCGGCTCTTCATTTACCAGCGAATGCGACGCACCAGTTATCTTGCGCAAAGTTTAATATGGAACACAAATATTCAGACAGCAAAACGCGATACGCCCCTCCAGCAAATTCAATAGACTATGTGACAGAGATCCACCGAGCTAGTGTTCTCAGTTAAAGTGAAGAAATATTAGCCGTTGCATCGTCCTCGAGGCACAAGCAAAGTGGTTCACATAGTAGAGCATTTTTTATTGAATGGTGAGCCTGCATTGCTGTCTTTCTGTTCTGTTTATGATCCTTCATTTACATCTTCTTGGAGATGCATTGCTTATATTTATACTCAGTGCGTGGACTATAGACAGTGTAGGAGGCTTCAAACGAGCAATGAAAAGCAGAAAGAAAGTATGACATTGTCAACGCAATCCCTAAATTGAATGGTTACGTGACGTGCGTGCCTGATGTGAAAAGAAGATCTGGAAACCCAAGGCCCTTATGTCCTCATTTTGGGAATTATTTCGCAAGTGCCAATTGCAGTTCACGAAAGCAGCCCATACAGTAGGCAGTATGTGGTTAAGCATACCAAGTATGTTGTCGAAACCAATGAAGATGCCAGACTTGCGGTAAATCAAAATACAATCTCCATGTCACTCCGCATGCTTTCTGACTTGGTGCAGTAGATATATAGGTTCAGAAGGAATGCATGACCCGTTGATTCCACTTGTTATCAATAATTGGTTTCGCAGGTTGACAGCCGTCCCTCAATTTCAGACTAGGTAGATAATTACTCCCCTTCTTGACTGAAGTTCAGCAATTCAATTTTTTTTCTTGACAGGGTCATGCCCATATTCAGCTCATTGCAACGCCTATATGCAAGTCCTCAAACTGTTGCACGAAGCAGAGTTTCAAGAATATATGCATATGTAGAAATATAAAGTATAAAGTCGCATTCAGTGGAGTGGCTAAGCTGTGTAAGCGTTACGTCAGTTTCAATATAAAAAAAATAATTGAACTGACTACGCGTACGTATATAAGACAAGTGAACTTACGTAGCAGTTCACTTTGTGAAGGTGCTGCTGGCGATGATGACTAAATAAAATGGGTCGGCGCCTAAAACACTCAATTTTGATCAATTCATAATACGTTGTGCCTGGCACAATTCTACACCTCTGCCACGCAAAATATCATGTGCTGAGGAGACTCCTTTCATTTCTTGTCACTCTTGGTGTTATTTTCCTGTTAATTGCGTGGTTCTGTATCAAAACAGTTGCTTACCATGGACACGGCCGGGTTTCTAACCTTAACTGGATTCGAAAGTCTCTTACATTCATTTTGTTTCTATCTTTTTAATTTTTTATTGATTTTCACGTCACGGGCAAAAATATTATCTTTCACTCACAACCAACGGCGCCGACGCCGATGCAGGAATTTCAGCAATCCCAGTCCTTTAACTCTGTCGTGCTATAACAAATATGCTTCTGAAATTTTATCTTTCCAATAAGAGCGAAGGAAGCGAGGAAACACTACAAAAATAAACGATAAAGAACAAGCGCTTGTGTTTTGTCATCTTTGCTTCTAGTGTCTTATTTCGTTCACACGGTGCGTAAAGAAGAAAAGCAGGAAGGCGTTTAAATTGAAGAAGGAGGAGAGTTCAGCCTGGAAAGCGGGTTTCTAGCCTGCGACTTCTTACGGGGGTAAGCGAATAATAAGTCATGGTTAGGGGTGGTTGTGGAATGCACAGTGAGTCACTGCATGCACTGGCCCGTTTGGTGTAGCATATGCGCAAAAGCCTCTACATTAGGTGCAGTATAGCACGTGCTCGTAGAACAGGAATCAAAAACTGCATTGCTTTTAAATGCGAGCGAGCCCTTCGGGCCACGTTTGGCGTGATCTACACGTTCCCAAGCACCCAAAATCTTCTCTTCTGAAAAAAAATCCCCAGTCTAGGTGATCGGCGAGGTGCTTCAGAGATTGTCTTTTGGCCACGAATCGAGGACACACGCACAGAATGTCTTTGGCGTGTGACGCGAACACAGTCACAATTTTGTTCTTGTTTAAACTTGCATAGGTATTCGATGTGTATGTACGACTACAGCAAAACTAGCTACTGCACTGTCCACATCAGCATAACAGAAAATGAAAGAACAGGTCTTATTGCTGTACAATGATATTAGATTTGAACAACGATGATTTTCAGACACTTGATTTGTTCAAATCTTTTTGTTTTCAGTATCTGTTTGCGTTACTCACGATGATCATGTGATGTGACCATGATGATGTGACTCTAGTGACCGATGCCTGTTGGTGCTGCCGTGCCCCCGGCTGTGTGATCTGTTGTTTGAATGCTCATTGTTCGTGAGAAAACTGTTGTTGCTCGGCGGTGATGTAGAGACCAATCCCGGACCTGAGCTCTCTCAAATCATCAAGCAACTGAATGTAATTTCCGCAGATATTAAGGAAATTAAGCAACAGAGACTAGCGGATATTGAAAATAAACTGGACGCTCTAGGCGCACTAGAAGAAAAACCTAAAGCCTGCAACGACCAGGTTTTTGCCATGAATAACACAATTAAAACGCTTGAGCAAAGAGTTGAGGAGCTTGAGAACCGCAGCCGTCGGTTAAACTTAATTATTAATGGCCTAGAAGAAATGAAAGACGAAACAAGCGATAAACTGGAGCAAGCAGTTAACAAAGACATAATAGAAAGTGTTATTGAGCTGGAGCCGGTTAAATTGAAAGAATTCATAGATTATGCAGATATGCGCCAAAGAAGACACGACCAGTGATTCTGAAGCTTCTTGACTCGAGACAGAAGGGGAGTATTTTGAAGAATTGCTTCAAGCTCAAGAATACTGACCTCTCTATAGGGGAGGATTTCGCTCGCGAAACCCATGGGACAAGGAAAAAGCTTTGGGACAGCGCCAAAACTAATCGGGAAAAAAAGACAAAGTCGCGCTAGCATACACCAAGCTTTATATAAACGATGTCGCTTTTGTCTGACACGACGAAAAGGCTGAAAGGGTACCAGTAGAAAAAAACGGCATAGTAAACCGCCCGAAGACCCGACAACACGCCCAATCAAAGAAATAACGTTACTAACCGTAAACGCCCGCAGTATACTAAATAAATCAGCAAGCCTTGAACAACTACTGCTTGATCAAGAGCCACACATAGTCGCCATCACGGAAACGTGGTTGACGCCTGATATCTCAAACGACGAATTCACTCCCCCGGAGTACGCTGTTCTCCAGAAAGATCGTCCCACACGTGGTGGGGGTGTGGCCCTGCTGATAAGCAAATCGATTCCTTTTGTCGTGCTTCCCGATGTTATAGGCGCAGAGGCGGTATTCTGTAAAATTCATTGTGATGGAATTAGAATAGTAACCGGGTGCGTTTACGGAAGCCCCTCATCAGACAACAAAGCTATTATAGCGATCCAAGATTATCTTCAAACTCATGCCCATAACTCTCGACTAATCATCATGGGTGACTTTAACCTTCCCGGCATAAATTGAAACGACATGCAGTACACGTCACAGTCATCGGAGAAACTTATTGATTTAATTTTAAATTTCAATCTACAACAAGTCGTGCTTGCGCCAACACGTATAAAAGATCAAACAAAAACCGTACTCGACCTTATATTGATTAGTGGCCAGTTCCCGTTAAATAAATCAGTCGTCAATGTGATTCCGGGGATATCAGATCACCGCATACCAATCTGTCAGCTCCCACTAGGATATGACATAACACCACGTTCATCAGTAACTACTGTACGAAATTTCCCTAAAGGTGATGATGCCAGCATTGAAACCTACTTAGCTCACGAATTTGAAAACTTTTCAAACCTTGCTATACATCCAACGACTGATGTAAATCATCTATGGTCGTGCTTCAAGACTATCGTTGTGTTCTGCGTTACCCACTTTGTCCCACTGAAAACAAAAAGGCAAAAAAACATAATCCTTGGATAACCTGCGAAGTTTTACACGCAAAGCGAAACGTTAAGAGGCTACGCCAAGCAATCAAAAAGAAAGGCAAGAATCCAGTAACCGCATCTAACCTAGCACGTGCTATTACAGACTTCAAACAAAAAGGTAGCTTTGCCAAAAGGCAATATTTTACTTCAACGCTTCCGTGTTACATAAAAAACAACCCTCAACGATTCTGGAAACATTTTCGCCCTGCCGCTGAAACAAAGACGTGTTTAAGCGATAGCGATAAAACAAACCAGGCCAATATCTTCAACGATTATTTTCAATCTGTCTTTACTGATCACAATGGCACCACTCCTGCGGCCTTGCCTACAGCTCGAATTCCCATTGATTCATTAGTTATAAGCGACCCCGGGATTCTTAACCTACTTTTGAATCTAGACACGAAGAAAGCCAGTGGCCACGATGATATTGCAAATGAATTTCTTTTATAATACGCAGAACTGTGTAGTAAATACCTCGGCATAATTTATCGCAAATCTATAGAAATAGCAAAACTGCCATCAGAATGGAAAGTAGCAAAGGTGATACCCATACACAAAACCGGAGATACCGCTGTTCCTTCTAATTTTAGACCTATATCCCTCACCAGTACGTCATGTAAGATACTAGAGCATATAATCGCTAAGCATTTAACTATTTTTCTAGAAAACAACAATCTTCTGTCCCCCCATCAACATGGCTTCCGGAAAGGTTTATCAACAATCACGCAGCTTACCGAGGTTGTCCACGACCTTGCACTCAGTGTAAACAACCGTGGCCAAACTGACGTAATTCTACTTGATTTAGCAAAAGCGTTCGATCGAGTGTGTCATACTAAACTGATTTCGAAATTGCAGAACATTATTGGGGATGGGGAAATTACGAACTGGGTAACAGACTTTCTTATAAACCGGTCACAGTTCATGGTTTTCGAAGGAGTATCGTCGTGGACGGCCCCAGTTAAGTCAGGTGTTCCCCAAGGCTCCGTCCTAGGGCCATTATTATTTCTAATTTACATAAATGACATCACTAATAACATAGACTGCAAAATTAAACTTTTCGCAGACGACTGCATTATTTATAGAACAATTAACAGTTCGGATTACCATTCATCTTTAAATAATTTATTGAGTAAGATTGCTCACTGGTGTGAGCAGTGGCAAATGTTAATTAACCTAACAAAAACAGTTTGCATGACGGTAAACAGAAAAAAGAACCCTCCGAATTTACCTATACAATTAACGGCGTATCTTTACAAAAAGTTACGCAGCAGAAGTATCTTGGCGTCACCTTGACTTCCGAATTGAGATGGGATGCGCACATTAACAATGTTACAGCATCGGCTTTGCGTAAACTGTTTTTTCTACGAAGGCGTTTACCCTTCGCGCCGACAGATACTAGGCTCCTAACTTTCACCACATTCGTGCGACCAATCTTGGAGTACGCTAACACTGTGTGGTTCCCGCAAGGTGTTACTAATATAGCAAAAGTTGAACGGGTTCAAAGGAAGGCCATCAGGTTTATACATAATAAGTACAAACGCACCGACTCGCCCACAAACCTTTTAGAAACCTCCGGTCTACCCACGCTTGCAACAAGAGCGAAAATCGAGCGTCTCAAATTTCTGCACCACATTCTGCATAACCACAGCCGGATCGATGCATCCAGGTACATATCTTTGGCAGAATCATGAACTCTACGACATAAACATGCATACACTATAAAAGAATACTCTTCCAACAACGACTGTTTCAAGCAATCCTTTTTCCCCCTGTCAATCAGCGAATGGAATAGGTTAGATCCCTCCATTACTAACGCACCATCACTGGCAGAATTCACTTCAAAAATTGAGACTATACTTTGAGACAACGGCTTTCTTCAACCATGACCTCCATTATTGTTTTCCAGTAGCATTTATTTGGATGTATAGGTATACACAATGCCTTCTCTGTATAAAACTGTATTGATTCTTTTTATGCAGCAAAGATTCAGTTCGCTGCTTCCGAAGTGTGAATATTTGGAGTGCATAAATACCTATGTATAATGTTTCTATGTAATTAGGATTATTATTACCAATTTTAAAATTACCACAGTTCTGTATGCCGCCTGTAAGAAAGTACTTAGCATTCATTGTATTCTGATACTCATGCCCTCCTGCTTTGGTCTCGTAAGAGACTGGCAGCATTGTAAATAAATAAATAAATAGAATGTGGCGTTCCCTTTTTTTTCAGTAAAAAAACTCTGCGCTTGCGCTTTAAGAACCTACTCATAACTTCAAGAATGCACAAGTATAAGACATATGAAATAATTTTGCGCTAATTTTGCGTAGCGTGCACATGAAGATGTTGCTGGCGCGTTTATTATCTTTTCGCACATAACGTCGTTTTCGTTCTATTGAATATGAACTTCCATGTAACCATTGCATTGTCTAACTGGGTGGAATATTTATCCGCAAAGCAAAGGGTTACTGGCACCTGTTTTTTCAACGTGAGCTAAGTTTTGATGGAGGGAAATGAAATTCTGCTCGGGCTTGTAGATTGCATAGGAAAACATAGTGCTGTAAATCATTCATAAATGTCAATGCAAACCTCCACTACCACGTACCCCACATCATTTTTACATCGTGCGGTTGAAACGCAGTTTAAGCATGTAAGCTAATACAGTTTACAGAGTTTATTCATTCTCGGCAGCTCAAATAATACATTACATCATACGTAAACTGCAATTCATACCAGTTCCAAGCTGTATTTGAGCAACGTTTTACATACCTTCGATTGAAATGATGCGGCGCATCAGTGGTGCATTAAAAAATTACTGCAGAGAACACATTGCTTGCTGCGAATTCCCGTTTCAATTTTATAGCTATTGTGCTAGGTTGAGACAATTTCAGTACTCGCAGCGAGTAGTTTTTCGGTGCCGCGATACACAATGACATGTAGCAGCTCGTACTATCATAAGCTTGTGACTAATGTATATAATACTACAAGGTCATATACGTTCCAGTGGTGGTCAACCACTAGAACTTCAAATGGTTTAGTGTGTTGTTTAGGTTAAAGCAATGTATTGCGGTGAAGCTCAACAAGTGGCGCAGTGCTCAATGTAAAAAAAACTGCTGAACATCAGTGCTCTGCTCTTGAAGACGTTTAGGTAGCAACTGTTCTTTCATATCATAGTATCATGAAAATAAAACCGCTTTTCAGTAAAGTTGAAACAGTTTCAAATAACTTTCCTACGGTCACCGTAGACGTAGGAGCAATCGCCGAAAATACGAAACAATTCATTCTTAACACTTCCACCACATTGCGCATTTCAACTCATTTGCAATCCCAGCAGAGTGCATCACTAGGGCCATCAGCGCTAAAAACACCTCCAAGTTTGGCGATTACAATGTTACAGGGAGGTCAGGCGACCGTTTCCTTGCTGTAAACATGTTAGAGTTCCTCAATGTTCTAAATGCGAAGCATTTCTTAGCAAACTTCGGCGATATTGAGCGTATCTATCTATCTATCTATCTATCTATCTATCTATCTATCTATCTATCTATGTATCCGCCTACGACTTTTAGCTCTCCTGGGCGTTTGGGTAATTGTATCGATTACAAACTTGGTATGGCATAACATGACTGTATGAAGATCATACCTGACTACTCATGACATGAACATCTGGTATGTATGTCATGAATGTTATGATTTACATTTCATGGTCTTGCTGCTCTTGCGCTGGTCTCGTTCACATGACATGTTGCAAAACAAATATGGTATGACAAGATTGCATGGCGAAACCAATGACCCAACCTAACATGAAAATGATGACATGCGTGTCTCATGATGCGCTTATGACTCATGATGCGCTGCTGCCGTTTCGCTAGCTTCACCTATGCCAAATTTGGTATTACGTGGAATCAATGGATGATGAAGGTATGTGACTGATTCATTGATTGATATGTGGGGTTTAACGTCCCAAAACCACTATATGATTATTAGAGACGCCGTAGTGTAGGGCTCCGGAAATTTAGACCATCTGGGGTTCTTTAACGTGCACCCAAATCTGAGCACACGGGCCTACAACATTTCCGCCTCCATCGGGAATGCAGCCGCCACAGCCGGGATTCGAACCCGCGCCCTGCGGATCAGCAGCCGAGTACCTTAGCCACTAGACCACCGCGGCGGGGCAAGGTATGTGACTGGTGCAACTATCATAATCATGAGATGCGTGTCATGTGACAACATGACTACATGCCCCAGTCAATAAACGTATACACTTCGACATGACAAGGCGCACGTGTGCACCGGCGTTCATCTCGTCACGTTATGCCGGCGTTGCCACGCTAGGCACCGGTCCTGCCGTATACTCGCAAGCGCGCCGGGCTGCGTTGCTTTGACGCATGCGCGTTTCAGCGCGTCCGGCGTCCCACCGTCACTAAAAGAGGCAGACGCAGTGCTGTCTGGGTAATGCATAGACGTTAAATGCAGCATGTCAAATTTCGCTCCGGTTATCATCGGGCCGCGCCGATGGACGTTGGGCGCACTGGTCGCGCCTGTCGTGAGACTGTAGAGTTGTCGCGTTTTTTTAAGGTATAGCAATACTGTGCCAACGTGCGCGTGCGTCGACGTCACGTTAGAGTATATTGGGCCCTTAATGATGCACTCGCGGCCATTTCGCTAGCTCCAAATATACCAAATTCAGTGTTACGTAACGTCAATGGCTGACGAAGGTAAATGACACATCCAGACATTATAATCAAGACATGGAAGTCATTTACGGCATAATTTACCTTCCCCTCGTAACGTTGTAGTGATTTTATAGTGACATATCAACCATCCACATTCGTGCTTCGCATGTCATGGATTCCCGATGTACGTAGGATCTGCCAATTTTTCTTTTTAGGAATCACCGATGTCCACAACGCTATCACTTGAGGTCTTATGTGTATAAAAAATCGCAAAACACCGAATTATTCTGTCTATGCTGGTCTGGTTAAAAAGGTTGCTGTATTACCAGGTCGGATTGAATCAGCATTTGTGATTTAATTCCACAAAATACAAAAAAGAAAAAAATTGTCTTACCTATGGTATTTAACGCTCTTTTACGGCTACGTTTCTTGGCATCTTAAGAACATGTATAACACTTCACGTGTACGAAAAGTACACATTGCCTGGAACAAATTTACACGCTGCCATTTTTATAAGCCATCTTTGTTTATTTCTTACTTGCTGTTACCGCAAAAAAGTTCTAAGAAGAGTGTCTAAGGTCCTAAATTGTGCAACATCGGTATTCTCGCCGGCAATATGTAAATGTCATTCAGGCACGTGGCCTATGGAATGTTTTTTTTTTCTCTGCATATAGAAAGGCATCTCTCGCTTGCACTTTCTTGTGGCTGACGTCCGAAGTTGAAAGCTCATTCCTGCGTTCTTAGTCATCGAGTCTCGAACACCACTGTTTTAGTCATCAACACGAAGTTATCTGAAATCAATGCTCCGTGCACTCCGGACTGCCTTTAGCACAACGATGGTCGCGTAGAACTAGGGTGACCTTAAAACGAAGGCTACGTGCAATACAATTTCAAGATAATTGTGCTCTCGGTGTTGACAGAGAGCATATGAGCCTTGTTACCCCCGTATTTTAAAATGTCCCATCACCTAACACTTCACGTTGACTTGAGAAAATTGATAGCAACGCCGCCTTGAGGCAGAGCAAGTCAACCAATATCACAGATAATCTGCAGCGATTCTTCAGAAACGCAGCGTCATTTCTAGACAAGCGGTGGCGCTGTGGTCAGCTCGTTCAGGTGAAGAGCGAGATTCAAGTCGAGGAGCGTTTGTAAATACAGGGGTGATCATATCATGCATCTCGAAATTATTTGTGCGTTGCGTGCATAGACCCTTCTTTTTAAATGGCTTTAGCATGTCTTCAGACTGAAGTAAATTTTATGAAAACTTGTTGTGCAGGTTCACACGTGCTTCAAGAAATGAAAAGAGGAATTACGCAAATACAAAAAAGTGACGTGAAAGGACGCCGTGTTATTCTCCGAAAGTTCCTTTCTTCAAAGATATCCGCAATATATGGCCAACAAACAATCGCAGTAATGTTATACAAATCAGAATACTATAATTAGGCCCTGCAGGTATGTGCTAGTTCAAGTTCAACAAACTCTGAAAAGATGTTCTGATCTCACCATTCTTAATTTATAGAAGCAAGAAGGCTCTAGATTGAGCAACACCAGAAACAAATTACGTAGAGTAAGTGTGAAAAAAATACACTGACAACAAAAAAAAAACACGGTTTAGTTGACCTTATTCTGCACCCCCTCTCATCATACATGAGCACCTGTTCGTATTGAAAGTCATACAATAGCACAGAGCATCAAACGTGAATACTTTGTGTACTGCAAAATCTTTTCATATCTATCTATCTATCTATCTATCTATCCATCTATCTATATATCTGTCTATCTATCTATCTATCTATCTATCTATCTATCTATCCATCTATTTAGCTGCCAACTTCTGGGTGCTCTCATGATGACTACATCAACTTGGGGTGCAAGAAATTAGTATGGGAAGGTAAGATAGTTTCACAAATATGACGCTCTAGACGCAGATAAACGAGCCGAAAAATATTTCACTCGATGTTCGCTCGAACCTTGTGAGCAGTGAAGAGCGTGGAGCGAGAGAGAGGGGTCATGCAGTGAGCGCACGGCAGGCGAGGGTCAGAGTGATGTCAATGCACACTGCGAAAGAATGCGTGACCTACTTGGCACCGCACCAACACCTTCGTCGAAGGGAGCGCAGTATCGCACGTTGACACGGAGACAAGAACGGACAGCGTTACACAGGACAGTAAAAAAGATGTTATTGCGCTATTGATGTTAACATAAAAGCGTGTATACGAGCAGCAAGGGATGCGCTAAAGAAAAACTTGAAGTGAACCTTATGCAGTGCGAATGCATTAAAAATGATGCCACAGTCAGTTTATCTGTACGCCTAAAGGCATCACTTTTACGCTTAATAAATGCTGGCTGACAAAGTTACTGTAAAAAAACCTTTTGTAATAACAACCCTTTCCCAGTTTTTATGTTTGCGACCATCCGCACGAATAACCCAATCAGCCCTGGATAATTTACTGGGAATGTCAAAAACCTGCCCTCATTTGGTGTTATTTAAATGGGCAAAATACAACGTGGGCAGTAATCATGCCGATTCTTGCGGGAGAGCACTTTAAAACGCCATTTATAGGTGTGGTCTTTAACTGAATGTTGGTTCAGGCACGATTCTAAGAGGTGATAATTATGCCAGCTGTCTAGATTACACTATAACTTGTCCTGACATTGCACGAGACTTAAGCTGGTGTAATGGCCTCGAAACACAAGGTAGCCACCATTATCCAGTTGTCATGCAACATTCACGAATACAAGTGCCAACACATCGTTCACATCAATACTGACAAACTGGAAACAATTTCGTGAACATACTGGACGTGACTTCATGGTGGTTAAAGAGCTCGTCATTCCAAGCAGTTAAACCCGTGCGACAACGTTTACAGCAGCCCCAGTAGGCAAATCTAGTCTAGGTACAGCCTTTGAGCACCTACGAGCAAATAAAAGACGAGCAGAACGTCGCTATCGCTGCACTGAGTGGCTGGAAGACTACAAGAAGAATCAAGCCACACACGTCAAATCTAACCAACACAGGCAAAAGTTGTCTCATAAAATATGGTACAATTTCTGCACTTCATTCACTTAATTTACTTCACTTAAAAATGTCGCAAATAGTCACTTTGTTAAGTCATCCAGCATCACAGCAAAGCCCATTCAAAGCATTCGGTATATCTCTTAGATTATCCGAACGTTATGTTTCTAATATGTTTTGCTAAATTTTGACTGCAACTGGGCAAATGGTTCAAAATACGCCACCCAATTTCTTAGAGAAGTAAATCCAAGATACATATGCATTACCACGTACTGAAAGCTGTGTACTGCTCTATCCCTAACCCGCGTAGGAATTGCAACAGGTCCAGACAACATGACTGAAGCAGGAGACACAAGGTGTGATTTGGCATCCGATGCGTTGCGTGGCGGCGCCCGCGGCGTATGACGGTTGAAGACACTTGAGGCGAACAGCCATCAGCGCTCAGGCTCCGCCCACATACGGCAGCCTCAGGCTGCCCGCTCGGAAGACATCGTATAAGTGCGGTGGAATCAGTGCGTATAAGTGCGGTGGAAGACATCGTATAAGTGCATCGTATAAGTGCGGTGGAAAATTGCTTTTGCGGTGATCATAGATATTGTTACCACATATGTAATTTAGGTATGTGCACCTGTGTAGCGGGGAACAGGGTAGTGGCAGAAGAGGAGGACGTTCGGTTGATGGCAAAGGCTCGCTGGTGCGCGTTCACTGCTGTATACCGTCCAGTCGACCGTTACGTCGGCTCTGAATAAACCCCTCTCGAAGAGGTAACAGAGTGTTGGAGGTGCTGGGTAACGCCGGAAGGGTCATATGTGGTAACAATATAAAAAAAAGGCGTCCTACTCCGGCAACCACCTAGCTGTGCTGTACGGAATTACTTCACTAGAAATCCATTGTCGCATTCTACAATGAATTGCCTTATTCCTGCATGATAGACAAATACACATGTCTACAAATAACTGAGACAGCGATCGCATCAACATGAGCAGATGTGTACCTTAAGAAAGCGTTCTAAGTCTGCTTTTTTCAATTATGCAATGGCCGGTATTCCATACGTGCTGCCTGAAGGCTTGAATATATCCTTATATGCAGATGACATATGCATGTAGGCGTCTCACAAAATACTGGAAGTGATCAAGCGTTGGCTTCAGCAAGAGATAAACGAAATAAGCGATTACCTCCAAAAGCGAGGCACGCAGATTTCTCAAGCATAGTTTGTATGGTTCTGCCGTGAACGAAAAAGAAAGTGAAAAACTTGAGAGTACTTGTGGATGCCCAAACAATCTAAATCGCGAGAAATCATCGCTATGTTGGTGTCACCTTAGACAGCCAACTCTGGTGAAATCAGCATATGGCTAATCCGAAAAATCAAGTGAACTGTGCAATAAATGTTAACGTCGCATAACGGAAACAAAATGAGGCGGTACATCAGCGTCTCTACTCCACATTTATTGTGTACTTATCCGACGGAAGATTAACTACTCCAAGCTACTTCTCAACAGCATCTCTAAGATGCCTCTATGCCGACTTCAGCTGTTACAAAGCACGAAGCTTACGAATGTCAGCGAGTTCCACAGACAACATCAAGCTATCTGACATTAGAAGACACACCTACCTAACTTCATAGTAATTCAATATGTGGAGACCTGTCAGCACCTCTTTCGTCTAGTCTCGCAAGACCGTTCACATCCACTCATATCAAACATTGAGAACTGTGCTGGGGCGCAAATAGACCAATGTGTACTAACAATACATTTCACAGATTTCTGGGTCGACGCATTGGCTATCGGACCAAAACTACTAACAATGGCTGCTTGAGCTACCAGCTATTGAAACGGTAATAAAAGCACTTCGCAGCAAACCTGAAGTGACAATCATTGCCGCGCAGCAGTTGACGTCGCATCACCTGTTTGACAGGTACCAAGGCTAAACTCACGTGCACACGGGCGGCTCTGTCGCTAAACAGACTCTGACATCAGCAGTTACCATGCCAGAGTTACGCTAAGAATATGCATATCAGTTGGGCCATCTTTCCTGCTCGTAGCGATTTCGCTAGTCATAAGCTTCATAAAACTATCAACGACGCCGGGTGAGTGAGGTCATAATTACATGACTTTCTTGTGGCACTTGCATGTGCGGAAAATGTCACTTCAAGACATATCAGTGTACGTATAGTATACGCGATATGAAAAGAGCTTTCATAAGCTTGGAAGTGGAGTCACATAGTGTCATTTTGTTGGGTCCTTAGTCGCTGCGGAGTCAAGAGAAATGAAATGGCAGAAGAGTTGGTGAAAACTTCTCATCGTTATATGCAAACTAGCCTCATTCGTATATCTTAGTGTGATGTGAACAGAATTGTAAGATCAACAAAACGTGAATGAGGGCTGTCCCTCTGGTTCTTAGACAAAACGAAGGAATTGATCTCATTTGCTGTAAATCTTAATTTTGAGCGACAATTAGATCTTCATCTTTCGAGGCGTATCGACACTCTCATACATCGCCTAAGACTCAGAAAACAATTCCTACTTCAAATTTAGTGTGGCCACAAGACGAATATATCTAACACCTGTTACTCGACTGTCAAAAACACGTCGCACACCGACGGCGACTATGAGACTGAAACTCCATACACTAGATTCTGAGCAAACGCTTAAGTTGCAGAAAATACTATGCCCATGACTACCTATAATAAATTGCAAAGCTGTGAAAGTGATGAAATCTTTTTGTCGAAAACATAAAGACTTGTGACTGCTACTGAAGAGGGAGCGTGGCGGCTAAGTATTTCTTCTACCCAAATAAATATGTTCGGCCTCACCTATATAGGAAGTTTAGGTGAGCATATATATATATATATATATATATATATATATATATATATATATATATATATATATATATATATATATATATATATATATATATGTAGATGTGTATATTTATATAAATATAATATATATAATTCTTCGTGTCTAACAATCAAGTTGAAAGGAGTAGCTCATCGCTAAATAAGGGTGACAAATCACTCGTTTATTTATCATTTCACCTAAAAAAACACGTCAAAAGATACACTAATAGGGCTCACTAACTTCTAAGCAAGTTTCATCAGTACCTAACAGCCGCTCCGTGGTGGTCTAGGGGCTAAAATACTCGGCTACTGACCCGCAGGTCATGGTATTGAATCCCGGCTTCAGCGGCTGCATTTTCTATGGAGGCGAAAATGCTGTAGACCCATGTACTTAAATATAGGTGCTAGTTAATTTACACCAGGTTGTCAAAACTTTCGAAACCAACAACTACCGCGTCTCTCATAATCTCATGCGGAATTTGGTACGTGAAACCTCACATCTAAATAAATAATGAATCAGTATTCAACATGCTTATGTTACAGAGGGTATTATGATCCGAAGAAAATATACTTTCGACACATAGCTTCTGCGGCCATTTAGACCACCCCTTAGAGCTCCAATTTTATGATGATAGCGATAACAATAACCTGTTAACTGATTAAAGGCTCACACACAGAGACAGACACTAGAACAGGCCAAAAGCCCGTAGTGTCCATGCCGGTGTGTTCATCCTTAATATGTTAAAAGATGAACAGCTTCAATTACTCATGCTACTACGATAACTATCAAGTTTTTTTTTTACTCCACCTATCTTTGAATGCGGAGCATTTCTTAGTCTCACGCTGTCGTGCCTGGCGTCGGTGCTATCCACATACCCTCTGTGGATGCTCGGCGCGTCTCGTGCCTCGCTCCTCGTCTCGTTTCCATCGAACGCGGAGTGTGTGTATACAAGCGGCGCAACCCGTGTTTGGAATTCAGTTAAGGGCATCTCTTTTCCGCTTATCACAACGACAGCTTCAAGCAATAAAGACACATTCAACTTTACACTTCTTTCATTCACATCCCATTCATTCAATAAATAACAGTAATAAACACAAAACAACAATTAGGCATGCCCAAAGCATTCCCAAGTATGAAACGTTCACCTGAAACCCCACCACTTTATGGCGCAATTGTTGGAGTTCCCCTCTTGGGAAAATGCGGGCGCCAATTTAGTACATATTTCTAAAAAGTTTTACTGTTTTGGCGCAACACTAGCTGCATAACTTGACTCAAAGATCACCGTTAGTTAGAAGCCTGTCACAGTCTTATTTCAGGGGTACCTCTTTCTTTAGGCGCGAAGCAGCTTCTGTCCAAATTCAGTCTGATGTGGCCACCCTTACTGCGCACGCGCAACAACTGGCCCAAGCACTGCCAGATTGTGCGCACGTGCTAGCGTGTTCCTGCCAGTGCAAGGGACTGGGTATGACCATGAAGTAGGTACGACGCTGTGGCCTCTCCACACTAATGCCTAGTTCAAACGGAAACATCCGCTTTCTACAGCGACCGGAATTCCCCTGCCGCCGAAACGCAGCGTCGTTCGCACTGGACGCGCCCCGCGCCGCCGAATATGCCATCTACTACTGGGAAAACGCGGGTTGGATGCGCTGTCACCCAGTTGTTGTCGCGGCTACGCTATCCGGTGGTGTATACTTCGAGGATTCTCGTACGCAAGAAAAGACAGTACTGCTTACTTTGTTGGCAAGTGGCTGTCTTGTAACGCACGAAGAGCAGAAAAACCACCGACGCCAGTGGCGTTGGTGGGTTTGTTTTGCTCTGCAAGACCGCAACAAGCTCGGTCACGCCAACAGCAAGCTCGGTCACCTCTTTCACAAAATACGAAGGCGAAGTATGCACAGAGTAGGTTAAACTCCCGTTGGTTTCAACATTAAGGTACGTGTACTGCAGCATAACAAATGAGTAGGGCTTGGCCGCCATTTTTCCAAATTCCTTGACTAGCGCTCCTATTGGTACGCGGTGACCGATTCGGCGGCAGACGCCGCAAAAATCGGTCCGAGAGCGATCGGCGCGAAGAGGGTCCTTTCGGCGGAACTCGCCGCCGCCGAACCAGATTCGGAGCACTTTCGGTGGCCGGAATGCTCAGTGTGAACGCGGCCTAAATCTTTCAGCAATTATGTCATGACGTCGGGGAATGAGATGCTACAGAAGCGCTAGAAACAAACGTGTTGTGTTCTACTTAGAACGCCATGGCACGCGTAGCGCGTTTGAACCTCTGTAAGTGGCTGAGTCCTGCGTAAGTGACTTTGGCCTCTCAACTTAACAGTCTCTCAGGAATCACGTGATGGCACAGTGGAACGATATTCTGCAGACACGCGATGAACGCACGTTCTCTCGCATGACGTGTCGATAAACCCCCGTGACGTGCTCCAACAATAATTTGAAACGAGTCACAGGAACAGAAAGTTCACTGATTTCATCGTGTGCTCCACTTCCAAGAGTGCATTAACATTAGACAAGGTGCTCATGATGAATGAAATTTCAAGGCAACCAGTATGCTGCTTCGCATGCTATTTACGCATATGCAGATTTGGAAATGTGCGGTAGAAATGAAAACGGTGCACTTTTTCATCTTTCACGCTAGTGACGTACCTGCCTCTGCGGTCTAAATTTTTAATGCAAAGCATTTCTGGGCGGAATTCAGTGACTTCGAGCGTATCTATCTATCTATCTATCTATCTATCTAATCTATCAAGCAGCTTAAGTTTGAATGTTCTCGTGGCCACCCCCTTGCCATGGCGTTAACCAAAATTAGCATGGGAGGGTAAGATGGTTTGACGAATATGACGCGCGGCTCAAGACATAAATAATGTTACAATGCCATCGCCTACGTCGTCAAACACTTCCCGCCAGACAGTGAAACATACCTATGGGCGGGTATGTGCAGCTGGTTTGCGGGTATGTGCCACAGGTGTTTAACACTTAGTATTTACCCAAGAACAAAGAGAATACACATGGGCAGTCACGCATTATACTAAAGGCGTACGCTAGGTCTCAGAACTACTTTTCGAAAAGACGTTAATCTTCCTGGAACGTCAATAGTGGTTACAGTGCTGCCAACCAAATTTTACAAACATTACATATGTACTATTTCGATCCAGCCATCACGTCGTGTTAACGTCAATTGTGGTTAGTTGCCATGCGCTGAAGCCTATTTATGTAGCTGTGACCAGGCCCGCCATCTTCACGACCATCAGCGCTTCATATCAGCTTCTGGTGTTGGTAATACGCAAGTTCAAGATTGCATTGTCGCTCAAGTGCAAACAACTAGTTATATGAAACTCTGAAAATCTTCAACATGTGTCTGTACATGTATCATTTGTACATACATAAAGATGATTTATTGTACTTGAGGAGTTTGCTGATCGCGCATAGTTCCGAGTCCACGCTAACTGCTGCCCTTGCGTCGATGCTGCTGCCCTTGCGTTGATCTACTTTTTCGTCATTACGATTAGTCCCCGTAGAAAAACGAGCTATCCTGGAGACTTAGCTATCTTCAGGTGTTGTGGAACCGTCATACGCCTTGAGTCTTGTAAACGTGTATGACCTCGCGGTTACGATGTCGCATATGAGAAGGTGGTGCCAGAGGTTCAATGAAATAGTGTCCGGAAAAGTCTTTTTGAGGATGCGTTGAGGCCCGTCGTACTTTGGAATAACTTTGGAAGAAAGTCCCAGTGTGCGATGTGGCACTGACAGCTACACAAGGTCACCTGGCAGGTAAACAGGAATCGAGTTGTGGGAATCGTGAATAGCTTTCTGGCGGTTCTGGTCATTGGAAGTAAAGTGGTGGGCTAGCTAGCAACAATGTTCAGAGTTTCTGCTGGCGTCCAATTTAGGCGAACACTCGGAGGCGATTGGTCGCTTGGGCAGAATGGTGTCAATTGTGTGCGTAGGGTGACAGCTGTAAATGAGGTAAATAGAGGAAAACCTGATTATGACTTGCGTCGCGGTACTAAAAGCGTACTTTATGAACGGCAGGACCAGGTCCCAATCAGAGTGATCATGTGGGACATACATAGCAAGCATGTCACTAAGAGTTTGATCAAAGTGCTCCGTTGTGCCATTGGTCTGCGGATGGTAAGTAGTGCATGTGCGATGAACAATAGCGCAGTCAGCAAGCAAATTTCTGATGACCACAGATAAGAAGGCGCGGCCACGGTCGCTGAGCAATTCTCGATGATAGGCGCAAGGACAGCAGCAACGTGGGTGCAGCAGAGGCACGAGCTAGCGCACTCGTCATGGAACTGGGTGAGATTACTCAGCAGCTCCAGTACAATAAACCACCTTTATATTTGGTGAAGCAGTGCCGGGTACCGTTTCCCCGGGCCAAACTAGAACTCCGTTCTCGGAACTACCATCTGCCATGCCGGTCGTGGACCAGCAGACGCTTCCTTCGCCACCCGTCACCTGCGTTGAAAGTGTTCTCCTACGAGAGCCTCCAATCTTCAGCGGAACTGACGAAACCGACGTTGAAGCCTGGCTGTCGGCTTTGAAACGGATGAGCGCTTTGAATAAGTGGAGCGACGCTGAGAAGTTAACGCATATATCTTTCTATCTCTCGGGTGTGGCTAGTCTATGGTTCAGAAACCATGAGGGTGACGTCCGAACATAGGTACTCTTCAAGACTGCAGTCAGCGCAGTATTTGATTGAGCCGCTGTCAGAAAAATGCGTGCCGAACAGCGTTTGCGCTCGCGCGGACAGGTCACGGGTGAGACATTTACTGGTTATATGGAAGACATATTCAATCTGTGCGGACGCGTCAACGCTGACATGACAGAAACCGACGAAAGAAAGCACGTCATGAAAGGGATCGATGATGATGCTTTTCAGATGTTGCTGGCGAAGAACCTGACCACAACCGCTGACGTTATGAGCTTGTGCCAGAGAATTGATGAATTTCGCAAGCAGCGAGCATTGACAAAGTGAATTCCACCATCCAATGCGGTGCCACTTTTGAGTCTCACCAACGGACCCCAATGTGCACCACTTTTGACTGAAATAGGGCCTTCATCGGCAGAGAAGTTGCAAAGTAGCACTCACTGGTGCCCTTCACTCAAGAGCAGACCTCAACTCTGCCGTCATTCATTCGTGACGTCATCCAAAGAGAGGCCACTCAGGTGCTGCCCGCTGCCCCCGAACGAAATCTTGTGGCTGCCCCATTTACATATGCTGCGGTAGTTTTCATGCCCGCCACTCCAGGAGGGCCAGTGCCACCTGTTCAGCGTCCGATGGGCCATACTCTTCCTAGCTATTTCCTGGTCCAACACTGCTCCCGTAAACCCATGACGCACGCTCGACAATCGCCTAATATGCTTCGTCTGTAGGCACCTTAGACACTGCTGCCACCGTGATCAGATTTTCAATGACAGCCAACGAGTGCCTTACTTCTCACGCAAATCCGACGCACCTTACGCTACCTCCTTCACACCAGAACATCGTTACCACGCTGATCGTTGCCCACGATTCGAATATATCCGCGGGCTACCCCTCTTTGCCAATCGCCTTCACCGATGCGTCGACGACCACCTACCGACGAGAGAACTAGACGAGGCAGTTTTCGAGGCCAGAACTGCACAATTTTTGGTTTGCCCAAGTAATCAGTCTTCTCCGAGTAATGTAATTGAAGTCTTAGGTAAAACTGTCGCAACAGTCGCTCTTGTCGATACCATTACCGCTGTATCTGTGATCCCTCTTTGCCAATCGCCTTCATCGATGCGTCGACGACCACCTACCGACGAGAGAACTAGACGAGGCAGTTTTCGAGGCCAGAACTGCACAACTTTTGGTTTTCCCAAGTAATCAGTCTTCTCCAAGTAATGTAATTGAAGTCTTAGTTAAAACTGTCGCAACAGTCGCTCTTGTCGATACCATTACCGCTGTATCTGTGATCGATGCCGAATTTCGTCCCTCACTTCGTAGAGTCATGACACCTCTTTTTGGATTGTCGCTTCGAAGAGCAAGTGCTGAGCCCCTTCAACAGACCGCAACTTGTACGGCATGTGGGACTATTCACGACATTGTGTACACGATAGAGCTTATTGTGCTTTCGTCAAGCTTCCACATCATTTTAAGTTTATACTTTATTTCGCACCACAACGCCATAATTGATTTTGCTTGAGCAGAGGTGGAATTCTCTTCCCTCGCCGACTTAACCTCCATCCACCATCCATCTGCCGCTAAGCTTATAGTGGAGAAAGACACCCTTATTTCATCGTGCTCATCGGCATTCGTACAGGTGTCATGCAGTGCCATATCTGACGGAATCGTCTTTTTAGTGCCATCTCAAAACTTTGTTGCACGAAGAGCCCTTCCGTTGCGTTTTGCTGCTCTTGATTTGGCTGAAAGTATTGGCGCATCGCCCATTACAATGACAGCACTGTCATTGCTCCGTTGTGAGTGTCTTGATAAATTCGAGGTGATCGGCTCTGAACGAATTGCCTCCGTCCCCGATGAGGTATTTTCAACAGCCGTGTCTGAACTGGGTGTCCTCTTCATGCCGGTTGCAGCGTCTACGGATTTATTCAGCCTGTTCATCGCTGAAAATTCAACGCCTTCGCATCAGTCACAGCTCCTTACCATGCTTCAGCATTTCCGCCCTTCATTCGACGTCCCCATCATCACTAAGCTGTGCATGCACAGTTTAACACCCCATCGATACTGGCTCTCACTCGCTGCTGTGGCAACAGTGATATCGCGTGTACGCCACAGAAAGTCGGGCTACAGAATGACGTGTTTCTCAGTGGATCACGTCGACGACATCCTCCGCTCAAGCGTCATCCGACCTTCGCAAAGCCTATGGGGTTTCTACACTGGTACTTGTGACAAAGGAAGGTGGGTCCATTTGGTTCTGCGTCAATTTTTGGAGTTTGGACAAAGTTGCGCTATAGAATGTTCACCCACAGCCTCGACTCTTTACAAGGTGTTGAATTCTTTTCCTCATTAGACTTGACGTGAAACTACTGGCAGGTGTATGGCCGAGGCCAATTGTCAGAAACCACTTTGACCGAACCGATTTTGGCTTGTGTGAATTTACCGTCATGCTTTTAGGGCTGTGCAACGCACCTGCTACGTTCAAAAGAATGATGGACAACGTTCTGCGTAGTCTTAAATAGAACATCTGCCTATGTTACCTCGATGACGTCATGGTGTTCACCCCTGATGTTCCAACCCACTTGCTACGACTTCAGCACGTGCTTAAGTGCTTAACTAATGCCGGGTTACAATTAAATTAGAAGAAATGCCGATTTGCTGTTCGTCATCTTACCATTCTAGGACATGTTGTGTCCAAAGACGACATTCTCCCGGATTCTGATAAACTGCGCGCCGTTATTGAGTTTCCTAAACCACTACCATCAAAGACTTCGCTATTTCATTGGTCTATGTTCTTATTTTAGGCCATTTTTTCGAAACTTCGCGTCGAATAAATCACCTCTGACGCAACTTCTGACGCAACGATATGTCGTCGTGGTCATCAGCCCGCGACGAGGCTTTCACAACAATGCGAGGTCTCCTTACAAGGCCACCATTCTTCAACAATTTGACCCTTAAGCTCCCCCTGAGGTCTACACCGACGCAAGTGGCGTAGACTTGAGTGCTGTGCTCGCACAGCGTCCAGCTGGCCACACAGAATATGCCACGGCATACGCGATTCGCACACTCACCAGTGCACAAAGCAACTACAGTGTGACAAAAAAGGAGTGTTTGGCCATTTTGTGGGTGTTTGGCAAGTTTTTCTCATATTTATATCGTCGTTATTTTAATGTCATCACCGACCACTATGCACTACGTTGCCCTTTGACGTTGAAAGACCAATCTGGCCGTCTTGCCCGTTGGGCCTTGAATATCCAAGGGTACGACCTACGCGTGATTTATCGTTAAGGGTGCAGACATTCCGACGCTGACTTGCTTTCCCATTCACCTCATACCCTGAAACCGGCCGACGACCCTTCGTGTGAGCACACGTTGTACTCTCTTCACTTTGATAAAATTGCTGCGGAACAACACAAGGTCCCCTGAACGACATATATCCTAGACATTCTCTCAGATACCTCTAAAGTCTCACCATTGCGAACGCTCCAGCGCCTAATTTTTCATTTTGTAATTTTTGACAAGGTGCTTTGGCAACGCAAATATGCTCCAGAGGCGCGCACATGGTTGCTTGTCGTACCGCGATCTTTTAGGTAAGATATACGCTCCTCCTCTCTTATTGTCCCATAGTGCGATCACGCAGGAGTTGTCAGGACGTATGAAAGAATTCGGCACCGATACTACTGGCATGGTATGTATACCTTCGGTTGTAACTTCGTGCCCAATTGTTGTGAATGCCAGCGCCGCAAGTCTGTCATTTAACTTCACCAAACATAAAGGTGATTTATTGTACTGGAACGGTTGGCTGATCGCGCAAAGTTTCGAGCCCAGTACGCTAGCTCGTGCCTCTGCAGCACCCACAATGATGCTGACCCTTGTGCCGATATACTTTTTCTTTATCACAATACACTTAGCGTCATTTCATGATGTGTCGCTCAATAAAAAATTGCAACATGGTCACCTTCCCTCCGCATGCTTCGCGTAACGTCACTTAGTACGACCGATAGTATCAGGTATCTGCCGAATTTTTTTTTACCGTGTGAAGTGGGAATGATGCTTGCATAGTTGGGTAAATGTGTTGCTAAGATGAGACGAAAAGAGTATTTGGGCAACTTTTTTACGTGACTTTCTTATTGCAAAGAAACCTAATAGGTTTCTTATTGGTTTCTTATGTCTGAGTGCGTTTGGACAATGAAAGGAGAAGAGAGCGGTACGTGCAAAACATTCACTGTGGAGACTTCTGCAACGCTTTGTGCACCCTGGTTTTTTCAAGATGTCCTGCCGCTTGCTCATTTATGTACACGCTTCTTCTGGCCTACGAGCTTACTATTATGAAGTATTAGGTCTTCTCAGGTCGTAACCTGGCATAAATACGCGGTTGTAATCTCAATAACAGTAACGAAGAATAAATTACCGTTCCGTGCCACACTGTGCTTGATTCTGTGAACACAGAGTCT
Source organism: Rhipicephalus annulatus (assembly GCA_013436015.1). Lineage (NCBI taxonomy): Eukaryota > Metazoa > Arthropoda > Arachnida > Ixodida > Ixodidae > Rhipicephalus > Rhipicephalus annulatus. The sequence goes on along the minus strand of WOVY01011550.1, from coordinate 136,479 downwards.
CGGCTATGCAACTTCCCACAGATTATAGAGGTACGTTTTTCTTCTTTTAGCACTGTACCTACATACACGTCTGTTTCTTTTTTTTTGGTGATCCCCCTCCTTCGCGGTCCATGCATAACTAAGCTTATTCAACGTATGGCCACCCACTTAAACTAGAAAGGCCCTTGTCCCGGCACTCAACCTCTTCGGCGACGCTCCACGCTATCTCATAAAAGATTCAATTTAGGCTCGCACACTTTTCATTTATATTCATGATGCTGGTAGATAACTACAGTGAAAGTTCGCACAAGCCACGAGTTCGCACAAGCTGCGAAGTCAACATTAAGGATAAATATATATAATTGAAGTGTCTTTTACACGTTTTTCAGGGCACGCTCAAGAAGATATAATACAGCGCCTTTCCTTTCTGTTTTTTGCAGTTCTTATTCTGGTTTGTCATAATGTCTGTCTTACTGCGGCTGCGAAACAAAGTAGATGTACCACCAAAACCTGTGAGTTTTTTTGTTTGGGGGTGTTTCCCAGAATATTTCAAGTGTTCTTTTTTCGCTTTAATAGAGTACTCTCCTCCACCACGCGTATCAAGACTTCTTCTATCGTGCGTTTCTGTCACGAACATCCCCCGCATTTTCTATTTCACAGTATAATGGCTCAGGCAGGAGTGTAAAAACGTATAGAAATTCTTTAGGGTAAATACTTATACGCAAAATAAAGATATATAGTCCGCCTGCCAAGAAGTATTCGTACTAAGCCAGGAATATTCAGTGCATATTTTAGTACCCTATGTTGCTACGGTGATAGATCTTTTCTTCAGACAGACAGACAGACAGACAGACAGACAGACAGACAGACAGACAGACAGACAGACAGATAGATAGATAGATAGATAGATAGATAGATAGATAGATAGATAGATAGATAGATAGATAGATAGATAGATAGATAGATAGATAGATAGATAGATAGATAGATAGATCTTTGCCTTGTAGTACGGGCTAGTAATTCTGAAAGCTGAATGCTCTGCTGGAACAATCAGCGTGCATTTCGCAGAATTGCCGTGAACATCGCTGTGAAGTACAGTACATCGACACTGTTTTCTGTGATTATATGCAGTGTTAAGCAAATACTGCACCATTCTTTCACAAATTTGCATTCAAGAAAGCTGTCTAGGTGTCTCTATGTTGTTCCCGTCATACCGCATCTGGTTCATTCTAAAAACCTAATCTTAATGGAGAGCAAAAAAAGCAATCTTGTGTACGTAATTCGAGATTACAAGCCCTCCTGACAGTGTATCAGCCAGTTATGCGTAAAAAGAACCAGTAATATCAAGCAGCCCGTTAATGAACGACGAGGCGAAGAAGAGGCACTACCCAAGATATATCCCAAACGTGGCTTAAATTTACAATACTGCTCACTTGCAATAATTGTGAAGTCAAACTACAATAACAAACGTGCGATCCCATACTCTGAAGCTACCAACCTCAGAACCATTCGAAACCTAAAACTGCCTTCATTCGTTCTATTGAGTTGAACTTTTTTTCAGCAATTTCTAGCGTTCCACTGCAAAGTCATAACCAGCGTCATTAGAACAGATTGAAGTGTCCATGCGCTCATAACAATAGTCTCCAATCACTGAAAAAGAAACTTTACCATAATTTCAGCATCGTGGGACTGATGTGCAATGCTTGATTATGTTGTGTGTGCTTTGCTCTTAAAGAATCCGAACGACTATTGCAAGCTGCACTTGCAGGGTTTATCGAAACAAACTTTATTAAAGATGATAGTCTTTCTTGGGGACCATCGACGCAAAAAGTTCGGTCTGTCTGTCTGTACATTTGTCTGTTTGTTCACAGCTACCGTGAACGGGGTACTTCACAGAGCACCAGCCGATACTCCGAATGGCCGACCCCATCCGTAGCACTCACCAACGTTGCTCAAGGTTCAGCGTCAATGCGTGTGTGATTGTCAATTAAAAAGTAATTATTGTGCATATCTGAGGCACCATAACAACACGTATATATTCTGCATGTTCGTCTTTTGCTAGAAAAGGCATACATCACTAATTGTAAGGACCGTAGCGCTTATCACGCTGCACTGACCATGCAACGCGTTCACGAAGAAGCGAGTGTTTCCAACGCTTTGTTAAGACGACACGGTGGTGGCACCTACCTGTCGCCTTACGTTCTAGAGCATATCACCTTTAAGACCGGCGCACACGCCCGCCTCAGGGCCACGCGCTTTGTTTAAAAAAAGACTGCCAGTTGGCGCTCATGTCTCACGTGTGACGCGACTTGACGCACTCATGCGCCTCCGATTTTATTCACCATTCACCGATTTTATTGCGCATAACATCAAATAAATGTTTTGTTCACGCTCTCCACGTACAAGACCACCATCTTTCGATGTTATCTGCAGATTACATGCAGATACGGGGCAAATTTTTATTCAATGTGTTCAAAATTACATTTTTACTCTTACAAACCTGAAAAAAGTCACAGCATATCCACGGAATGAATGATGAGTTGGACGAAGTGCCCATCCACCTGTCCTTTTATCCGTGCTTCCATTCGTTCATCTCTCGGTCTATCTACCTATCCTTCCGTTTGTCTGTCAGTCTGCTTGTCTGTCTGTCTGTTTGTTTGTCTGCCTGTCTGCCTGTCTGTGTGTATGTCTGTCTGCCTGCTCCTACCAAATTAGAGCAGGCATTAAACGGACCTTTAACTGATAACTATACGATAACCACTACCACCATCTAGTAACGTTACTTCTAAAGCATACATGATGCAGAGTGCAATCTAAAAAGCAGTTCTTATTCAAACTAACTCGAAGCCAGGCTAGACTGCACCTGGGCGCTCGCTTCTCACAGCCTTCACATCGGGTGTAGTACATGCCTCTCGCCGCTGTTTTGAAGGGGGGCGCTGCGACCCTGACGTTGCTCAGCCACTCCGCGCAGCGTGCGCAACACCGGCAAAAGAGTTCGGGCGCGTTCTCTACTCATCGCGCATTCAAAGACAAGTTGGTTAACTGTGGAAGACGCACAATAAGTTTATGGCACTGCTCATACCTAATGAAGCTGGGCTTCGACCTGTATACTTATGAAAAGTTCACTTTGCTGGCAGTGTGACAAGCCCTGAAGTGTGCGCATAATCGTAGCCTTTTTGTGACAGAAAGCGTCATATCACACACCTCTTAGAAGTTCTTTTGGGTACGCTGAATGCTTTCTTCCATCAGATTTTAATTTATACAAAAAACATGGAACTTTTCTCTCTTTTCTGTGCATCTGTTGCAATTTTTCAACACATGCATGGTGCTTGCTTTTGCGATAATAATGGGACGCCTTTTTCTCTCCTTTTGAACGATAGTGCGACACTTGGGAGCACTGTTGATCTATCATAGTATGGTATCAAACCATGCGATGAGCGTGGCTGTTTAATGTTCGCGTGCAAACACTTACTGCTTCTTGGTCAGTGAAAGCGTCTTGTGAAGTGGACACATCCATATCTGTTTCGTTGGTCTCCGTTTTTTCTTTCTTGAAACTTGACATAGAGGCGAAGCTTGTGAAGCAGGATCTTTGTGAGGCTTTTATGCACTTGAAATCAAGTGGGAAGAATAGTTCTCAAAAAGAGCAGGCGAGCAGTCAGTAATAAGTTTTCTGATACGGAACGCAGGCTCAAATTCATCTTCGCGCAAGTTTCTACTGCATACGACTCTCGATGCTGACATGTCGTTCGTGATAAGGTTGTCTCTGGCAATACTCGTTTGTCACTTGGCGCAGAGCTCAGTATTGTTTGAAGTTGGTGAGAAGAAACACAGGCTGTTTTTCCCGAACGGGACTTGCAGTACGGAACCACGGTAATTGAGAGGCCATGACGGAGCACAGCAACACACCTTCACACAGCTAATATACAACTATGTGCGTGATGCGCGTACTGAAGGTTGGCAACTGCCTCCTCGAATCGAGAAATGACTGTAGCCTGAACGCTGACAAAACACCGAATGAAATGCAGCATGAAGGGGGGGGGCTATTATCACAATAAAGCAAGCCACACTAGGAATAAAAGGAAATCAACAACAAAATGCTTGAAGCACTAAGCAAAAAGAGAACTTATACATTTTCTTTTAGCAAAACAGCTGAATTACTTGCTAAAAAGTTGTAATGTTCTCAGTTTATATTTCTAAATATGTATTTTTACGAACTTGAAGGATAGCGCCTTACTGATTTGCAATAAAGTTTTAGTTCCGGGGTAAGCGGCTTGCGAGCGTAAGCAGCTGCGTACTTCGTTCGCATACAAAGGAATGCAAAATGGCTTGTGGTCTCCAGATTCAGTATTTTCAGGTGGTGTTAACAACTTGAAAATGCACACAACTACTTTCTCTGCTTGCCGTCCGAAGGGGTTATTTAGCAGCAAGGGTCCGCTCTTTTTTTACCTTCTTTATCTTATGCGCAGTTTTTTCTAGCCATTACAAATACAACACACGTACGTGTTTCAAAGAGTTGTCAGGCTGCAGACCGCAGCTTTTAGCCCTGAAAGCCACTTTAAATGTATTTGTAGAGATAAAAAATTGAAAACACCTAGCGAAGGGAAGGCGCTCTCGTAATTCTGTGAGTGACCTCTCTTAATTGCGATGACGTTGTTCAACGAGACCAAGGACGAAAGGTATTTGGGGCTCTCTGCTTGCAGAACAGGTGCAGCACTGTTTACCTATCTTTCTGATGATTTCCGGTGTTTTATGCCTCGTGAATTATGCCTCTCATAAGCCGAATCTTCCACAATTTTACTGAGTTTCAGCTCTTATTATCCACTAGCACGTACATACCTTCATTAGTCGGCAAGCCATCTGGTCAGCTTAGTTTCTTTAATTAGACAATCCTCCTTCTATCCTTAATTTAGTTAATAATCTCCCTTCCTCTCTTTACTGAGAATCCTCATTCCACGGTCTCACATTGACTAACTCTCTTGTGCCGTGTGCACGGCGCTGATGATGCAATGTCTGGGTCACTGCGCCCCTACTGCCGACGGGCGGCGAAACATACGCAGATGCTCTCCCATTTTATTCACGACGAGTAAGAGGGCCGAAGAAAGAAAGCGCGTGGAGGTGCAGTGTGGCCCGGCCGTGCTCTAAGTGGCTACTACAACATAATACAGGAGAACGACCTATTGTCTCAGGAGCTGCGCCCCCTAAAAGTCCTCTTGAATATTTATTTACGTCTAGGGCATAGATGTGTCACTCGCGCCCACTTCGTCGACCAAGGTTGTTTCTTTAGATGAGAGACTGGTGCATGCTGCGTAGCAATCAAAGTGTAATGACCCAATTGCAAAAAGCCTTTCCCTGAGATATATCCGCACGCCACGGACAGGTAGAAAATTGAACGCAAGGAGCAAAATAGTTTGGCGCAGTAGTTTTGGGCGGTATGATTGCCTCCTTGCTTTTGAGTCCTGTCTTGCTTTAGGTGAGGCGGTTGAAATTTCCGTTAGCCCTCCACTACGGCGTCTCTCATAATCATATCGTGGTTTTGGGACGTTAAACCCCACATATCATTCAATCAATTGCTTTAGGTGAATAATATATATTGTTACTTATTCTTTTTAGTGTTTTTAGCAGACAAGATACATGTCGGCTTTAGTGGGCCCTTCAGTACTCTACGGCAGGGTGTTGTAATAGGCTTGCCTTTCTATCTTGCTTCACGCACTAGACAGATGTTACTCTTCATATATTAGCGTGACGTTGAACGAAAATAATAAACACATTGTTTTTAAAAACTAATAGTTTTTTGCAAATCACTTATGTGGAAACGCACAAGGTGGTGGAAGAGGTAAGACAGGAAAAGAGCTCCACCACTTATTTGTAGCGCAAAACCGCAAAGAAATCCGTACTGATTTCCCAGAAAGAAATGCTTCTCAGATGGAGAAGAAGTCGTCCTAAACCGGGGTGGTTTGAAAACCGCGATCAACGCCTTTTTGGGGCGGTCGCTCTGCTAATTGGGCTAAACAGGAAGCTAGCAATTGATAGCACGAGAGCGAATTAATCGACAACTCGAAGCACTTGAAGACAAGTATACCAAATGAGTTCTGCGGGCACCCGCGTAGTGAAGGGAGTGTTAGGAAAGCGAAAATGACTACTACGCATTTTAAACAACATGCTACAAGGAAATCTGTACAAATTTCTCAGAACCAAAAACCTCTTAGTTGCCTACGAGACCTCAGTCCATCGCTCCACAACTCTTACAGACGGATGTGTATGCATCGACTCTCAATTGCCCTGAATACATTGATGGCATATATCCAGCGTGCCGCGCAGTAGTCATTCCAAGTGTACTCTCCAGCACAGACTGTGGCGATGCCCGGCTGTCACAGAACAAGCGCTCAAAAAGGGCGCGCCGCCGAATTCCCGCGACGAAACACCGGAGTGACGCCGCGAGGTCAACGAAAAAGAAAACAAACATCTAAAGGCTCCCCGGACGCGCGAGCCTCTCCTCTCGGAAGCGTGACTTCGCCGACGAACCTCGTCACCCAACATCGGCGGCCAAGCAAGCACTCGAAATTTCTAGATGGAAAGGGGCGTGGTGACGCCAGGTTGAGTCAACCGTCGCGGACGGCCCTCGTACCGTCTCGCGCCTCCCACCCCCCCCAGCCTTCGCTGCGCATCGCGCCGACGAAATGATGAGAACTTTCTGGAATGTCGCGCGGAAGGTATTTAATCGAGCAGCCGAGACGAGAGATCAGGAGAAGATGGAAGTTAGCGCCAGAGCGCGTAGGGATTCTGCCGTGTAGTCGGCGAAGGTTTTGTCCGTAGAGGCAAAGCAGGAGAAGAAGATGATTTCCACCTGAGGGGGTGACGACTCGAGCTACAAGCAAGAGTGTGTGTTTACCGCTATCGAGCGAAGACGCGTGGCAACAGCTGCGTATGTGAAGCCGACGTGTTTCCGGCGAAGAAGTTGAAGCCTGGAGAGTGGCCAATTGAGGACGCAAGGTTTCCTGGAAGAGAAACTTCAGGGGCAGCGGAACGACAACGACGCTGGACTTTGAGTGAGTGATTCTCGGAAGAGCATCATCCAGACTTTTGTTCCAAGAACTTTGGACTGAATAGGTTTTCTATCTCTTTAGTCTTTAAGTGTCTTGGCTGTTTAATGCATGCGACTGCATTGTAGTGTGTATTGTTGTCTGTGTCCGTTGTTTCGAGTGTGGCTGATTGTACTGTGTAGTACGTTGTTTGATTGGTGACATATTGTACTCAACTATTGTGGAGTGTGCATTATTGTGTATTCTTTTCGATCTGCCATTTTAGAGAATATAATTTTTGTTTTGTTTATCAACTCTCGGCTTTGACTTGTTCTTTGGGCCACAGCCGGCGTCCGCTGGCGCGCCAAAAAGGACCACATTTAAATTGTCCACGCTTTCGTGGTGCGGTTCGGGGGGCCGATACCTCGGCCCTTGGAATTAGCCCGGCGATCGCCTCCCTAAATAACGGGATGTGTGACACCGGCGTTGCGCAAGAGCAGCGAGCCTCCCTCTACAGAGGCTGACTGAAACTGTCTCCTTACGAGCCACGACAAGGGAGACCAGCTTAGGGCCATTCAGAGGGCCCGCGACATGGTCGTGGAGTTTACCCTCCCCGTCCCGAAGTGGCAGTGGCCCACCACTGTCGCCCGTAAAGGGGGAGGGGTGACCACTGCATTCGGATAAAAATAAAGTTCTTTGCCTGCCTGCGTGCCTGCCTGCCTGCCTTGGTTGCCGAAAAATTTGTCCTGGTCCGGGGTTCGAACCTAGGACCAACGCCTTTCCGGGGAAATCGCTATGCCATTTTGGTTTGTTTTACAAATGAATGATTGTCTTCTTTTCCTTCCGCACAAATAGATTTTAAGTAATCATCACATGACAATGTTCTATTGCTATAACAATGCAGTTATGCTGAACTTGTTGCTGTAACAATTGTCTCAACCAAAAAGCAACTGCTATGCCTCCAACTTGATCTGTGATTTTGCTCAACTGCCCATATTGTGATAAGCCAAGTTCAAGCAACTGCACAAACTGAGTTCAATCAGCAAACGTTTTCCATTTTCCAGCAGTATGTACAGGGGGGGGGGGGGGGTTAACAGATACCAGGCCACTATCCCCTGTATATTCTATGGCAGCCTGACCTGGAAACCTTTGAACGTTCCCCCCGCCCTACCCCTCTACATCACACATGACATTCAAGTTTTTGATTATTCTCAAGCGAAACACTTTGGTAGACTTTAGCTTCTGGTCTGCGTTGCTGGCCATCTAATATGCACGTTTGGTACACAGTTCAATATTACAAGGGAGCTTCTATCAGCGTCAAATGAAACCCGAACAGCGGCAAGCCTTACACATAGTATAGTGCGTGCCGTCCACTTATCACCATCGACAGGCACGCATACATGCGGAGTGCCGCCGAACAGGATGCGCACGCCGGCTTAAGGTGATATATAGACGGCCCGCACTATACAATCGCGAAGGCCTGCCGGTGTTCGGGTTTCATTTGACGCCGGAAGTACTCGCCTTACTGTTATGTGCTAAACTGGGCAACACACACGAGCTCACAGATATACTGAATGCGTGCGATTGCGTAAACGGTCTGCATGGTACCCCGACTGCACAGTATAACTACCATGCAGGTCATCAAGAACTACGTGATCAAATTATATTGTAGCGGGAAATCTCTTAATTTATCTGCCACATTCGAAGTATTCAGAATGTACGAACGTTTCGACCTCTCCTGTGCTCTCTCCCAGGGGTTACATATAATGATGATTCATCTTCACCAGGCATGCATGCCAGAGCTTAATCGTACCACATGACTGAAACAGTGGCTTATATATACGCTCGCATGGCTGCTACAGCTGCGCCAGTTGCGGACATAGTTTCGAATGGAACCAAGCATCAAAGATCGAAGCTATATTAGTCAAAGCGTTCACTGATCGTACTCTACGTCTCAATCTTAGCATTTTAAATGAAAAAAAAAACACGTGGGCAACAGCATTGAATGACGTTGAAGGTATTGTTCTCTTCAAAGTGCATTCGCTTAAAAAAGTAGTATAAAACGCAAGCGGCGAACGCAATCTCATAAAATGGCATCACCACGCCATCTCACCTTGGCTGTCTGGTGTAGTAAAAAGCTGTGATCCTTCTTCTTACCTTTTTACGCGATTGGCAAATTTGTTACTGGATTGGTATGACTTGATTACTTATCTTTTCTCAATTTTTACTTGAATGCAGCGCTCGTTTGTCTCTTCCGTCTTCCTTCTTTGTCGCTTTCGTGCTGTAACCAAAACTTCAAAAGTCTAGCTGATTGCTTGTAGCCTTATGCGACACAAGTCGCTTTTTGTTCTTTTCATCGCAAGCGGAGTTAGCCTTGAGCAAACGGGGGTTCGCGCTGGTGATCAAGGGTACACCGCCGATTTCTTTACCTTTATTCAACAGACAACACATACGAGCACAACTTTCTTATCGTATGAAGAAAATGTAATTCTTTTAGCCCTTATGCCTGTTTTTATTCAGTTCCATCGTTCCTGATTCCGCACCACACGGTGCATTTTTGCCGAAAAGAACATGCACAGAACGCTAAAGTGCTGTATGTGGCAACGCTTCGTTAACGAGTCAAAGTTGTCTTCACTTAGGTAAAGCAAGTAGCGTACGCTTCGCACCAACATGCCTTGATCGAATGAAGCGTGGGACGGATTGAAACAAGTAGCGTTCTTACCCGAAAATGCTATACAGAACCAGCTAGTACGCTACAAGTCAGTGTGGAGGCATGATTTCGAGCGTGGAAGAATATGCACGTGGGATGCGATAACTTGACACTTGACGCTCAACGTAAGACGGTGGGGGCACGCACTTTTATCATATTGTGGTCGCCACTGGCACGTCCCAGCTTACTTTTCCCATTGGTGTACCGTTTTAAATAAGAAACAGCTTATGGTTGAGCTCAATCCGGTGTGTGTGCGACCCCTTTACTTCGCATGTTCAACAGCTGAACAAATCACTGCCAGAGCGCGTTCAAATGGTAGCATGTTTGGACGTGTGGCTTTAAGACACTGTGGCCTCCCCCGTTACACTCTATCAGTAATCATGTGATGGCTTCGGGGAACGAGATTCTGCTTACGTGCGATGAACCAACGCGTTGTATCCTAGTCGGACCGCGCCGGCACGCACCAGCGCATTCGTACCTGCGTCAGTGGATGTGTAAGTGGCTGTCGCCTCTCGCCCTTAGATTATCAGCAACCACGTGATGGCAACGGGTAACAAGATTCTGCAGACGCGCGATGATTTCAATCGCTCCCGCAAGGCATGGTGATGCGCCCGCGTGGCGTGCTTCAACAAGAGTTCGGGACAAGTAACAAAAACATAAGCTACAGTGAATTTATGGTGTTCTTCACTTGCAAGGACGCGTTAACGTTGTGCAAGGTTACCGTGATGAATGGACCCATTCGCTGCTTCGAATGCTACTGATTATTTGTTTTAGTGGAAGATGGTGCGAGTTTTCGCACAACGTAACTGAAGGCTCAGCTCAGATGTCCGCCACAGTTGTAAAGTAGTTGTGGTGCTTGCGGCCGCAAACGCTTCGGAAACGTGTATATAAATATATAGGTGCACAGTAAATATTTCACTTCATGGTTGCCTATGCACTTTTAAAATAACATTTTCAAATGCAGACGGACTTTTATTCCTATTGACGCGCATTCTATGCGCATTATCTTTGCTCTTACTTCTTACTTTATTAGATAGCTTCACGCTGCCTTGTGGAAATGTCCATACGCTCAATATCGGCAACAAAATATATTGCGCACTCACTAGAGTGCCAGCATGGAGTATGTTATCAAACACACACACACGCATATATATATAAATATATATATATATATATATATATATATATATATAAAAGAAGCTGCAGAAACGCTGCTTTGCTTCTAAGCAGACAGAAGAAACGGCCAGCTGGTAATACAGTACACAAACAACGCAATGAACACTTTGCTTGGACCATATCCCAAAGATATATGCGCTATTCGAAGATATGAGTCAACCTACAAAAATAAAACATAGTCATCATTATGAACACGCTTGCTGCTGTATGAAGACTTCTTCCATGTTTCGCCAATCAACCCAGTCCTGTGCTTCCTGCGGCTACAATATCCCAGTATGCTTCTTAATAGGGAGTTTTAGTGCTGGGTACCCAAGCGGCTTGCGTACGCAGGACGTTGGGGTGGCGGTATTGCGCATGCGCGAAACCCCAAACAGATGCGTCGCAAGATCGCTGGGGCGATGGGGCCATGCGTCCGCGCGGTCCACCTGCGCAAGAACTCACGGTATCCGCACTGCAGATACTCTAGCCGTCGAGTTAAAATAAGCCAAAGTGCGAGCACTTATAGCGATTACACGGTTTCAGCCAGATTTCCAAAGCTAGAATGCCCTGGAACATAGAAACTATTAGGCACATGCAAGCCCCCGACCAGCTAAATAGGTGGCGCCATCTAGCGCGGCCATAGTGAAACAGACAACCACAATTTGTTATTGCAGAAACATTGTGCATTGTACATCTGGTGCAAAAACTGCGCAGCGACAATATTACAAATGAGTAACCTTTTTATTCACTTTCAGCTCAAAAACATTACGCGTAAGCTAACATGTTCATGACTGCGGTTGCACGAAGTGTCACAAGATTGTGACGCTGTCGTTACAGTAACCTTCTATTTTTCACTTTTTTGCGTGTACCAGATCACTGTACACATTGAAAAAAGTGTACTGATCACTATGTAAGTTTAATTTACCATTTTAAATCATAAAAAGACTTAAATAATACTTACGCGACAAGACGCTATGGCTCTGCGAGCGCGTGTGAACTTCGTGCGGCTTGCGTTTGCGTGCGTGCCACCGTGGCGCCAACTAAAAGGCATTCCGGTTGGGTATGGGTTGGGAACGCAACGCCGTGCGCTCCCAAGCCCGCAACGCCCCAAGAGAATGCGTACCCAGCACTAAAACTCCCTACTTTGTTTTCTTATATTATTGTGCCACTAATCGCTCTTGTGTTGCACTTCTTTATAATTAGTTGGTGTTTCCATTGTATCACAATTTGTGTTATGTTGAATTCAACTATCGTATGTGCCTTCTTGCTATGATCCCTTTGGGATCGGCAGTATTTACAAATATTAAATAATCATAAATAATAATAAATAATAATAATTATCAGCCTACCTAAACTTATTCCTCTTTCTCAAGCACTTGCCATTTTTGGAATCCAGTCTGTTACGCTAATAGCCAGTGCTTATCTTGCTTTCGTTACACATGCCTCACTAATGTGCATTTATCATTGCTTTCAGGAAAGATTTTTGAAAGAAGTACACTTTATCAGTGCGCAGGGAACGTTTGAGAAAAATGACAGATAGGACAGAGCACACTCCGTGGAGTGCAATAAAATGATGCACTCTGTCTTATCCGTCTTCTTTTTGAAACGTTCCCCGCGTACTAACAAGAGAGAGAGAGAGAGAGGAAACTTTATTAGAGCTTGGCCGGCAGCTTGGTCTTGGTGGCCTCAGATGGCGGCGCTGAGTCCCTGGACTCGGGCGGCATCTTCGGCCTGCCGGACAGCCCAGAGCTGGTCGTTGAGCTCCGAGCTTCTGAGCGCCGCCTCCCAGCGGCGGCGTCGCCGACGGAGAAGGTCCCAAGTAAATTTTTTTGCAAAAATGCAATACCAACCAGCCTAAGAAGCCAATGTTTTGCAGTATGTTTCGGAAAAGATGTCCCACTTGTTACTTGACGCACAAGTGCCTGTTCCGCTTTGTTGAAGAGTCCTTCCCTAGGCTCTCAAAACACACGCAAAAAATAAGCACATTATTCTCTCCTGACGTTTTTCCTCCTTCTTGTTCATCTCGTGAGGCAGACAGTGATTCTCGCGACGTTTGCAGTGTGCACAAAAGGATTGGCTCACATACACGAACAATCACACGTGATTTGTCTCGTGCATCCCTATTGAAAAAACGAACATCAGAGGAATGGTGGATTTCAACAACCACCATTTTGGTGGATTATGGCGGTGGAAATGTTGATAGCACATGGTGTATGGTGGCGTATGGTGAAGCGGGTGGTGGATGGCACGCTCCGGCCGGCAATAGTGGAGCGCGAAGCAGCGTCAGAACCACCGTGATGAGCTAACACTTAAAAATGATAAAAAATATTGTATAAGAAGAATGTAGCAAGCACCCGTAAATAAAAAAACTGCGCCAGTGTGGGATCGAACCTGCCACCTTCGATTTACGAGATAAGCACACTAACCACTGCGCCACGCCGACAGATGGCGCCATGAATGTTAAAGAAATAGTCAACTCACAAAGTCACTGCTTATCTTCAGTTCTGTTTGTGGTTTACTCGGGAGGAACGGGATCTGCACCTGCTACTAAACTTTGCACATTTGATAAACACGAACAACTGCTTGCCTGTAACGATTGCCACTGCGATAATGGCAACGGCGCTATGTTTTTGTTACAATTTACAACCGCAAGGCAAAAAAAAACCAACTCAATGGACTGAGAAACAGGTATAGTTTATCGGTGGTTACTGGCAAGTTTAGTATTCGTTTCTTGCTCTTTCCGAAGGGCGATATCAGCTCAGAATTTTTTAGGCTTCTATGTTCATTCGATAGTTACGCCCACACAATTGATTTTCATGTTTTTCGCGCAACGCACAGCGCAGTCGTGCCAGCGCACTGCTGTTGCTCTGTCATTAAGAACAGCTACATAACGGCTTGTCCAAAACAAATGCAGTGTGCCAAAACATTATGCTATCATATTGGTTCAGTAAGCGTATGAATTGACATGTCTTATGTTCTCGCATAAGAGCCAGCGAAGTGCCGGCGAGTGCGACCGGCGGCTGTCGGTGAGGGGAGGCGTACCTTTGGTGGAAGTGCTGCAAGCGCGCCGCATCGATGTGTGTCGCTTCTTGCGCCGACACCGTATACAATAAAAAAGGCTTCATTTAGGTTAAATGATGCCGCAGCTGGGCTGTATTGTCATTTTTACTCACCAAAATTGTGTATTCCTAAACCCAGCAGCGCCGATAACACTTGTATGGGCTCGGTCGGTATGACAAACTTTTGGTGGAAATCATGGTGGTAGAACACAAGGGTGAAAGTCAAATTCGCTGGGCCTCATCTCGACGCATGTCGAAAGTTGAAAGTTTCTACGTATTCGCACGCACTTTGTTAACTTAAAGGTACGGCTCAAACAATAGAGTGTGCAAGAATTACCAGAGTTGCGTTTCTAGCGTGGTGACTTCAAGTGACCGCGCTGTGTTATGCTCTAACATTGAAAAGGGCAATTGCGAACTGGAGCCCATTTATTTGTTGACAACTGCGCGTCGATGTAAAACATTTATTGTCATGTTCACAGTGACAACTCCAGTCTTCTATACATCCCAACAAAAAAAACACATCGCGGATGTCAAACTGATGTAAGTACGTGCGCGAAGTGTGAACATATTCCCGGCCGCATACTCTCTGCTCCACGAGAATTGAAGCGTTGTTGACACCACAGGAATTACAAAAATCGTACTTGAAAGCGTAATGAGCAGCCTTTGTTTCTTTTGACCGTAAATATATATATCTGCGCATCCAAGAATGAAACACTACAAATAAGTCATTTCACATACTGTCATGTGCTTTTCATCATGCCACCGCCATCCACCAAGCTTCCATCAATACACCGTCATCCACTTTGCTCACCAAGCCTTCCACCAAACACGTTTTGCCTCGCCACCTTGAGCCGGCATTTTTCACCGTCACCACTATTGGGTCGCCACCACCACCACGATCTGCCACCATTTTTTCCACTCTAGCCATCATCAGCCGGCATTTTTCACCATCACCACCATTGGCTCGCCACCAGCACCACCATCTGCCATCAATTTTTCCACTCTCGCCGTCATCAGCCAGTATGCCCACCACAGTTTCCACCATATCTACTAATAGTTCCCCCATATCCACTAATATTTCAAGCATATGCACTATTCTTTCCACCATCTCCACCAACAATTCCAGCATCCACCAACCCAGGATTTTCAATAGGGATTGCTTTTCCATGCAGCCATCAATCCTTTCTTGCTTGCCTCAGGTGGCTATTGCTACGTGCCAGTGCATGGAGATGAAGAGGACAAAGTAGATAGATTGGCGCGAGCTAATCTGTATGGTTGGCACTGCTCGAATCACCGGCAGAAAATATATCTGTGTCTACTGTTCCGAGTCGGTCTCCTTTTCGTAACATATTCGGTGGAGGTGCGGGTTATTTAAGGTCTCCTCGCCCCATTTCACACGGCCTACGAGAACAAGCTCAAGCCTGACAAAGTAGCGCGTATACCCAAAGGTATCGCCGACGTTGCGTTCAACTTCTTGGTAAAAACCAATGTGTCATCTGTTGATGCAATTATTTGAAACTGCTGCCGGCTCCAACAAGCTAAAATCAGGTGTATCTCTCGTCAGTTCCAGCGCCTTCCGAATACCGCCACGACGTCCTCGTGTCTCGACACATATCATCCCCCCGACACGTGTGACAACTTAACGCGACTCGTCAAGAAGGAACTTGAAGCGGCTGCTGCAGCTAAGGTGGGACCAACGTCCCCTGACCCCTCTCCTTCAGTTACCTTGCCCCTCATTGAAGCAGTCGTCCGGCAGAAAATTGCCTGCTTGGGAATTTGCTTTATTTCACCATTTCCCCGCACCTACTTCTAGGCCCAGTACACGCCTGCGTGTCTCTTTCAGACCGGCTCTTTCTCAGCGTTTCGTAATCCATCCGCATGGCGACCACACGATGATAAGCCGATCTGCTTCTCGTGTCACCGAATTGGGCACAGTTCTCGCCATTGCAGAAGTCACTGGGGTCCTCCTGCACAAGCTTCCCCTCGTACCATCCATGCTTTTCTCGCCTATCGCCATGAGACCAGCCACGACCATTTTACCCAGGAACCTGGTACTAAAAACCGCTACCCCCGCTCTCCATCCGCCCAACGTCACAAGTCTCGTTCTCCACTGCCCCACCGACCATCTTCCCTCGCCTTCGCACGAGGTTCCCCGACAGGAAACTAAGTGTTGCAGCCCCTCGAGGTGGCGTTGCATTGCTCGGACTGACAGAAAATCCTTTCTTGACAATACAGACAAAACGGAACATTATAGAGGTTCAAGTACGCGGCGTGCATGTGACTGCTCTTGTGCACACCGGTGCTCAACTTTCCGGGATGACGAGTGATTTTTCACCGCAAGCTCAAGAAGGTTCTCACACCTGTGACCACTCCGTTCGTTTGTGTTGCGAATGGCGGAATAGCATCTATCTTTTGAATGTGCTCCGCTCATGTAAGCATCGTGGATCGACACACAGTTGTTCTTTTCACCGTCCTTGATAAATGCCCCCCCCCTGACGTTATCGTTGACCTCGACTTCCTGTCCACGCATTATGCCTTCATATACTGTTAGACCAGTACGCTCTGTCTACACTTGCCCGCAACAGAACTTCTTGCACAACGGCCGAGTCGCCTGTGCACAGCGGGACATTCGCGCATACCTCCACAGAGACTGACCGACCTAGAGCTCGTCTAACTAACGCCCATTCTCGACGGTGACAACTTTCTGAACACTATCACCGATGTCCTCATCAACCGCGGCATTACATTACCGCATACCATTCTGTCCATCGCAGGGAATTTCATGCGCCTCCCAGTTGTCAACTTTAGTTTGGCACCTCAAGTTCTGCCACAAGGGATCTCTTTGACGTTCCTCTGCACCTTAGAAAACAACGCGGTAGATGTTTGCATGATGGCCGCTCCTTGTGACCCACATGCTCAACACGAATCTGCCACTTGCTCGGACAGCGCTATTAGGTCGATGTTCGCTTCCAACTTAATGCCGTAGCCGACTGACGAGCTCCATCGAGTTCTGCTGTCCTACATCGACAATTTTGAACTTAGTGGCCGTCTATTGGGGAAAGCTGCTGATATGACCCACTGCATAAGCATGCTATTCATGAGCGTCCATATCAGATGTACGTCGGCGGCCGACCAACACATTATTCAAAGTGAGGTCGACAAAATGCTCGCCAAGGACATCTTCGAGCTATCCTGCACTGCTTGGGCTTCTCCTGTCGGGCTAGTCCGCAAAAAAAGAGGGTGAATTGCGTTTCTGCGTCGATTACTGAAACCAAAACAAAATTTTCAAGAAAGACGTGCACCCTCTGTCGCAAACCAATGATGCCCTTGATTGCCTCTGTGGGTCCCACTATTTTTCCTTCATAGCCCTTCGATCCGGCTAGTGGCAGAATGAGGTAGATGAAATGGACCGTGAAAACACGGCATTCATCACCCCCGATGGCCTATATCAGTTCAAGGTCATGCCTTTTGGCCTTTTTAACGCACGAGTCACCTTCGAACGAATTATGGACTCCCTGCTCAGAGGATTCAAGTGGTCAACCTGTTTGTGCTACTTGGACCACATCGTTGTTTTTCACCAACAATTAAAGCTCATGTAAGTGCCTCTCAACCCATTTAAGCCCCTTCCATCACGCTCGCCAACAAGTCAACTCGTCCAAATGTCACTTTGGACGCCAATGAATTACAGTACTTAGCCATTCATTAGACGCCAATGGTGCCTGAACAGACCCAGTGAAAAATCAGCACCGTCAACTTTGATGTGCCACGATCTCCGAAGAATGTACACTGGTTTATCGAAATATGTTCCTACTTCCGACGCTTCGTGGAATATTTTGCGTACATAGTGAGGCCGCTTACGCAGCTCCTCAATGAAAGACGTCCCGTTTTTTTGGGGCTCTGAAGAGGCTTCTGCGTTTTCGACTATCATCGCTCTTCACACTATTCCTCCGACTGCGGCTCACTTCTCCCCTTCTTCCCCTACGGAAATTCGTACAGGTACAAGTGGACGGGGCATTAGTGCAGTGCTGGCTCAAAAACAACGTAGCCATGATTGCGTTTTTGCATACACCAGCCTTCTCTTATTCGCCCCTGAACCCAACTAATCCATCACAGAGTGTGAGTAGTTGACTCTTGTGTGGGCGGTGGCGAAATTTCGGCCTTACCTATACGGACGCTCCCTTCGGTATTTACCGACCACCACTCGCCCTGCTGGCTGAACTCTCTTAAAGATCCATCCGGCCGCCTTGGTCACTGGGCTTTGCGCCTGCAAGAGTTTTGCTATTCGGAAGTGTACAAGTCTGGCTGCCTACACCATGATGCCGATTGGCTTTCTCAGTACACTGTCGACGATCCTGAGAACACTAACGCGCGCACGGAGCACTCTATCTTCTCAGTGTCCGATTCCTCAACATTGGGGAAGACCAGAAACGCAATCCAGTGCTGCTTGATATCATCAGCTGTACGGAATCCTCCCCAAATGACGCTTCCGTCCACTACTTTGTCCTTCAAAAGGGTGTGCTATACCGCCGCCGTTTCCGATATGACGGGCCTACCCTTCTCATTGTCTTGCCTAAGTACTTGCGGTGCTCATTGAACTTCACAATACTCCCACCGCTGGACACCTTGGCGTATCTCACACGTACGAGCACGTACGGCGCCGTTTCTTCTGGCCAGGCCTTGCTTGCTTGGTACGCCGAAACGTTGCGACGTGTGATTTATGACAACGTCGTAAAACACCGTCGCTGCTACCCGCTGGCCATGTTCAACCAATCGACATACCCGCGGAACCATTTTACCGTGTTGGGTTAGACCTGCTTGGTCCTTTTCCTACATCAACATTGGGACACAAATGAATAGCTGTGATTACAGACTACGCTACATGCTACGCTAGTAAGCAAGCTATACCGACCAGCTGTGCAACCGACGTCACTGACTTCTTGTTACGGGACGTTATATTGATTCATGGTGCTTCAAGACAACTCCTCGCAGACCGTGGCCGTACATTTCTATCCCAAGTCATCGCCAATATTCTGCGTTCTTGTTCCACACAACACACACTGCCCGCCGCTTACCACCCTCAAACAAACGGCTTCACGGAAGGATTTAACCGTACTCTCACAAATAAGCTCGTTATGTACGTGTCACCCGACCACTGAAACTTGGACCTTGCCTTACACCTACGCAACTTTCGCGTATAATTCATCCCGTCATGACAGAGCAGGCTTTTCGCCGTTCTACTTATTGTATGGAAGAGAGCCAACTTTACCACCGGACACAGTCATCCCAGCTCATACCTCGTCCACCAGCGAGTATTTTTGCGATGCAATTCCGTGAGCCGATCATGCCTGTCAGCTCGCCCGCGCTCGGCTGATGGCGTCACAGACAAAACAATGCCGTCGGTACGATGCGGAACATCGAGGCGTACATTTCGCTCCCGGTAGCTTCGTTTTCCTCTGGTCCTCTCATCGTCGGCTACAAGAGTGCGTCAGATAACGACATTTCAAGCACCGGCATGGTGCCTCCGCCGCCGGGAGTTATGCTATACGAGCCAGTGCATGGAGTGGAAGAGGACAAAGAAGATGGACTGTCGCGTGCTAATCTCTGTGGCTGACGCTGCTAGATTAACCGGCTAAAAATACATCTGTGTCTACTATTCCGAGTCGGTCTCCTTCTCGCAACAATATCGTGCGCAATAAACTGAGTTTCCCTAAATTTGTGTGTTTTTGACTGCACAAGAGGTGATAACTGGTTCTGGTTAAGAATCGCGAAATTATTATAGGCTCGAGCGGCAAGTTCTGACGTTGTTTACGTGATTTTAGCAAATAAGCGGTGAGAAAGAACGCCACCTGTAGAAAGCCACTCTCTCGTCTGAACGCCGGAAGGGGAGGGGGGCAGCTCACTACTACTCCGCGCACGGCCTGTGACTTCACTCAATTTTGACACTCCTGCCGAGTAGACGTGCGCATGCAAGCTCCGGCCTCTCGAGATAGCAGGATAGCTAAGCCTGATGTAACCTGTCGTAGGGCGCTGGTGTTTCCTTTGGTGGCTGCGCAAAGATGAGCGTATTTTCAACGTCGTTGAAAGGCTGCGTGATGTGATGTGCTACGTTCACTGAATGCTTGCGGAGTGTGCACCTGTAAGCTCTCGCAGCGGGGCAGCGCTGCCGGCTCAACTGTCACCAATATTGACAATGTGCCGATAGAAGATATGAGTGTTTTTGTTCCCAAATGACTTGGGAAAAACAAAATTAAAGCCAGGCGTTCACCGGTATGATATCCATATGCCTTCTATCTGTGATTTGATGGTATGTGTGTGTATATACTACATCCCTTTGCGTTGTTTTGAAAGCACCCAATTTACAACGTTCGATCATTTCGGTAATTTAGGTGAGTTGCGTTTATGACTTGTTTTCAGAAGCCTTGAACTTGTACACATTTAGCTGAGTGTTTCATGGGCTCACCCCCGCAATACCACATGGTCCCGAAACAATGCTATAGGAACTGCGTCAATTTCGCGTTTTTGACAAGCGCCTTTGCCGAGATGCCGTTGACTTGGCTGCAAAACGATCGAGATTTTCACGCTCCGCTTAACAGACATCACAAACGGAGCGAAAGGTGGGTTTACGTTCCTGCGTTCGCACTTTTTACACTCATACAAATAAAACATGAGACGCGTGTAGCGATATATTCTAAGAAGAGGCGTTTTTTCTTGAATGTCGGTGAACATCTAGCTATTTGCTCATAGCAACGCAGGCTTATTGTGACACCTCCGATCCCTTTATTTAGAAAAGCAAAGGAGGGCTGGTGCGTGATGTCGTGTATCGATAATTCGATATACGTAGTACTTCTCACCAGTGTTTCGACAATTCTTTTTTGCAGTAATTTATATATATATGCACCAGTTTCAACAGCACCATTGCCATTTTTGTTTAAATATGTACAGCTGCTCTTAAACCGAATTTAAACGCCTGTACACGCCTAAAAGATTTTTCTGTTCTGTAGCTTCTCAATAAGGGGTGTGTGAACCATAAATCAGGAAATAAAGCGCTTCATGAAATGCTTCTCAGGTGCGTGGTGGTGGTGGTGGGGAAACTTTATTGCCCAAAAAGGGTCTTGAAGGACACTCGGCAGTTTGGCCTTCTTAGCAGTTTGGCCCACTGTTGCTTGTTCTTGACGTAAGTGTCACTCGATGCACAACCACAGAGCATAAGGTTCAAATCTACACGTTCACAACACTGTTCACACACATGTTGTCCGTCGTATTCTGTGTTTATGTGCTTCATGCGCCAGGGGCTGGGGTATGAGTTAGTCTGGAGCAATCATAACGCGACGGACTGGCTGTGCGTCAATATCTTATCTGGGAAGGGGTACTGAGCACTATTTCAAGCCGAAATAGAAATACGTAAGAAGGGCTACCGACTACAACGGTACAACAGGCACAACAGTTCAAACATGCACACTAACAGAACAGAAAAAAAACCGCAAAAGCTGAGTCAACAAATAGAATCGCTTTCTCTGCTTGTTCTAGACTGTGTGATGCGTTTGTGTTTGTGTATGTGTGCACAAGTGTAAATGAAAAATAATTTTTTCAAATCTACCCTATTTATTCCGTATCTATTTCAGGCAATCAGACTTCGCTCTTATAAATTGGTGACATGTTTGTAGGTGCGCAGTATTATGTAACGTTTAATTGGAGTGATAAATGGTTACACATAAAATACCCAAAAATTAAGAGAGTAACACATTTATAAAAACAGTGGCAGTCCCGACAAAAACGAATAAATGAAGCTGTTGTACACGATGAACTCGCCGCGAATGTTTTATCTATGCACTGAAGGCGATGGTTGCACTAACTTCACAGCCTCCCGCACACACTCGCCCGGTAAGGTGCCTGACCTCGTCGTGACAGTGAGCAGGCCTTACATCTAGGTGCCATTGGGTGAAGGGCCCTTTTTGGTGACACCTATCATAGTGTTTTCCATGATTCAATGTGCCATCGTCAATTTAAGTTGAACCATGTTCGTAATATTCTCAGCCAATACCGTGTACTTGCGAAAGTTGATTCATGCTTAAGGAAGCGCTTTATGAAAGCGACTTTCAGTGAGTTTCGATTTTGGTACTTTTTAATGTTTCTTTTGTCAAACTTCCGTGCCATGCTCCGTGTGTAAGCACCGGTAATATTCACTTGATAAATTCCTTTTTCTTAGTGAATAGTGCTAAATTAACATTCACAATTTGAGAATTCCTGCCCACTGCGCTCTATCCCGTGGGTATTACTCTATAGTTACAATAGCCTCATGGTTTTCCTCTGCGGTCGCAAAAACTAAAACGAGATGTTCAAAACACTTCGTGTTCAATGTGAAGCTCCCCTACATTAAATTCCATAAATTGAAAAATATGACAAAGGGCATGACTTTCGGCTCAGTTCTTTACGTATTTTATTTGAAAGTAGAAGCAGCTATATTTGAGCATGGAGTTGAAAGTGAGCTTATGAGATGCATTGGTCTGCTTATTTTGTCCTTGATTTGAGAGCGGGGAGAAAGGGAAAAGTTTCTCTATCGTGGACTCCATTTTACGGGCATCTATGATTTTTGCAGCCTATATAAAGAGCACACAAGTAAATGTATTTCAGTACAATTCAAAGGCACATCTTGCGGCTGTGTTTTGTGATGGTTTCCCTTCGTTTTTCTAAGATTTAGTTTACATGCACGAGATATGAGTTGGTGCAGTGCTGATAAGAGCTCAATTTTACAGATATCAGCACTCATTATTTTCTCACATGCAAAAAAAAGTAATATCGGTTCAGTTTCAAATGAGCAATCAGAAAAAAAAGTATGAGGAAAGCCGACGAAAGAGGCCACTCTTGCTGCAGGCTGGTTCTCGAGCCTTAGGATTTTAGATAAAACCTAAATAGTGAAAGAACAGCTGCCGCTAAACGTTTTTGAAAATATTGACATTAAAACGTTTTTGAGATATTGAATACATTTCAAATGAGCATTTCGAACGTTCAAAGGACATTTTCAAAACTGAGAATCATAGATCGCAACAAAAGCACCTACATCTCCAGTGTAATCCACATTATGCATACGTGCGTATTTTACAGCAAGCTTGAAAGATGTAATATGAACAAACGTATGCCCAAGTGAATTTTTATGCTCAAGTACTTGTATTTTAAGTATATGTGTTTGTGCTTTCAAACTTTCCAGATATATAAAATACGCTTGCTGTGTGTTCGCATCAAAACATTTGAAATACACTTGGTGTTTTCGCACGTTGTCGTGTTCACGTAATATTTTATCTGAGATTTCAGGGCTTTGAGAGTATCATAGCAATGAATCCTTTATTTTTTGTCAGGATAGAAAGAAAAGCAGAGAGCAACAGCTTCGAAGCAGCTTCAATAGCTCCTGCCACCACCCTCTCTCCGTCCCCCCCCTCTTCCCTCCAAAAAAAGTATATTTTGGCGAGTTTTCAACAGTGCAGACAGCAGCTTTATAAACAGGGTAAATGAACAGTAATCGACAAGAAATAAACGAATGAACAAAGACAATCATCAGCAATCACGCGAAACGTATTGATTTCAAATAACCGTAATAATAGTATATTCCAGCTACTTACAGTCCCAAGGTAAATATCGTGTTTTGGAGAATTAGACATTTACGAGAGATAAGTTTTGATAAAGATCCGAAAAAAAGCCTCCTCTTTTCAAGAAAGGTAAACTATGAGAAAGGCCGTTACCTTGTATAATACTTCGTTCGGAAAGTGCACATGCCACAGAAACACACAAAATCATCTGGTAATTTCCGGTCGCTATTATTATAACAGTAAAAATACAAGAATGAAATAATAAGAACTGTTTCTGTTAATTGTGATTTTTCGGTAAATATTCGCCCATAATCGTCGTGGGCCCTATAGCGAAAAATTGGAACCTCGCACTGTTAATTATTACACTTAGCAGACAAGCGTTCAACTTGTACAAAACACACATGGTTTCAATTTTCACCATTAACACTGAATTGCGCTCACTGTCGAAAAATGTTCCACCTGATGACAAGATGCTAATGGTTCACTTGTAAACGTTTTGACATATCGACTACGTTTAGTGTATGCAATCATTATGAAAATAATGAATGCCGAGAAGAAAAATGACCTATTTCATTAGGTACCTAAAGAACCACCGGAGTCACATCTGAGAAAGCTGCTTCATGAAGAGGGTGATGGTGCAACGCCCTGGACGAATGAGGCAGTAAACTGCTCTCACTGTAGTTTGTCTTTCGCTTCCGTTAGAGCGCTCATCAACGTCGACGTATATGCAATACTGCAGAAGTTATCAAGGCCATGTTTCTAATTTTCCCATTAAATGAATCTAAACTAAATTGAAACACCCGTATGCGCGAGAACGTCATGATCGTACATGAGTTCAAGAATTCATCTCTACACTGGGCACTTTATGTAGCAAGCGTGATTTATTCGCGCTCCATGAATTAGACAATGCGACCACAGAGAGAAGGTGGAGTGCGCACTAACTACGGTTTCTATTTATGTGACAGTTATCATTATCTATGAACTAAGAAAAAAATTGAAGTTAGAAATTTCACCTATGCTATCATAGCTGCCTTTAAAAACTCAATATATATTTGAGATAGTATTATCTATGGTGAGCTAACGCAACATACACTTTTATGAATAAAAAATCTTTTATAATGTCTATTTCAATTCTTGAAAAGCCCGCTTCAACAGATTTGTGTCAGAAAATTATGGCGTACGTTTTCACGCAGCGCTATATGTGGCCAAGTTACCAGCATGTGTTAACAATGTGCATGTGTAGTTCGTTCTTTAAGCCGTATGCTGAGGCACCAGTCCGTTAAGCTGGTGTATTTGTCGTCACCACATAATGCAATACAGTACACAACAGAATTTGGAATGACCACAAGTTTATAAAATATACACAATAACCCTTTGTTTAAAAAATAAAGGAATGTGCATAGAGAGCCATGCATCACACCTATGTTGCGTGATTGTTATGTGGTTCAATGCAACCGATCACACGAACAAGTTTTGAATGAGCTCAGCTATTGCCTCTTTCAACTATGTTGATAAATTATTCCTTGGTGGCAGAGAAGTTTATGACCACAGCAAACTGAAAAGCGTTTGATCTCGCATTCACTGACAGTTTCATGGACTGGAGTTTTCTTGAAAAAAAAAAACGTGAATGGAGTTGTCAAATCATGGACAATAAAATTAACTGGAACAGGCGCCACAGATGTCCGAAAACTGTTCAGTTGTTGATAAAAACACTTCTTAGTTCTGACTCTGGTTTCGCGAAACTACTAAGTAGAGGCATGGTCTTGCACTGTCTCAGGAAGCCGCAAAAATGTTGGTTAGGTGCACTGTTTATTGAGACGACAGTGCTAGTGAGTTTTCTAGGATCAAACACACCTTGTACACTGATAAACTGAGTTGCTTGAGAGCCGAGCAAAAGTCGCTCCACATCACTGCCACCGGGAAGGAGCCCTCTTGCTGAAACTCGAGTGTGGAAAGCGAATGGCAGCGCTCTTCCTTATGTTCACCTTTTCTCCCACAGAAAAAAAAATGCTGCGAAGCAGGATTCAGACCTTTTCTAGGCACCCTAGATTCAAAAAAACGTTCTCCCAAAAAGTTAACGCACCTGAATGTCAGAGGCAGGGGAAAGTTTTCCTTGTAGACTGAGGGCCATGTTTGTGGACTGCACAGATGGTGTAGGATGCTGCCTTCCACAATATAGCGACAAAAATACATTGGCCAGGCAAGTCAGTTATATAATGCGTGGCTTAAAGAAGATGACAGCGCATGTTTAATGTTAAAACATCCTGGCAGCCCCACCGCGGTGGTGTATTGGTTAAGGTACTCAACTGCTGACCCACCACTCGTGGGGTCAAATTGTGGCTGAGGCTGAATTGACAGGGAATCCAAAGTGCTGTAGGCCCGTGTGCTCATGTTTGGGTGCACGTTATAGAACCCCAGTTGATCAAAATTTCGGGAGCCTTCCACTATGATGTCTCTCAAATTCATATGGTTGTTTTGAAACGTTAAACCTTACGTATTAATCAATCAATTAAAACATCCTGTTAACTTGACCACACAATGCGCTGTGTGTAAATGTAACCCATCTTTTCTGGACGCAAATTTGCTGAAGCTGGCATCTTGTCAAGCGAGACTTATTTATTCATACAAGTGAAGGTTGCGTTCGTGCACCGTCCATCACCGTGTCTCAAATAGAATTGAGTTTTTCAAGACAGACGATAATATAGATCCGCAGGCATAGATCCGAGTGTTTGCAAAGGTCTTCCATGAATTGTAACGAGTTCATTGACGTGTGACATATTCCTTGTTTTTGCTTTCGCTCATTCTTTGCTTTTCCTTTCTTTATTTTCTAACGTCATATCCAATTAGGTATGTCGCATGAAAAAAAAGTTTGTCGGTTTACGCGTCATCCTGTGTGTGCCATTCGTTGTGGTCATTATTCTTAGTCGCTGGTAACACGAATAAACCAGCCAGACCCTGCAAATTGTTCACTTGTTAACCACGGCTTAGCTATACCATAACTGGCGAAAACAGGCCTTTTTGTATGGCACCATCTTTATTACATATTTGCGTCTGCGGCAACCAAAAATCTCAATTTTTCAAACTATTTGGGCCTCAATATAAACCCAGAAATTCATTTCTACAACATTATAACAGAGTGAGCATGCTAGCTTGAAAAGAGATTGCCCGTGGTGGCACTAGCTGTCATACTTCTGCTGAAAGGAAGCCGTTGTCTATCACTCACGCATCTTTAGCAGACGATTGATGACTAGATATTTGTTCTGAAACGTGCGCTAAGTTATCTCGTCTATGACAGCAACATAAGCCAAAGAAAGCGTTTCAAGTACTGCGCAAGACATCAGTTTAAAAAGGGCGTGTCGGTCGTTGACTTATTCCTTTCATTTTACTTACTGTAATAGAAAATTGCACCTCATGTACCCTTCAGAATTTTCAATTGGCACTTTTCCTACTCATCAGCCGGAACGTCACAATATTGCAACAAAAATCCGCGAGTGTATGAGACGCAGAAGATGAGCAGGGGAGTCAGCGCTTCGATGCTTTGGGCGGGTGAACCAGACTCGTCTTGTCTCACAAGTTCGCAGCTCGTTTCCCACACTATTTTGTCTCATCTGTAGATAAAACCATTCCCTCGTTAAAAAGTGAGATTTTCTCTTTTTCACTTCTTCAAAAAAAAACTGCCACGCGTAGAACTTCGTTCTGCATTAGAGATCGACATATACCCCCTCTGGACTTTCAGTAAAGCCCAGCCTCTTTCAGAAGATGCATAAGCAAAATTTCCCCAGCGTGATGAATACTATGGCAAAAAATTGCCCGCAGCTTCCCTCGGGGGAACACTGAGGAGGATGCGGAGCATATAATTGGTTAACGGGGTGTTAAAGTGCGACTTACTTGGGTCGATGGCTAAATTGGTTTACGTGGTTGTGAAATGGGGTGTTAAATTGCGACTTACTTGGGTCGATGGCTAAATTGGTTAACGTGGTTGTAGGAGGGGGTGTTAAATGAGTGAACTCGTACACACGTATGCGAAAGGGCGGCGCTGGTCGAAGGGACGTCGATCATTGTGTTTGTGGATTCGTTGGAATTCATTTCACCGCGACCTTGGACGTCGACGCGCCGTACAAACCAACCGACGAGCGGCAACTGAGCGAGCGAGCGCCGACCTTGAGTATATATACAGCGCGACGGCGCATGCACTGTCAGCTGTTGAATGTTCTCGAAGCGCGACGGCGCATGTGCGTCCACTGGAGAATCAGGAGAATTGTAGAATGTTCTCGAAGGGAAGAAGCGCGCGCGGCACAGATGGTGGGTGACGGTGCATGCGCGCGTCAGCTGTCGAATGTTCGAGAAGGGGAAGAACCGCAACGGCGCATGCGCGCGCGTCAGCTGCCGATGTTCTCGAAGCGCGACGGCGCATGCGCGCGCGTCAGCTGCCGATGTTCTCGAAGCGTGACGGCGCATGCGCGCTACATTATACAGCTAGCGAATGTTCGTGAAGAGGACAAGCGCACGCGGTGTGTAGAGGAGGAAAGGTGCACATGTGGTGGAGGAGTGAAGCGCGCGGTGTGTAGAGGAGGAAGGGATGCACAGATGGTGGAAGAAGGAGGAGGAAGCTTGCGGACGGCGCCGCACTACAATGCCTCGAGTATTAGATGCTCCGCATCTAAAAGACACACATTAACTCACACGTGGCCAGGAATACAGCTTTATGAATGAATAAATCGGGATGTTATGTTTGGGAGGGGAAATAGAGGAGAGGAATGGGTGCTAACAGGGCTTAATTACGCTATAGCGTTTATGCTCTTGAAGCAGAGGTTGAAGGGCCCTCGTACATTTTTCCTTCATGACCTCCCAGACAAGGTCTTCAAACAGTTATAGCCTCGCACGGACCATTTCGCATGACTGAGTTCAAGTGGTGGCCACAACACAATGGACACTCAGATAATAGATAGATAGATAGATAGATAGATATATGTGTTCAAAGTAATACTTGTCCTTTTATTATTCCTACCTCACAAATATGCAAAATTATAGGCAGCGGGAAAGAGTCACAGAGGCAAATATAAGGACCGTGAAAGCACGTGTGATGCATTATTCTGTATTCGCTCAGTTTTTCTTGTATTTACTTTTCGCTGTCTAGTTAATAGTGAATGCGTTATTGCATTAGTAACCTTCAATTATTTACTATTACTCGTTTTACACATGCTTCTTCAATCACTCCTCGAAGCTGACAATTCCACACAAGTTCAAACGTCAGTTGAAAAAAAATCACCCCATATCCACGGAGTGAATGAGGAAGAATGGGACGAAGCGTCGATCAGCCCGTCCGCGCGACCATCCGTGCGTCCATCCATGCGTCCGTTCATGAGTCCGTCCATCCATCTGTCCATCCATTCCTGCGTCCATTCGTTCGTACGTCGGCGCGTTCGTCCATCAATCCGTCCGTCTGCTAGTCCATTTGTCCATCCATCTGTGCGTTCATCTAGTGAACACTCCAAGTACCGCCATCTCGCATCCCCTGTGGCACATACCCGCCCTAGAGGGGGTATGTGCCACCAGTGGCTACGTACGTATGTACATACATACATACATACATACATACATACATACATACATACATACATACATACATACGGAGGTGGAGGAGGAGGAGGAGAAGGAGGAGGAGGAGGAGCGACACCCTCGCGCACTAAGAGCTTCACCTCCGAAAAGGCGCATTTCCTCCGACCATTCTCGTGACAATCCGGATGGAAACGATTACGTTCTGTCTGAATGCTGAAGTGCAACTTATTTTCAGATTAGCTACACTCGCTGCCGCCTTTAATGCGCCCACACAGTTATTGGTTCTCATTGAATGCGGAAATTTTTTCATGCACAGACGAATCAAAGAACACGCATTGTGAGGGGAATAAGTGCTTCCGAGAGGACACCTATTCTAAAGCCCAGTGAACCCTGCTTCAACATTTGTTGGAGGTTTTCAGTGAACAGAACGATTGTCTTTTGGGACGTGCGTGTTGCCTAGATCCGACGAAGTCTAGTCGATCAGCTCTAGCTCCATTGTCTATCAAAAACTTTGCAAGGTCTTCGAGAAAGCGTCGCAGAACACGATAGTTTTTTTGCCTTCTTTGTTTGGCTGGAATGGTTGTTGCTACTCTGCCCATGGGTAAGGCAGTCTTAAAATTAGCTAACTCTTTTTCTTGCTATTGTCGAAGCAGTGTGTGCGTGAAAATTAGGAAAGAATTTGTGGCGCCAGTTTACAAACGCAATATTTTAATCTCCTGCTTTTACATTATCACAAACACAAGGTGAACAAACTAGAGATATTATTTTTAATGTGTGAGGCTTTTGACTTTTCCCATTGTCTACTCGCACTGTCTAAGGGCAACCAGAATGTCTTTTTGGTTGACCTCACTGCCTTCTCCCTTTGTGCGCTTCCTTCCTTCCTTCCTTAAAGTAATTCTCAGAATGAAAACATCATTTGGATGTGTTTCAAAAAATGATTGTTCAATAGAAGTATACTTTTTGTGAATTTATTCAGGATCACACAGCTAGTAATGTCATGTGGCACTTTTATGTATGTTCGCATCAATAAGCTTCACGAGGCTCCACGTTTCTTTTTAGTGTTCCCTTAAAAGTGATCGTTTCACTTTTGCAGTCACGAGCAGTACCAAGGTGTTCCGTCATGACGCTTCTAACAAATATTAGAGGCCTTTTTGAACATGTAAAAAGAAAACAGATCTCAGCGGTGTTTTTTTTTTCTTCATCAGGCTAACGCATTTGATAGAGTCAAACACACGTATGTTTCCTCTGTTTAGCATTTCTTATGCCCCCAAAGTACTTTGTGGAAGTCGTAGAAATACTCTGCCAGGGTCTGTCAAGATGTATGTATTTCAACAGTGAAGTGTTAAGCAGCTTTCCGAATAAAAAAAATACAGGAGTAAGACAAGGCTGTCCATGATCCCTGGTATTATTCACATTGTATTTAGAGGTTTCCATTACGAAGGTTCTAAACTGCAAACGTAGAGTAAGTTTCTCTACCGGAACAGAATATGCGTGGTCGTTACTCAATGCCGCGCCCAAAATGGCTTCAGGTATCCAGAACGCCTACATCACAACCATGATTGAACGAAGTCGAAGAGTGAAGATTGTTACCGAGGGCACCATTCGTGAAAAGTGGCTGTTACTAAAAACTGCGCTGTGAAGTGCAAAAGTGTACACTTCGCCTTTTTTTCCCCTTTGGCTTTATTTTGCAATCATGTCGCAAGTTCTATCCACGTTGGATAGTTTATTTGCTATTGTTAGGAACATCCTCAGCACAATAATAAGTATTCGGCTGTCTGTCCACCTTTGTAGACGCGCGTACTTTAAAAAAAAAACACTGCTTTGCTGTAAAGGTGAAGCAATGAACGCGACAGCAACCAATTGGAAGGTCGCGTGCAGAATGGCAAGCAGATCAAAACGTTCCCCCTGATTCTCACGCATAAATGACGCACGAAACGTACTCACGGGTACAGATGAACGCGAAAAATTGTTTCAGTTGTTTCTTCGCGGTGTCTGAAAAGCACGCCATTTTCGCAAACGGAGGCTGTGCAATGATTGCTGGAACCATTGCGCGCCCTGTAGCTACAACAGAGTAGTTCCAGTGCAAGCCCAGCGCCAGTGAAGACGTATGATCCTCCCCACCGGGAAATAAAAGCGAGCGAGAGATCCTCCATTCTCCTTCCTCTCCGCGGGCCAAAGTACGCATGAGAGAAGAGAGCTGTTGCGCACTCATTGCACCCTCTTGCTGATATTGCTAAAACACGATATTTTCCCCTCTAAATGCGCGCCAACAGCGGTACGTTGTTGAGATAAATAGCTTGCAGTTTCAACGTTGTAGGAGGTGCCCATCCGTGGCTCACAGGTTAACGCCTCGCATTCACGACCTGAAGGTCGCATGTTCGATTACGCGCACCAGATGTTTTTCTGAATTTCTTTCTTTCTTGCATTTAAATATATATATATATATATATATATATATATATATATATATATATAGTGGGAGTATTAATTCAATGAGCCAGTTAGTCTTCTTGAAGGTATGGAATATGGCACAACGGGAGCGTTGTCAACAAGGATAAATATATTTATTTCCCAACAGTTTCGGGAGGGGTCCGCCCTTCATCAGGGATGAGTTAATATATATAATATATTTATCCTTGCTGAAAACGCTCCCGTTGTGCCTTATCCCTTATATATATATATATATATATATATATATATATATATATATATATATATATATATATATATATATATATATATATATATATTGTATATACGTAAACAAACGCGGTGAATGACATCGACGCCGGGGGCAAAATCCAGCTGAGAGTGTCATAATTAATATACTAAAAAAAGGAATAGAGCTCGGCTAACTCATAAGTAAGCGCTGTGTGAGAGTGGCTATGGTTTCTTTGAGGAAATACTTTAGATATTATTGTTATGATCAACTCAACGGTTTTATGTAAACACCAATTCTTCAGAGATATTGCTTCGCTTTGATGCTTCATGCAATACCTCAATGTGAGGGCCTCATCCTCGCTGCAGAAAAATAGGTAAACAGCACCAACCATTTAGGTCACGTATTGTATGTGCTGCTGAAGAGAGTGTGCTAAAGAGAGGTGAACTTGATCCCCCTTTTTTCACATGTACGATTATAAAATATATAATGATAAATACACGTTAGTTCAGGTGCTCGCACCGTGTGCACCCTCTAAGCATGACATAAACAAAAAGAAATAGCGTTATTTCACCGCTCTCACTGTATTTCGGCCCCAACAATGTCGTTTTTTATTCCACCACAACTGCCTCTTATTCCACCGGGCAACTAAGGTAGAAATGAATAAATAAACTTCGGCTTTATGAACACCTGTCGAGTAGAGTGTTTTCAGAGCAAGGAATTGGGTTTGTTGGGGGCTTTTAGTATTTTTTTTCTGTGCTGTGCCTTCGCAATACTAGCTGAACCAAGAATAGTTTCGCAGCACTTCAAAGTGCAATCAGCCATGTGCACCTTTAGGTCCAGCTGACTCATTCCACAATCGACCTAAACATGAATATCAAAACAAAGTCTCATAAAAAACTTGAGCAACAAATACCCGTGAAATCAGTAAGTTCAGTGCAGCTGAAACCAAATGCAATGTGTTCACGGTTTGTAAAGAAGAGTGTTTATCATCTTGAGCAATGCTGCCTTGTGAGAATGAATTCCATGGTTAGTATGCTGCGGCCACTAGTTGCGTGCCTTATTTTGTGTACCATTCATTTTGGTCACTCTGTAAACACTGGTGAGCATGCTCCACCAGTATTTCTAGACTGAGTTCCGGTCCGCGTGTTTTCATTGACGCTGTCACGATCCTATACCACTTGATGAACGGGAGGAGAAGGTTTTCGGCCAAAGCAATAGTCTGTGAACGACGGAATGCTTGTTTAGTTGGTAACTCATCTTCAGACAATGGCTGTGTCCATGTTATATTTAATACTAGTGCTCCCACCCTTCTTGCGCACCACCTTTTAAAGACGACAATTTGTTCTATGTAACCTTAAAGGGTGTGGATAATCCTTTGATTTGTTATTATTATTATTTATATTTATAATACCCTCAGGGCCAAAAAGGCATTAAAGAGGGAAGTGGGTGAATTCATAAAGAATACAAATAAAACAGTGCAATAAATACAAATAAAACAATACAATAAAAGACAGATAATATCAACATTTCTGCAGAAGGCACAACAATAGTTAGTTCCAAATATACAAAAACAGAAGCAATAAGCATAGGTAACGAATTTTCTTAGTTATACAATGTTAGCTTCTGTTTCGTGAAAAAGTTTGAAGTCAGTGATGGTTGCGACATTCGAGGGAAGGTGGTTCCAATCATGAGATGTTTTGAGCGTGGTGTAGCGGTAATTTTGTACTAATAGCCACTGTTTTACTCGGTAATTTTTATAGAAACAGCTGTTTACAACCGCGATCCTCTTGAACGTCTCGGCTAGGCATTCAAAGCAATGATGGCCGTATTCCTGCCGACGCAAATGTTGCATTTAACCGCACGGATAACTTAAGAATATTATTTCTACTGCGTATGTCAGACACTTCCATAATTGTTTTCCAGGCACTTATATGCCGATGCAACTTCGTACACGTGAATTGTACTGAGACACGTAATTAAAGTTATTAGGGATGAAGCTCCATGAGGCTTGGATTGTGCGTCTCCTGTATGTAGTAGCCACGTGTCGTTTTAGTCCTTGGAATGTCCGCTGGATGGCGGTACTTGTATATATTGAACATACCATGAAAATATGCAAAATGGCGTTACTAGAGCGTCCACAAAATAGACGGAGAGATGTACTGATGGACAGACAGACGCACGTTCGGACAGAAGGATGGACAGACAGACAGACGCGGCCAGCGGATTATGCAAGGTTTGCCTATAAAATTTTTTAGAGCTTCGGCTTTAAACCATCATCATTCTCTCCATGAATATGCGTGTTCCTGTTAAGCATGTGTGACAATGATCCCTCTTTTCTTGGTTCTATCCAAGGTTCGTCATCACTGCAGATGTCACACGGGCATTTTTATTCGCGATCAACGCCGATTCATATTAAGCACAATCTGGATTTGGTCCTGCTAAACGGTCACAATTATTTATGGTTAGGTCCGATCAGGATCAAGACTATCGTGATTCACGTATCGCAATGTGGCTTACAGAACGCGATTTCGTGGACGTCTGCGCTTTGTGGCTGAGCTTGTTTAAAGCACAATAAACTCGAAATCTGAGCATGTCTCAATACAAACAAAATAAAAAGGCCAGTATTCTATAAAAACACTAATTTTAATTTGTCTGAACTAAAAAAATCTCAGGAATTTGCATATTTTTAGATTTGTGTAGACCCCATAAAGTTGGGGGAGCAGCAGACGATAAGGATACAGCCATTGTCTTCAGCGCATCGGAGCAGTTAGAGCACCTCAACGTATAATGATCATTAATTTTGGCCGCTCTTGGACTACGTCGGAGCAACTGAAAAGTGCTATTACTGAATGCTGGGAAGAGCGACTGGGACACTTCGGGCACCTAAAACAAAACTCAGGTGTACAACAAAAGTGCCGCTTCGCTGCAACTGAATGACCACGAACGGGTGCCATAAGAAATAAAGGTGAAGACTAAAAATCTCACAGACCAACAGGTATTCTAGGTTAGGTTATTTTTTCCCTTTTCTTCCCTGTTTTCCAATACATTTCCAGTAGCGAGTTCACGCTGTGGTTTGTTTTTTCTTCGATTGTCTCCGCGCAGTCGTGCGCTGTGTTAAAACATGTTCGAGATAAGCTGTGCCCGAGTAGCAGCGCCCATCAAGCTGATCAATATGAAGAAAACAGATCCAGTTCATCCTGATCGCCTATTTACGGGGACGTGTGATATCCTGCATGCGATAGGTATACCTAAATCAATTAGCTTCACTGTTGATTTCATCTCCTTATGCAGCATTAACATCAACGCAGGAATGTTCTGCAGACCACGAAACACGCTGTGAGCCAAATACAGTGATTAGGGCTCTGCCTCAATCGATTCTACAAACAAATATTGTTGGTCGCAAAAAAATTTATTCGGTATATAAAAATACCCATTGATACGACTAATTGCATCACGTATCACTCGCTGTGCTGACGCGTCTGCAGCGTTTGGAATAAAAAAAAGATGACACTCTCAGCTAATCAATTGGACCTATCGGAGGCACTCGGAAAGCAGGACACCTCTCCTGGAGTGGAACTGACTTCCTCGCTTCTTCGCTGAACTCTGTGCACCGGGAGTTGATATAATAAGCGCGTGAAGGATATCTGCGGGGTGAGCATTGCGACGTTCAAGTAATTGACAAAATAAACAACGTTTATGGGTTGCTACGAGATTTAATTGGTGGCTCTTTACGTTGTGCTGCATGAGTCCACTGCTTAGTGCCTGTGGCCGCTGTCGAGGAAGGCTCAATACGTAACGACAAAAATCAAATACCAAGGGGGAATCCAGCCTTAGTGAAGGCTACGAAAAAGAGGCCCAAGTTTGCGCTATACTAGCACAATAAGAGTGCCAGACACACGCACTTCTGAGTATGAGCCTCAAGAGAACGCAACTCTCTGTGTAAACAGTTCGGCGCTCTCCAAACAAGCATTGCTTGATTGCAAAAGAAAAGCAATTTTCGTGGACTCTTATTTCCAATCTGTAATGGTTTAATCTAACGGTGTGAGATGCCGCTGGCTAAATGCACCTGGATTTCATACAAATTAACTCGATCACTTTCAAAAACAACTAAATTTTCAAGCCAGCAAATAACGTTACGATTTCTTGTGAATATTTGTTTGGTATACATAACACTAAGTACTTTTTCCAAGATAACCTGATGTCGGCGACATGATTGCAGTGAAATATCACTCGAATGAACATGAGTTTAAACAGCTATTCAGCTGTGCGAGCTTTTCTCGCATAGCCCACCGAAGTGCTATTGGACCCAACACTGATGATTTTATTTATTTATTTATTTACTTAATTTTTATGTATTTATTTATTTATTTACTTGTTTATACTAATCTTAGAGCACATAAAGGCGTGACAGGTGGATAATAAAGCGCAATGTAAGAATTATTTACTTATTCGACGTATTACTGAGTGTACACGTTTGAATGACACTAATATTTCAGTTTACCACATTTAGTCAGCGGGCATTTCAGTTTTAATAACACATTTGGTGACACCTGCCAACGCTCCTCAATATATTGATCATAAATTGTCTGAAAGACGGAATACGAACATTGTATAGCTTTTTGTAGACTGCGTCCTCGGTTATTCTTGCGTTGAGACATGCGCCACTCTTTTTACAGAAGAGATTGTAGGAATCGTCCCACCTTGGGGAGAAGAGGAAAAGAAACAAGTAGCCCATTGAAAATAAAGCACCGAGCATTTCTCAGCTAAAAGGGACTGATGTTCTTGAGAAAGATTGTGGCCTGCGTTGCCCAGCAGTGTTGTGCCTATTAGTGTGGAGATACCGCGAACCAGTTCGTGATCAATGCAGTCCTAAACGCAGTCCGAAGTACGCGTGCAAGACGAGAGCCGCTGCGCGCTCATTGCGCCCTCTTGATTCTAATGCCTAAAACACGATAGTTCCCCCTACAAATGCCTACCAACACTGGTAAGTGGTAGAGATAAATAGCTTACCACTGTTGTTTGCTCCATTCTCATAGGTTGTTTAGTAAGCGAAAATTCCTGTTGAGGTAACCAGAATGGCAAATGAATACGTTGAACTTTCATTTCAGTAACTGATGATTTTCTGAGCTCCTCATCATAACTTGCAACAAAACTATTTCGGTTCAGTGAACTTGCACTTCATTGAACTTTTTTTCAGGAGACTTTCGAGGTTCCTTCATGTCAAGTTGTGCTCTATCAGGTGATGTGCTATCTCAACAGTTGCTTTGATCTCGTTTTTAAAGAAGAGTAACCCTTTTGTGCACTAGGGGACGTAGCGTAAAATTTTATTTGATTTCAGCACGTAGGAGAAATTAAGAAAAAAAACAAAACCGTTGTCAACCAAAGATGAACGGTTGTGATTTGCTATCTGATTAAAGATTACCATCCCCTAAGAAAGCAGGCTCAAAGAGCTAGCGGAAGGCAGAGATTTTAGCAGTCTCCAAACGATATAGTTACCACAAATGTGACGACCCCTGTTACACTGGAAGAAATAAATTCTTGCGCAGAGAACCATACAGGGCATTTGGGAAAGTGTAACGAATTCGTTGTGTGCCATGTTCTTCTGCCTTGCTGTGACCAGCGAGTCGGAGAGACGAGCCGATTCCAGAAAGGTGAACTGTGAGAATGTAGAAATGGCATTAAAGCAGGCCGCAGTGTATACGGCTGGAACAGCACTGAAGAACATGTGAATTGCCAACACAATAAAAGCGGAACAGTTTGAAGGACTAGGTTCAATGGTTGACGCTAATACCGGTAAATTTTGATGTAGATCCCGGGCCTCGTCTCACATGAGATAACTACGTGTATGCGAGTGGCTTCGGTGTGTCGAAGTGCGCCACGGCGAGAAGGTCTTCAACTTGTTTGGCAGTGCCACTGTCGCTGGAATACAAAAAAGACCAAAAATAGAGTGGTAACATAACTCGTAACAGCCTCGAAACAGCGCTCGTAGGCGTGCTATAGGTTGATTTGGTAATGCCGCATTACCTTCTTTGCTTAAAGGACGAGCTGTCATCATGACATGACGCCGTTCAGAAAATGTGTTTATGCGAACTTTGATGCGAATCAACCGGCAAAGAAGTTTCGTCAGACCACCATACGTGGCAGTGGTATAGTGTGTGGCACCAGCGACTCGTACGAAAATGACGGCAAGGAACTGCTTATCGCTTAGCTTTCAGGAGTGAAGCACCTAATGTTTGTTCATTAACGTCCAGGGTATACTATACGGGAAGATACGTGGATGCTCACGTGAGCAACAAAACAGAAAACTTTAGAAATGAACTAATATCCCTTAAATTTGTGGCAGAACAATACAAAACATGTAGAAGCAGAAACTTTTTATTTTAGTCGGCGACTTTGACGAACATATTTGGTACCTTACGACCTACCTTAGTCGTTTACTTTCTATGTATGCAGTCCTGGTATATAGAAAATTGTTGCTACAGTTGAAACATCTGTGGATATGTGAATTTAAAAGAAGTTTTTATAATACACGAAACAATCATCATTGTGACGGAACAATATCAACAGCTTTACACTAGTCGGCGACTTCGATACAGAAGTATGCACTTTGGGGCCGAGCAATGCTTTCAACTATTTCTCGCTTTGTTGCTCAACTTAAAATATATGGGAAAAATAATGATCACTGCAAAGTTGCTCAGCCCTACAATATCTGAAGTTCCGTCTAATCGCCTTATCAGGTACAGGGAGATGCATTGATTGATTGATATGTGGGGATTAACGTCCCAAAACCACCATATGATTATGAGAGACGCCGTAGTGGAGAACTGCGGAAATTTCGACCCCCTGGAGTTCTTTACCGTGCACCCAAATCTGAGCACGCGGGCCTACAACATTTCCGCGTCCATCGGAAATGCAGCCGCCGCAGCCGGGATTCGATCTCGCGACCTGCGGGTCAGCAGCTGAGCCTCTTAGCCACTAGACCACCGCGGTGAGGCAGTTCGGGGAGATTAAAAAAAGGCTGTTGTTTGTTTGCACTAAGACCTTGTGACTGATAACAAAGCATTCTTATAAGTCACCAAAATTTCCAGCTCTGGCGCGAAAAAAGAATAAAAAAACTTGCTTCCTTTTATTGGCTTTAATGAACTGCATATGACAAATAATTTATTTTTATAATATTCATAAATATAATGTACCTGCTGCCGGAATCGCTTTTCATGACGTCGAAAAGACTGACCTAATGTATTACACAAACACTGCAAAAAATCGTAAAAAGTGATTACTATGTCGTTGTTTTTACCCAGTTCACGTAAGCTGCTGCTCGGCAGTCACAAATTAGTTTAAAGGTCTGAAATTGCATTTCCTAGATACGCAGTGTACATGTCGAGGTTTGTTTTGTCATGCAACTTGAATGCGTATGCGAAATAAACAAAAGTGACGAGGCCGTAACAAGGGATCCTTGAAGTAGAAGTTAGTTTTGAAGGGAAAAAGCGTCCAAATAACGTTAGCGCCAAAAATTAAGTTTCTCTTTACGGTCCACTCATTTTGTACACGGTACAGAACTTTTAAAAGGCACCGTTTGCTCATAAAAGAAGAAATATTGATTTTAGAAAAAGTGCGCAGCCACGCGTGGAAATAATTGGATCACCAGAGCATAATACGAGGGCAATACTTTTGATTCAAAGGTGGCTACTTAGGCGGCTCTAAAAGCAAATAAATATTTTTAAAGTACAGTAACAATATAAGGACTTAGCCGTTTATTGTCTGGACTTCTGCAATGACCTTCCAGAGCAGTGCACGTAATATGTTGTCTTTATAGAAGCTATCAGGTAACTCTCACAAAAACAGAAAACTTCACAGTTTGTAAGTTCAAAGCTACGAACTTCATGCTCATTTAAACAACTTTTTTTATATGCAACTCACCCGTAAAAATTACCACCGGTGAAGTTTACTTTTTAAATATAGCTGAAGGGGTAATATTTGAAATTACCTTTTTATACAGTTACCTTGCACTTATGATGTAACTTTTGCTGAACTACGTCTTTCTACAAAGTGATTGCAAGCCGCGCGAAGCCACATGGAGCTGGAAGGATTACCTTCAGTCTAATAAACGTGCCAACCACCATTCTTTTAG
This sequence comes from Rhipicephalus annulatus, assembly GCA_013436015.1. Taxonomy (NCBI): domain Eukaryota; kingdom Metazoa; phylum Arthropoda; class Arachnida; order Ixodida; family Ixodidae; genus Rhipicephalus; species Rhipicephalus annulatus. The sequence continues at coordinate 96,624 of WOVY01011550.1, read as the reverse complement.
TAGCTGGAGTGCTATACATTGCAGCTAGCACCGATAAGAGCACCAGAATTACTGGTTGTGTGCTAGCGTAAAGCTTTGGATAAGGTTAAGTATTTTAAGAACTCTCTATTCGGAACATGCAATAAGGGATATAGTGAATTTTATTGGCTCAATTGTATACCTAAAGTTTACTTCAGTGGTTGGCTTGTTTGATCTCGATCACTGGACGCTTACACTGCGCTCATATTTTGTTTACAATCGCGTTAGCACTAGTGGAGGCACCAATGAGGTCGTTTACTTATGCTGTTTTACTCATACCTCTTATAGCTGTTTATTGTGCGCTACGAGTGGCCATTCATATAACTGAAAAACGTTAGAATCATAATAAAGGTCACCGTGAGGTTAAAACTGGCAGACCTCTTCGAGATGTGTTCAATTTCGACACCCTTTCAGCACCAAGAACCGGTCATTAATATAACTCGCATAAAGCAGTGGGAGTAATATAATGCCATGGGTTAAGTGTTTTCACCTGCTGTTCACAGAAAACTGGGAAGAGTAATCAGCCAGACTAGGCAAACACAGAACAGTTTCTTTTTTGTCTTTGGACCACTCTGCTTTTTAAGCCTCTGACACACTGAATAGACTTTTTCACTCAAGGCTCCCTTGGGCGCCGCCATAGTCGTCTCTAGGCTGTTGTTAGTTCGCATGACCCCGCAAATTATGCACTGCCGAGGCTGTCACGTTGGCTTTTGTACTCTTGTACAACAGACCAGAAATGAGGAAATTCCCCTCTTCATAATAAAAGTCCATACTCACAGTGGTTAAGGAAGAGTCGGAGCGCTATTTGTGTTCAGAAGTAGTGAGTGTGTTTAGGTACGTACATTTCACCTGAAATTCAACGGTGCCGACTTACGCTCCCTTTCTACGCAGTCATTAACCTCAGCGACTGACTCACGTCCTGCAGTGGTGCTAAAACAGGGGTGATGGTATGGAGGTGTCATTACTTCCGGAATAATTCTGAAAACTCGCAAAAGAGACGATCAATTTTTAGCGCCACAGTTCTTACAATCATGTCATTTTATGATCGCAACACGACAATATTTCGCATCTTCTTTCCCTCCGCTTTGAGCTCATTCAAAATTACAAACAAGAAGGACAAATATTTAATGTAGGAACATGAAAACAGAACGATGTTGACGGAGGAACAGTAGTACTAACGCGAACGGCAACTATAGATTCTAAGGCAGGACACTCTGTCTGTTTTAGCATGTCTTGAATCCCGGCCTCATGAACAGGCTGGCCTCGAATGAAGAGCTATCTTTTCAAATTCAGCACGTTTTCAATAACGTGTTTTATCTTGTAGTACTAAGTATACCTTTATATTGCACAACTCTATATGTAAATGCTATTGATTCTTGAGCATGTGGTCCACTGAACTTTCGTGCCTAAATGAGGGGACGGACATAAGAGTGAACGCCAGTAAGAATATACTGGCTGTGGACGTTTTGCACGCAAGTGCGTTGGGCGTTCTGCGCAGTATAACGGACTTGGACGGCAACCAGGTGCGCTCTCATGTTCCCTTGGGATGTGATGTAGTAACCGGCGTGATATACGACATAGATGTGGCTATTTCCAATAATGACTTACAATTTCTTGTCAAGTCAACAACTGATACTCCAATTGTTGATGTCACCCGGCTTGGCAAGTCTCGCTGTGTGAAGATTGCGTTTAAGAGCACATCACTCCCTTCTCATGTGAAGGTGGAATACTTCAGACATGCTGTGCGGCCTTTCATTCAAAAGCCTCTCCAGTGCCGTAAATGCATGAAACTTGGACATGTGAGCAGCGTCTGCGAGAATTCGGTGGCATGCCACCGCTGCGCCGAGCTCCATGAAGCGGGTAAGTGCGTCGCAACTGTCAAGAAATGCTCTAATTGCAATGGATTCCATGAAGCCACATTGAAGGACTGCCCGTGGATTCAGAAGGAAATTGCTATCTCGAAGAAGATGGTGCGCGATCACTCATCTCATCGAGAAGCCGCAGCTAAAGTCAGAAGGCGTCGTTCATGTCGACGTCGGTCTTCAAGGACGCCCGCTACCTCCTCGACACGTTTGCCAGATCCTTCATCAGTACCACCTCCTTTGCCTCCCAGACCACGTGCCGTGGGAAAGGCTGTAAAGGACAAAGCCAGTGAGCATACCCTAACTGCGGCAGAGTGGCCTGCACTTCAAAAGGGAGCAGCATCAAGCGAACCGAAGGAGTTTCATGACGGCTAGTCCGCGATCCCGGTTAGAGATCTTTCCAACCAAGACAGACAAGTGACTGCAATTGTACAATCATTAATTGCCGCGATTCGCACGCTACTGAGCAGCATACAATCTCCGTCTGCTAAGAGTACACTGCAAATACTGGATGCACTGAATCCAGTTCTTGCTAACGTCGTATAAGAACAATGGCTCAACAAAATCTCATCTTTCGCAGTGAAGTTAAAAGTGCGTCGATTTTTCAGTGGAATGCCAGAGGCATGAAGTCCCGTACTCGGACTTTCGCCAATTTGTTCGGGCCAATCAATTCCCTATACTTGTCATATGTGAACCAAACGTATCAACGCCGTATAGATTGTCCAGTTATGAAGCTTTTTGTTCAGCCGCTTGCAAAGAACGAAGCAAAGTAATTGTTTACATTCGCACAGACTTGACTTATCTTTTGCACCCAATAAGTTCAAATGACGACAATCAGTACGTGTGTCTTCGTGTAAGGAAGAATGCAGTTTCGTTCACACTTATTGGCGGATATATGTCTCCGTCATCGCGATTTGACTGCGACAGATTAAAAGACATCCTAATGAGCACCGATGGGCCTTGGATCATCACCGGTGACTTCAACGCCCATCACATGCTATGGGGGAGCACTAGGATGAATGCTAGGGGCCGGAACATTGTTACATTGGCTTCCGATTACGACCTTTCCATCATGAACGATGGTACCCCCACATATCTGCGGGGTCTCACGTATGGCAGGTGCCTTGACCTGACATTGGTGTCACGGTGCTTCTCTCACAAAGTTAAATGGTTTTGCGATATTGAGACTCATGGGAGTGATCACATACCCGCCTACGTGACGATCGTTGGTATAAAAAAAATTTCTCTTCTGGTGTTGTAATTGGCACTGACTGGTCGATGTTTACATCGCGTGTTGAGGACGCTTGCCAAGAAGGCCTCGCCTGCAGCCAATAAAATACCATAGCGGAAGCTATGCAAGCGTCCAAATGTAAATTACCATTTTCGTCTAAAATAACAAAGTTTGACATCGAACTGGAAAGATTACGAGCTATACAAAGGCGTGCTGAACGACGATACAGACACACAAGATCAATTTACGATCTGAGGAAAGCTAGGCGGCTTCAGAAAAAAATTCAACGACGCATTTACAAGCTGGAGAGCGAACGCTGGAAAGCATTCTGCGAATCTCTAGACCCTTATAAACCGCTCTCATATATCTGGAGAACAGTTCGTGGTCTTCGCTTCTCTCCACAACAACGGCACCTATTTAAAGCTATGGCACTCCATCATGGAAAAACAGAACTCGAGGTGGCTGAAGAATTTTGCACGAGAGTTTCCGGGAATATTATGAACGAGAGCATCGACGCCGTGATCGTTCCTGAGACGCGATTACCAGAAATGGACATTCCATTCACCATGGAAGAACTGGAAGGTGCTTTAGTCGCTTCTAAGCGCATGTCATCGCCAGGTCCTGATGGTATTACCTATAGTGCGTTGGAACACCTTGAACAAAAAGCCAGAAAAGAACTTTTAACATGCTTCAACAACTCCTGGCTCAGCGGCAGTGTTCCCCGAGAATGGAAAATAAGTCTATTAATACCACTTTTGAAATCGAGAAAATCACCATTGGACTTGACAGCGTATCGCCCTATTGCCTTCGCAAGCTGCCTCGGAAACGTGATAAAAAGAATGGTTCCATTTCTTCTCGAGTGGTACTAGGAACGATACACCAAATACCCTTCTTGCATGGCAGGCTTTCGTCGGGGCTGCTCCTCCATCGACCGTGTCCTTTACTTATCGACATTTGTTCAACAAGAAAAAAGTCGCAAGTGCATATCAGTTGCACTCTTTCTTGACGTGAATGGTGCATATGATAATGTAGCTCACGATGCCATCCTCACTTCTCTCGCAGCAATGGGCATTGGTGGATGAATGTTTCAATGGATAAAAGATTATATAACTGGCAGGGGTTTCTTTGTGCAAACATATGAGGGTCCAGCTGCTGAACGTTACACCTACTGCGGAGTACCTCAGGGAGGTGTTTTAGGCCCCACATTGTTCAATGTTGCCCTCAATGGTCTGGTGAAGGTTCTGCCAAAGTCGGTGTGCCTATCCATATACGCCGATGATATTTGCTTCTGGAGTGCTGCAGTTACTCGCCCTCAGGTGCGTGCACGAATACAGCGGGCAGCAACCCTTACAACAGCCTACCTTCAGAAAGAAGGCCTAACTATATCAACTGTGAAGTGCGCGTTCATGGCGTTTACACGCAAACCAATGACGCCATACCCTGCTTACATCAATGGGCAGAAAGTCAAATATGCACGGACGCATCGTTTTCTGGGGATAATATTCGACAGAAGTCTTTCGTGGAGCCCACATTGTGCGTACTTGAAGAAGAGACTGCTATCTATTGCGCATATAATAAAATTAATGTGCGGAAAAGCATGGGGAACTTCTGTGGCCTCCATGCTACAGCTGTACAGGGCCCTAGTTCTGGGTCTATTACGCTACAGCTTGCAGGTACTAACACTTGCAAATCCAATACTCATTCATTGGAGAGTTTGCAGGGTCAGGCACTGCTTATCTGCCTAGGACTGCCCCGATGCGCTTCTACTTATGCCACAATTATGCTTGCCAAAGACCATCCGGTCAAGACATATAGAGTTGTGGATTGCCTCAGAGCGCACAATCAACATGCTAGCCGTGTCCACGACCACCACTTGGCCCTTCTACCCCCCGGAAGACCACGTGCTACGTTTTCAGACGTCATAGCCAAGCACCTAAACAGCATTCCATCAGGATATACGCCAGTTGCGAGAATGGCATGTCCGTTGAGGTGCCTCGACCAGCCGCAAGTACGTCTAGAAATTCCGAAAATCAAAAAGAAAAGCAATCACTCCAGAGTAGCATTGAAGCAAGCAACACTGCTATTATTACATGAGTTGTACTTAGACCGAACGCAGATATACACTGATGGGTCCGTCTCGTCCAGCAGCACAGCAGGTGCCGCTGAAATTCCGGCTGCAGCAATGACAATCAAGTTTAAGTTGTCGCATATGACTATATCTACGGCATCAGAGCTTGCTGCTATAAGGGCTGCTTTACAATATCTCGTTCAAGAACATCCAGGAATATGGGTCATATTCTGTGATTCGAATGCAGTGCTTCAGAGTTTGCAGTCTGCCATGCGTAGGAGGAGTCATCACCAATTGGTACAAAAAATAAGACATTGCCATCATGAAGCTCTAGCACGAGGGCATGATATTATATATCAATGGCTGCCTGGACATATCGGTATTACCGGAAATCAATTAGCCAATGATGCAGCCCGCTCAGCCCATGAAGGAACCCGTGTAGTCCCGATTCCTCTATCAAAGAATTATGCAGCAAGACAACTTTACCTGCTGGCTCGAGATCTCACACGCACGTTCTGGTCGTCTACCAGCTTTAAAAGATGTCAATTTTATGAACTGGATCCTTCCCTCAAGCTAAGGCTACCATCACAACTTTCCCGCTCCAATGCGACACTGTTATGCCGCCTTTGGTTAGGTGTTGCATTTACAAAGGTGTACTCCTTTCGCATTGGTATGGCAGGCACGCCTACATGCGACTACTGCGGAGCTGAAGAGACCATCGAACACGTCCTGTGCAGCTGTGCTTGCTACGACACACAGCGATGCCAGCTACGGATGGTTTTGAATCAACTTGACCCCAGACCATTTTGTGTGCAGAAGATACTAGGACCTTAGACATCTGCCTCGGTTGCGCAGAAAGCAACTAAAGCACTGCTACTTTACCTAAAGTCAACAAACCTGAGCGACCGCCTGTAGACTGTGTGTGCTCCCCGAATGTGCTCGTGATTGTGTGTACCTTCTCATCTCTCTGCAACCTCTTTTGTGCCCTTTATCCCTTCCCCAGTGCAGGGTAGCAAACCAGATGTGCGTCTGGTTAACCTCTATGCCTTTCCTTGCATCTTTATCTCTCTCTCTCTCTCTCGTGCTTAAATAGAACACCTCATTGTATTTATTGAATCTAACTTTTTTAATAACATTTTTCAGCATGGCTTCCGAAAAACAGTTTCATGCGGAACACAGTTGCTGTGCTTCACTAACGACTTGTCCATTAACGCAGATGTTGAGTTTGATACTGACTGCATACTCCTGAACTTCGTGAAAGCATTCGACTTTGTTTCACATGAACTGCTCATTTTCAAACTTACTCAGCTAAAACCAACCCCAACGTACTTACATAGATTAAGGAATTCACCTCTAACCGCAGACAGTACGCGACAGCTAATCATTTCTGTTCACCTTATTCCTCAGTAACATCTGGTGTACCGCAATAGTACGTTTTAGGGCCAATGCTTTTTTTTAATTTACAATAATGATCTTCCTTTTTGTGTTTTTTTCCTCCACTGTCCGACTCTTCACAGACGACTGTGTCCTCTACCAGAAAATAACCAGTCATGTGGATCATCTTAACCTTCAACGTGACCTAGGTAGCATATTCGCATGGTGTAACACGTGTTTAATGACACGTGTTACACCATGCGAATACTGCGTACTGATTCCTTCAACAACATTTCATTACCATCTGTGCACACCTATAAATATCTTGGTGTTCACATATCTTAATATTTCCTGCTAGAATAAACACACGGAATATGTGATTAACAACGCCAACCAAAAGCTTGGTTATCTGCGCCCTAACTTTGACTCCGTTCGATTGTCACTTAAGTCAACAGTGTATAAAACATTGTTCAGATCCAAATTAGAGTATGCATGCGCCATATGGGACCCAACTCATCTCATTATCACTTAATCTCTAGACGCCACTCCGAATCTTGCAGCACGTTTCATCTTATCGAATTGTTCACGTCATTTCAGTGTCACATTCATGAAGAGCACCCTAAACTTGACTGATCTTTTATTAAGCCACAAATGGCCTTACCTTATTCTTTTTCACAAAATTTATCATTGTAACAGCCATTTGAAGGACACCCTCCTTCATCCACCTCAATTCATCTCACCAAGGACCGACCATCGCATGAAGGAGGGCTTACGCTCCCATCGCACTAGACTGTATGAAGATTCATTTGTTTCATGAACAAGCGCCACCTGAAACCACCTGCTTGTCTCCATCGCCTGTATAACGAACCTAAAGGATTTCAAGCGCGCCGTGCATGACGCCTTGTAAACGTTTCTTTTTTTATTTTTGTTTCTTTCTCTTTTTATTTTTTCTTTAAACTACACTAAGAATTGTTCACATCACTTCTTTTTGTAGCGCCTTCGGGCCTTGAAAGTACATTCATGAAATAAATAAATAAATAGTAAATGATTTTGTGCTTGTGCTCTATAAGTCTGTGTTGACAGGTAGCAACAAATGACCAGACACAAAAGCTTGTGCCTACGTCAACTGCGTAGTTCTAAGCAGCGAAACACCTCGGCAAAACACAATCTCTAATTCAGAAAACAAAAAAGACCTGATGGGTGTCATTTCACAAAGCTATACCAGTAAAAGTAGCCTGCAGCTAGATTCACCAAAATGGGCAAGCACAGTGGTTCCGCCTAAACAAGTAATTCTCAATGGCTGTCTGAACCCCTCGGCTTGCGGGAAATCAGGTATAGGGTTAGTTTTAAAGTACTGTTCCCTTATCTTTCTCTGCAATCTCTTTAGTGTTTTCCAAATCTGCCTGCTTCATTACGGTGTGAGTAGATAAAACTGTGTTCTTTTTCTAACTGAGTTCTTAAAAATGTTTTCTCTGTGGAACCAGCTATGCGGGCATCAAGCAAATGCGCTGTTGAAAGCCTTAAGTGACCTTTCCGCCGAGGGCGAATGTGATTGTGGGAGGCATTACGCATCTAGGGCAATCGCTGTGCTCGAGGCAACTGCCCAACCTTTGATGCACCTAAAACGTTTGCGTCTCCTTTACTCAATGAAATTGATATGGGCACCAGTGATATAAGCATTTCCTTTTGCTTTTGCTTTGCTTTCCTAGATACATGACACGTACCCACTTTTGTTGAATTGGCCGAAAATGCAACGTAGAAACTGGTAAATGTTATTTTAGGTAAGCCATGAAGTTTAAAACCAAAAATGTAAAAATGATTTTGCAATAGTACGTAAAATATTCATTTACCTACAAGTAATATACTTTAGAGCCTGTTTTTCAAATTGTGGTAATAACCTGACGGGAATAAATTTGAAAGCTTCGGTTTTAACTTAACGAAATGACGAACAATTTTATAGACCACAATAAAATGGTACTCGTTGAGCATTTATAATAAAATTACACACGGCATCAAAGGCATCCTTGTGTCAGTACCCAAGCCTGAAACACCGAAGCTTAAAATACTTTCCTCCGATATGGTCAAGCCTATTTTTGTAAAAGGAGTAATTACAAACCGAGTTTGATACAAGAATAATTTGCACAAGAAAAAAAGTTATGTGCAATATTTTCCAGTTCTCCGCAGAATTGGCCGAAGGGTGATATCGTCAGTCCAGCCCTGTACCAGTAAAAGTTTATTGGGGGGACGCGACATCAAAATCTGGTGATCATCACTTGTGATTGTCGAGAATGACTCTACTGCATTTTCTATAGATATTTTAGGCGATTATGTTCCGTTCACGTGGTTATTGCTTCCATCCTACCTGATTGCGGTGAAGTATTCTACCAAGGGTAAAACCTGAATTATTGGGATGTCTAGCGACCGGTGGGCTAAGGCGTCGGTCATTTCATTTACCGTTAACTCAGAGTGACCTGGTACCCATACTAATTTCAGGTACTTAGGCTGAGACGGAACTGAAAATCGTAACGTCGTGATGGCATGAAAAGTATGAGAAGTTGTAAGAGCTGTTCATACTGAGAGAGAAACAGAAGTAAATATTGCTACTTCTCAAATTTCGTTGTTTTCTACACTAGCTAGAATTACATCGTTTACTTTATTGAAGCTGAGGTACATATCAGGGAATGCCCCACTGTCGGACAATGCCACTCTTAGAGGCACACAATCTTGGCACACGAGGTCAAAGTAAAGAGTAGCTGTTTAGCTAAGTGAATGTGAGCCAGTCCTTAAGACGCACCATGCCTTCGTACTGCACAACGTCCTCTAACGGACTCGGTTTATGAAAGATCCACTTGCAAATTTTGTGAATGTCTTTCTTGAAAACTTTCAGTTCGGTGTTATTGTTTTGTAAGAGAATCGCATGCCTGGTATCAGCACTGAGTTTTGTATGTACTTTAGTCCCCTTTAAGTCTAATAAAAAGTATAACGCTAGCCTAAAGGCTTTTTTCATGAATAAAGACCATGCAGTCTAAATTGCAACGACAACTATTATTTTCACAGACAATTCATCTTTATGATCATTTCATGGGCTTTTCGCTGCCTATACATGAAGACACAAGCCTTGATTTTCCGGTTTATCAGATGTAGAAGACTCATACAATGCAAGACAATGTTGTGGAGGCCACCAAATAAGTTCGATCATATCTATTCTATAGAGGTCAGTAAAAGTCTGCAGTAATGTGGTCTTACAATGATTCTCGCGATAATTTCTAATGGTCTTCTTTCGATTCGGAATGGTTCTGACACTCGTTGGCGTGGCGATGGCTTCAACGAAACTGTGGTGCCACTTGCAAGCTATGTTTCTGCATGAGAAACCACTCGCTCCTCTGCTGCGACTGTGTAGTCAAACTGTACTGAACAAGGTTATAGCAATCGAGTGCCCTACCTTAACACGAAATGAAGTAAACATGAACTTCAAAAGCGGGATATAGAAACACATACATAAGAAGAAGGCGGAACACACAGATGAACGCTGGACTTTGAACTCTGCTTACTTCAACTACAAAAGCGCACAAGGCTCGTGACAGAGGCGCATTCCGTCACTTCTACGAACCATGACTTTGGAACATTGTTAATGCAAAGTTTCATGAAACAATCCCCGCAGCTCTCACGAAAAAACATTCGAACATATGTATATAACCATGAAAGTTGCCTACCACACAGACACTTAAGGACCATTGTCACTGATTTTGACATAGCTATGGATAGTGAGCTATGTTTGCGGCCATCTTCACTTAAGGGGAGGGGAGAATGCGTCGTCAATGCAGAGCGTAATGGCTATGAACACACATGCACTTTGAGGTCTGTTGTTGTTGTTTTTTTTTGCCTGGGGCTATATTGTCCAAGCTCATGCTGGTTTTGCGATTTACATAATACTTGCATACAAGGTGGCCATGTCAGCGTAGCTGAGTACGGAGCGAAATTGATGGCATCATTAGTTTAGGTAACCATGTTATTTCGTTCTGTCTTCAAAGTTGTAGGCAAAGTGAACAAACGCGATGTTACAAGCAATGTTTTGAATTAAGAAACAGAAATTAATTTTTCAATCGAGAAAAGTACCAAATGCAAGAGAAATGTTTTGCCTGTTGCTGACATTTCACGCGAGAAGCCGGATTCTGCAAATGCATTCGAAGTATTTGCGTGTTAAGTGCACCCATAATTTTTAAATAAAATACAAAGAGATTATTTTCAAGTAACTATGATACAACAATATGTAAACAATCTGCCCCTCGAATGCGCCAAGAATGATTTGTCCGTAAGGGTATTAGGAGCAAGTTTTCTTTTTTTTTATAAGAAGATCATTCGCTCTGAAGAATGTAATGGGGCCATGGCCAACAGCGGGTCTTCAAACTAGAGCGCTCGTAGCAATCAAGAATCTGCTGTAATAATTGAGTATTTTCTGATAATAATAAGGGACACTTGAACACTCGTTATTCAATTGACAGGCCCAACATTATTAATAAGAATAGTAAAGTGTAGTGATCATGAGTGATGGTACGTGTAACTGATTGTCTTAGTGTATTTTCTGTGTATTTCAAGCCATACACAATTAGGTTGAGAAAAACGTAACCTGTTTTACATAAATTACCCTGTGCTTGACTGCCTATATCTTACGGTGTTCTATTGTACTGCATATCCACTTATAGTGTGCAACTTTATATTGTCTTCTGCATTTTTTATTATTTTTCATTGAATATATTGTCTGCTAAGTGAGAAGTGGCTGCGGCTAGCATGAAGGCACTGTGATCTCCTAATTATCATTTTAGTGTTCAAAAACTGTGTGAGAACAATAAAATTTCTCTGCCTTCTTTCTCTAGGTAAGAGACCGAGGCTGATTGCAACATTTCGTTGGAAAGGAACAATTCACTTTGTATGGGTTGCATAGTTTCTTCATGTTCACGAGCGAACACCTACTTTTTGTAAAGAGAGCACGCACTGTTCTTGAGCATTAGAAACTTGTGCACAGCGTGACTCTACGTGGCGGGCCACGCCAGCAGTAAGCTAGCCACCCTATGATTTGGCTTATTAGGCGTCACTTTATCACTCCTTATATACGATCACGCCGCTCTTTTGGAGCTTAGGTAAAATGAAGGCCGCGGCGAGGACATGCGTGCACAGAGGCCAACGTGAGAGAAAAAGCTTGAAAAAATTGTCAGTCGTTAGGCCTGCTACATTTACTTCAAACGTTCACAATAATAGATATATAATGCTCTAAAAACGTTGCAAATCACTCTGTATAGAAATTGCTTTGACACAAAAGTGAAACGTGCCTTTACAGAGATAGTTGAGCGTTTATTGTTCATTGTTTCAGCAGCAGCAACAAATCGCAAAGTCACGTTAGGAACGACAGTCAGCTGGAAACTTGATCGAATCCCGGTTGCTGTGGCTGCGTTTCCGATGGAGGTGGAAATGTTGTAGGCCTGTGAGCTCAGATTTGAGCGCACGTTAAAGAACTCCAGGTAGTCAAAATTGCCGGAACCCTCCGCTACGGCATCTCTCATAATCACGTGGTGGTCTTTTTAATTTTTTATATTTATTTTTATTTAAATACCCTAAAGACCTCGAGGGCAATACATAGAGGGAATACTGTTAAAAACAAGGTATACATCAATTCATATAAAACGAACGCACGCAGCGATCAGACATAACTAGATAAAAGGTGTCTGCGCTGCGTGGCCGCATATCCCGGAGGGTCAGGGGTGAGCAGTCCTTTTATGCTTGAGCGGTGGCACTGCGACAGCACTTAGCTCTTCTTGGTCTGTGACGTCAGACAGCCGAGACGATGGCCCGTTCCCTATCACCTTCCAGGCAAGAGCAGCAGGACGCACGGGCAGCAGGCGGTGATGATGGCCGATATCTATAACAAAGCAGGAAGGTGTTTGATTTCTGCGCTGCGGTCTTGGGACGTAAAACCCCACACATCAATCAAGTCAGCTGGAAACTTGCAGCGCACACATCAAGCAGAAAGCGCGCACGAAATTGGCATACACAGTACGAGCGCCGACTAACAACTGTCACAGCTTGACACTCTAAGCGCGCTGTTCAACGAGAAAGAAAGACACACGAAGCAAGCTTACAAGTATACACATAACAAGCGCAAACAGTCACAATAATTCCTGCATCGTGTGTTGGCAGCGCGCTCCTTTCGTAAACACGGCCGTGGCAGCGTGCGAAGGTCCTTTCGTCCTCTCCCGAATTGCGGGTCTGAAAAGCGCGCGCACAAGAGAGATTACATTCCGTAGGGGTGGCGCATCGTGGAGAGAACGACCTTTAAGGTGCACCCAACGCGAGCTTCTTGTGCCATTTCGCCACTGAAAATGAAAATGTGCTTAAATTGTGAAGCTTTGGGGACTGCAAAACACTTTGTGGTGTACATCGATGGTTTGGTGGTAACGTTCCAAATGACGTGTGCTTTGTGGCGTAGTGGTTAGCGTTGCGCGCTGGGAATCATGAGGTTGCTGGTTGGTTTCCACGCGACAATTGCTTGTCTTCTGGTTTTTTTAAGGATGATAGTCATTCTTGGGGGCCTCCGACCCGAAAATTTTGGTCTGTCTATCTGTCCATTTGTCTGTTGTTTCAACTTCAACGGTACCCTAAACGACACCAAATGATACCGCAAATGGCGGACCCCATTTGCAGCGCCCACCAATATTGCTCAAGTTTTAGCATTCATGCTTGTTTAATTGTCAATTCGAAAGCAATTCATGCACATATCTGGGGCACCATAACAAATAATTGATATTTTCTGTGTGTGACTTTATACAGGATAAGGCACACATATTTAATTATAAGCCCCGTAGCGTTTATCACGCTTCACTAACAGTGCAACACGATGCTCAAAAAAATGGCAGAACATCCATGGAGTAAATGATGGATAGTGGGGTGAAATATCTGTCCGTCCATTCATTCTAGCTTCCGTCCATTCATGCGTGCGTGTGTGTGGCCGCCCGTGCGTCCATCTGCCCTTCCGTGCGTGCGTCTGTTCGTGCGTCCATCCCTGCTTTCTTCCATGCATCTGCTCCTGCGTCCGTCCATGCGTTCATCCGTCAGTGCAGTCATGCGTGCATCCGTCCATGCATCTGTCTGCGTGTCCGTTCGTCCACCTACTCAACACTACTAGTACCACCATATCGCATATTTTCATCATATATTCTTCATATAGAAGCACCGCCATCCACCGGACATTCCAAGGACTGAACGAGAGGAAGAACAGGCGCACTTTTTTTCGGCTGGCGCTTCGTGTCTACTTCCCACCTTTAACCACCTCGAGTTCATGGTATATACTAGTTCACTGTATTCATGGCAGGGCGGCTCAACGCTCGCTAAACTTTTCTAAAACCTAGGAGGCTACGCTTGGCAAGTATAACATAGCCAAGTCTTTCTTTTCTTCTGTGCGTTGTTGAACAATCAAAAATTTGTAGCGTGCGCATTAACTGAAAGCCGAATGCTCCTGTCTCTCATTCCCCTTAGCAGCGATTAGCACGTACATTGACCACTATCTTTTATTGTTCAACAACGCACAGAAGAATCTCTCACCGGCACCCTTCCAAAGTCGAAATGTTATGCTTGTTACAGACTACTACAAAGGCTACGAGGGAGGAACGGGTGCCGCTATAAGGAGCATCACCCCTTGTGTATTTGTGTATGTTGTGTTCCGTTTACGTATGTAAACATATCTTTTTGTAACAACTTTTGGTGTGTCTGTCCATGTTGTGTTGGATTGTAATTGATTTACACTGTCTGTGAGAATAAATTTCTCGTAACACAAAAAAGAAGTGTTTCCATCGCTTTTCTAAGACGACACAGTGGCGGCACTTACCCATCGCCTTGCGTTCTACACCTTATTGCCTGCAAGACGGGCGCGTATGCCGTGCGCTTCGTTTTCCAAGATAACTGCCAGGTAGCGGTCATGCCTCACGTGTGACATGACTCGATGCGCTTGTTCACTGCCATTGCCTGCTCGAGGCACTCTGACGCAGTGCCTCCAGAATACCTTTACCGATTTTCTTGCGCAGAACATCTAAGAAACGTTTTGTTCACTCTCTGCAAATGCACTCTCTGAAAATGACGTCTATCGATGACATTTGCAGTGTAACATGCAAATACGCGGCCATTTTTTGCAATTCTATAGGCTATATTATACTACGTCTCTCCCGTGACGGAAGTACGTCAACAGAGCTGTGGTGCACCCCGCCGTAAAAAAAAATCCATGCTATAAGAAGCGAAAGCCTAACCTTGGTGCATAGTTGAAATTATTGTTACCAGTCAGCGTCGCAACACAGTCACCTTTGCCCTAAGTAGCCACCGGTCACAAACATGTTGCAGCGTGAATCGAATTGCCTATGTTACTGAAAAAGTGTATAACCGTAAACTTTGATTATGTGAATGAGAAGTAATGAATTGTACATTCAACTGTAGCTGTGTGAAAATAATATTGCAAGAGAGTTTAATTGCGACGCCAGGTAGTAGGCAGGCAGCCGGTACCGACAAAAATGCTCGAGCGGTTCAGCAACTACAGCTCGTGCTTACGCTCGCCCTTCGCCTTTAGAGATAGTCCCACTGGTCCTTGCCCTGCGAATTTCCCACTACAATACCCCGGCGATGAAGACGAGCCATCCTGGCGACTCAAGGTGACGAGAGAACAGGAGGGTCGTAGTAGGGCTTGAGGTGATTGAAGGCGGCGCTTGTCCGTGGATGGCTTGAGTGGTTCAATCACATAGGTGACAGAAGAAGGGTGCTGTATGACGCGGTAAGGGCCAGTATACTCCGGTGCAAATTTGGGAGTCAGTCTATAAGAGTGGAAAGGCAGACGGAGCCACACGAAATAACTGACGGGCAAAGTCTCCTGAACAAGATTACGGTCGTGGCGATCTTTTTGCAGGGCTTGAGTGTCCGCTGTGAAGGACCGTGCAAGCTGACGACACTCTTCGGCATGTTCGGCCATTTCAGAAATTTGGCTGAACTCCGAGGCATAAGGATTGTATGTCAGAATTGTGTCGAGTGTGCTGCATGGGTCCACGACCATATAAAAAGAAAAAAGTGTAGAAAAGCCCGTTGTTGATTGAATCGCCGTATTGTAAGTGTACCTCACGAAAGGAAGAACGACGTCCCAATTGGAGAGGTCGGAATCAATATACATAGCAAGCGTGTCTCCTAGGGTTCTATTGATACGTTCCGTGAGTCCATTCGTCTGAGAGTGGTAGGCTGTTGATGTGCGGTGTACCGTACGGCATGAATGTAGAAGCTGCTGCATGACTTCGGACAAAAATACGTGACCTCTGTCACTCTGGAGCTCCCATGGTGCACCATGACGAAGAACGAACCGATGCAAGATGAAGGTCGCAACGTCACGAGCACCAGCCGAAGGTAGCGCTGCCGTTTTGGCGTACCATGTCAGATGGTCGGCAGCCACAATCACCCAACGATTACCACCAACAGAGCACAGTAGCGGGCCGTATAGGTCAATCCCAACACAGTGAAATGGGCGTGCAGGACATGATAAAAGCTTCAGTTGACCGGCTGAATGAGGAAATGTCTTGCGCTGCTGACACAAGGGACATGAACGAATTTGTTTGCATACAAACGTGTACACAACCCGCCAGTAATCACGTTGGCGGATCCACTCATACGTCTTTAGCGCGCCGGCGTGCGCATGTTGCGATTCAGCATCAAAGAATTCTCAGATATCAGACTGCATATGGCTGGATAAGACTAGCAGCCATTTACGACCCGCCACTTGATAGTTGCGATGGCATAGCAGGCCATCCCGTTTGGCGAAATGCGTTGCTTGGCAGCGAAGTGCACAAGGGTAACCGGAAGTTGATGTGTCAGAAAGCATATTCAAGAGCGAAACAATCTAGTGGTTCTTCCGCTGTTCGGATGGCATGTCTGTGACGCTGACGGCAGAGAGGGGAAGGTCAAGGGCTGATATTTCTGTATCAAATTTCACGGGTGATCGTGAAAGCGCATCTGCGTCAGAGTGCTTTCGCCTCGATCGGCAGACGACGCGTATGTCTAATTCCTGGAGGCATAGTGCCCAATGTCGGAGGCCGACGCTACTTGCATCCGTGTGTACTTCGATCGGCGCAGTAGGGTTGTAAATGCGCAGAATGGGTGGTGAGGTAAGGAGTTAACGCAGTGTTGCGAAAGGTTCGTTACAGGCTGCTGTCCAATGCGAAAGATCTGCAGGGCCAGCAAGGAGTTTGGTGAGAAGAGCAAAGATAGAAGCAAAGTTCCGAACAAACCGATGAAAATAGGAGCACAGGCCCACAAATCTCCGTAGTTCCTTAACTGTAGTCGGCATAGGAATTTCAGCAACAGCACGAAGCTTGTCAGGGTCGGAAGGATGCTGGCTTTCGAGACGACATGATCAAGTATGGTGAGCTGTTTAGCCCCGAAGTGACATTTCATCAGGCTAAGCTGAAGCCTGGCGTTTGTAAGGCACTGTAGAATCTTACGCAGGTGAGTGAGATGCGAAGTGAAATCGGGTAAAAAGACCACAACGTCATCAAGATAGCACAAGCATATGTTTCATTTGAGACCGCGTAAAATGCTGCCCATCATTCGCTCGAATGTGGCAGGCACATTGCAGAGTCCGAACGGCATTACGGTAAATTCATAGAGACCATCCACTGTGACGAACGCCATTTTTGAACTATCAGACTCAGCCATTGGGACATGCCAATAACCTGAGCTAAGGTCAAGCGAGGAAAAGAATTCTGCTCCTAGGAGACAATCGAGAGTGTCATCTATGCGGGGAAGAGGGTAAACATCTTTTCTAGTATTGTTGTTTAGGTGCCTGTAGTCTACGCAGAACCAGATTGAACCATCTTTTTTTTTGACGAGTACAACTGTTGAATACCACAGACTATAAGAAGGCTAGAAGGCTTGATGACTCCACGCTGTAGCATACCGTCCACTTGTTCAGCAGTTACGCGGCGCTCCGCCAGTGACACACGATAGCGGCGCTGGTGCAAAGGAGTACTCTTCCCTGTGTCAATTGTGTGCACAACGGTGTTCGTTCTTTCTAACACCGCTTGGGGAAAGTCAAATGAATGCCTGAATTTGTGCAACAGGGTAACAAATCGCTTACATTGAGCCGGACGAGATGGCTGTCAATGTAACGGAGAAATGCATTGCAAGACACGCTGTCAGAGGCAAGGTGAGGAACCAACGCGTTCAGCTCCATATTCGGCTTGGTGTCGAATAAATCGGCTGGCACGATAGTACCTTTATCGATAGGCTGAATTTGGCGGAGCTTCTCGTTGCGGCGTAAACTGAGGGGGCACGAGTCGGGATAGGAAAAAAATATTCCGGTGATGTCTTAACAATGCGCTACAATGGCAAATGGCAGCGATGTGGGGTGGCGGCTACCGAAGATGCCAGATGGCGTGAATAATATGGTAGCTCAGATAGTGAAGCACAGTAGGCAGGATCAAACTAGGCGCTGAAAGGAGGAAGGTCAATGTCCATCGCGACGACAAGGTTAGCCACACTAGATACGGCCGCATCAACAGAAGGCGCATCACGAAATGGTAACAGCTCCACTTCGGCCCGAGCGTAGTCCACGACGGCGTGATGACGTGATAAGAAATTCTATCCTAGGATGACATCGTGGGAACATGAAGCCCACACGTGAAATTCAATGATGCACAACATGTCTCGAATTACCACTTTTGCTGTACATGCCGCGACGGGCTCAATTTGTTGGGTGCTCGCAGTGCTAAGAGAAACCACGGGATAAAGCATCGTAACATTACGAAGAGAGTGACAGAGTCCCTGGCTTATCACAGATATCGCGGCACCGGTATCGATGAGGGCAGGTATTCCTACACCTTCGACGATTACATCGATAAGATTGGCGGGAGACAGGCGAGGACTTAAGCGATTAGACGACAAAACAGCTCGTGCCTCCGGAGCTGCGGCAGTTAGTTTTCCGTCTCATTGGAGGTGGGTCGTCGACGCATAGGCGATACAGAACGACGACTTGTTCAAGGGAAGGTGAGTGCGAACTATAGAACGTCGAGAAGTGGAGGTTCGGGTGCTAGAAGCAGCTTGCACGTCACGTTCGTGAACTTCAGGTGGCACGTGCGTTGCATGGTATGGAGGCCAAAACGAGTAGTCATGGGTATCTTGGTGCGTTAACTGCGAAGCGCCGAAGAAATAGACGTGCAATGCGGCCTGGAATTCTGTAAGGTTAACATATGGGCTGGTTATCAGCAGTGCGCCAAGGATTTTCAGCGTGCTCCTGTGTAGCTCAAAACGGCGTGGTGGATGGTCACACAGGTTGTGGAGTATGCAATGGTAGACGAGGCGGAGGCATTGCCACGACGGCCGCATAAGTCAGAGGTGTGGCAACAGGTGTTGGTGGAGAGGCAGACGTTGGTAATGGCAACGCCCACGAGACCTGCTCCTGATTAGCCTGCCTGATGGTCGGCGTTAGGCGGTTCGTTTGTGCTTCGGTCTTCGACAGATACGAAAGACACGAAAGCTGTCGTGCGACCTCTTCGCGTACATATTCTTTTATCTGCTCCAGCAGGGTGCTGCCACCACCGACGGCCAGGGCAGCGAGAAAGTCGTCTGCTGTCGTTGACCTCCGAACTGAAGCACGTTGTTTGAGAATATCTTCCAAGCTCTGGCACAAGGAGACAAGTTCGGATACGGTACTTGGGCCCTTCACCAGCAGCATTTGAAAGGCATCATCGTCTATGCCTTCGGAGATATGCCTGACCTTGCCTTGTTCATTCATGACAGGGTGAAAGCGCCGGCATAAATTGATAACACCTTCAATATAGCTTGTGAAGCTTTCGCCCTGCCTTTGTGCACGTCCACCGCTTAGGCGCTGTTCACTAGCAGCTTGCGCGCTGCGGGGCGATCAAACACAGGTGCCAGGACGGTCTTGAAAGCGGCCCAAGTGGTAAATTCAGCATGGTGGTTTGTGAACCACAGGCTGACGACGTCTTTGAGATAAAATGGGACATACTTCAATTTCGAGAGGTCGTCTCACTTGTTGACAGCACTCACGTTTTCAAACGGATGCAACCAGTCTTCAACATCTTGGTCTTTGGTGCCGCTGAAGAAGGGGGATCCTGGGGGCGCAGGGTGGTAGGCACGATGACCAGTTGAGATTGGGCCATGCTTTGCTGGGTGGCGCCCTGCTAGGTCGTCTGATCAGGCATTGCTCATGCAGTGGGTAGCTTCCGGCTTCGAAGTTCCAGATTTGCATACCCAGCGACTCCACCACTTTGCAAGGGAGTTTATTAGCAACGCCAGGTAGTAGGCAGACAGCCGGTACCGACACAAAATCTCGAGCATTCCCGCGTCTACAGCTCGTGCACACTCTCGCCCTTCGCACTCAGAAATGGTGCAACTGGTCATTGCCTTGCGAATTCCCCACTGCAATATATTTTTTCCTCACGCTCTTTGAAAAAAAAAAAACGCCAGGCTTGCGCGGCAGGCGCAGCATAGTCACAGCGAAAGCTAGCAGACCAGCCTTTCAGAGCCCATTCAAAACACGCATATGGGTAACTACTGCAAGCACACTAGCTTAATGCCCACAAGGGCATTATTATAAACTTTGGTATTTGGCCGGCAATCGCTTCGCTATATTTCACCATTCGTGTGAGAAGCGTGGTATCCCCTAAACACTTCGAGAGAATTTTGTGCCAATTGTTCATGCAGGAGCTGACGATGATAAGGAAGCATGCCTGAAGTGGGTAGGCACCACTGTTATTAGCAGAACAAGAACAATCTATGTAATGGGTTGGAGCATTGGATGGCCCGCTCGTTAGGGTATTTTCATCGTGCGACGACTTTTGTTCTTTCGCTGTTTTAACACGCTCTATAAGTCTTATTAACGCCATCACTTTTCCGACATCAAGCTGCCTAAAGCAAGCTTGCCAACAAGTCACAAACACCCGTAGCTCAAGGTAGAATACTGGGCTGGCACCCAACAGACCTGGGTTTCGAGCCCCATTGTGTGTTTAGTGCTATGTTTTTTTCTAATTTCACGCCATGTCGTTACGAACACCGGTGGCAGCGGCGGACAACTGCGCGTGACGAAAGTTGAGATCTCATAACAGCTTTCGCTGTAAAAAACGGATCCTCTGTAAGTAGCTTATAGTGTTGACCCAACATGATTACACAACAATACACAAGCATTTGCTTCGTGCCAAATGCACAACAACACATACATGTTTATCCTGGCTTCATCAAACGTTATTATCATTTACGCTAGCTACATTTACATGAAATACAATTTTTCGATGCATATGCTGAGCTGCTTTAGATATGGTCTCTCTAAAAACGCATGCAGTAGACGATGGCGACTACTTAAATTTTTTTACATTGTGCAGCATATACTACTGAAAACCAGCTTTTGCGACCATGTGTGGTTAACCAGCCCCATAGTTAAGAGAGGTTGTTCCTTTGCCAGGTTATTATTTGTGAGTTTGCGTACGACGGTGAGTTTCGCATTGGTAGGCAGTCAACAAGTGCCTTTCTTTGATCGGCACAAATTAAGAAAATCTTTAGTCGGGCTTCACTTTTGACTATTTCCTGACCTCACTTTCTAATAGAATCAAGCTTTCACTGCTATTGCAACGCTAATGTGACGTGTTCTATCTCAAATTTTTTCTAAGATTGCCACATCATAGGGTTCACATACTTCAATGTGAACGCAAAGAAGAGCGCCACCACAGATATGAACAAATTTTTGTTGGTCATTAGAAGCGTGCTCCTATCAAAAACTACCACTCATTATGTTTTTCTCAATAATGACAGCAACAACGAGCCAGGACCTTTGCTGGTAACCTTCTCTTAAGCCTAATACTTTACAACTTGTAGTGACGTGATTTAAATTCACATATATGACATGTGCATTATGGCAATTTTTTGGGGGTTCTGTATGGCTCCCGTTCGCAAACAGTTTATAATTCCAAGTTTCCTATTTAAATAGAATGAGAGATACTTAATCCATGCCCAGTCAAGCTCAAAGGAGAATGCTCAAAGAGGAATTTTACCAGATAAATACTGTTAAACGGTGGGGCTGCTGATAACCGTGTCGAGGCAGTTTGCAGCCATGGGGCGTCAAAGCAGGGTTAATAAACCGGAACAAGATGCTGGTCAAGGCGAGGCTCGGCGTGCTGTATATAGAGATTGATATCAATGGCGATGTCTAGATGCTGTTCATGTGGCCAAAAAGTGGCTGCTGCAAATCGTAGACAAGCCCTCTAGTTTAGACATTCATTCAAGGCGTGTCATAAAATATTACAGGCCAACTTCACCACTAAACTCGATGGTGTGTAACAAAGAGCATGCAAAGGCTACCAAGGTCTGCGGGGCATGCTCCCGAAAGGGAATTAACACGATGAACTGTGAATGTGTAGGACGTTCCGGGGCACTATTGTGCGCGGTGGTGTGTCTTACTTCAGCTTCACCACTGGCCTGATGTTTGCTGTCACGACTGCATCGCTATTGCAGTTCAACGAAGTCGAATTGTGAATTGCGTGGATGAGGATACATTTCATGAAAATTTCCTGTTTCCGAGCATTGTTCGGCTGAGTGAAAATTACGCCTATTTTTTGTGTGTGAATCTCCCTAGGGCCGATCCACGTCCGCCGTTCCTCGTGACAAACCATGCCGATGACGCTTATGGCAATTGAAAATAAGTGCGTTCGAGACCACATAATTTTTAGGGGCAAAGCTCCTTAGGGCGTGGGCTGTGCGTCCCCTGTAGCCTGTATGTGGCCACCTCTAGTTTAGTTCTTGCAGTGTTCACTAGATGGCGGTACCGTATCCTGTATGTAGCCACCTCTCGTTTAGTTCTTGTAGTGTTTACTAGATGGTGGTACTTGTAGCTGATGACGAAAAGATGCAAGTTGTTATAAACTAGAAAGCGGTACTTGTAGTTGATGAAAGACGCGAGATCTTATAAAATAGGAATGATGTCACGTATGGCGCGTGTCATTGGTTGAAGGCAATCGTTCTATTTAGTGCGGCGACGTACGCTAGGGGGAGCGATGTAAAAAAAAAGAGTGGGCAAATTGTACAGAGGATTCATGGTTTACCAGGTTTACCTCCGGAGCTTCGCCCACTCATCATCATTCACTTCGTGGACATGGCGGAATTTTTTTCTTTAGGCCATTTCGGTACGATACATGGAATTCACGCACTGTACGCGATAACGATGGTGCTTCTGATGATGAAAAATAGAAACGCTTCAGGCCACACATTCTCTTTTTTTCATCGCGGCAGAGCACATGCAACGTACCAAAAAACACTCCATGAAGATGACGACCATGAAGACGATGATGGCGGTGATCACGAAAAAACATTAACCTGTACAGTATGTGATGTTTTTATGTACTCTAAGATGCCCTTTGTATGACTGTAAACAACCAACAACCATCAGGGAAACCTGCCCATACATCGTTTTTGAGACGTGGGCCAAATGCCACCACGAAGCCGTAATAATTAGGACACAACAAAATTCACCACTCAAGACATTATACCACTTATGACCTGAAAACACTCTACATAACAGTACACCACATGTCACCTACTTATATTCGTGAGTGGTCCGTGTGACAGGTGATATACAGCAACACTGAAAGATTCTAGTGTTTGGAACACTCATCGAGAATAACTTCGTAGATATGTCGTCATTTTTTTTTCAAGTTTTACTGCCTAAGCACATTGCAAATATAGTGACGGTGGCAAATAAACCGCCATTTGATGGATACACTTGCTGCGTGATGAGTAGCTCGTTTACCACCTTCCTCTGGAGATATGTGTATTTCAAATATAGAATGAAATTTGGCTGAATAGAAAGCAAACAGTAAATGAATAGCAGCGACCCCCGTGCGAAAAACCTCGGCCTTTTATTGATCTCTTAAATATGGCCCAAAAATACAAACTTTCTGCAGAGCGATTGTTTAGTTTTGAGGATTCATACCTAAGTCATGCAGCGGTATTCTTCTCATTGCATAAATAAATTTACCATAGGAATCACTCAGGTTGCATGAAGTGTGCTCAACTAAATTTAGCGCCTGAGAAAGAGGTGTGCCTTTTTTCCTCTTTTATCAATTCCCGTGTACATCAATACCCCGAAGAATAAGAAACTGGCATTCTTTCAAATGTCCGCCGCATCTGGATCCTCCCCGCGTAAGATTAACATAAACAACGACCATACAGTGATCGTTACCACTGAACTTCAGCAGCCATGATGTCATTTCTTCTTCCACCAAAACTGCGTCAAATCCCACCAAGCCACTGGGGTAGGGAAAACATGTCCTTACCGTCACGGACACCTGCCTTGTAGAGTGATTATAGAGGGGAGAACCGCACAATTGTCGGCACATTGAAGATTTTTCTGGGCTTTCTACTTGCGTCTAAGCGCTGGAGGGTTTCAACGCTGAACCATGAACCATCCGCGAATAACGCCCTCTACGTCATAAACGACGCGACAAACACTGTATGTATTTATGCAAGAAATTTTATTATACGTAGGTGGTTGTTATACGTCGCTTCCATTCTCCTTCAATATGAATGCTTTATGGTCGGTGAAGTGGTGATTCGGCGACATGTCTTAGGGGGATGTTTGCATGAAAGAAGTAGTGGACAGTTTACTGTGAATATATACGCAGTCACGTACAAACAAGAGATTGAAACAGTGGAACAATTTATGGTTGTTAACGCGCGTCTGGATACAAATAAGTACACCACCTTGCATTTCACATTGACTACTTCACAACAGTATTTGATTTATGGTCGGTGAAGTGATCAATCGGTGATGGCGAGTAGTGGCAGGTTCGCAAGGACGACGTAGTGCGTAATTGGCAAAGGTGCAACAATAGGCAGTCAAGTACATACTTACAAGGGATAGACAGAGCCACGCCGATAGGAGTTTCGCCCCTAAAATTCGTTTCGCCGCACCTCAGGGCGCATTTTAGGTTCAAACAAATTATTTTTCAGTGACAGCTACAGAACGCAAGTCTTATAAAATGTTTTCAGCAAACAATAGCAGTCAGTTGGCGATTTGAGTCTGAGTGAAACCAAAAGCGCCGTTTTTCATTCATTCATTCACTCTTTATTCAGACAAAAACAATGATTGCCTAGGTTGAAGGGACTAAAGGCAGATTACCTCTGTCTAACTAAGCTCCCTCCACCCATACATTTGCTCAGGTGAAGTGGAACAAAGGATACATATTTCATTTTGATTTTGAAGGAGAAGACACAAAGTTCCATTTCAACAAGTGTAACAGATGTCAACACAAAAGTTCTAAAATAACACATTACAGTCATCACCAATTTGCAGTACCAACAATATATATATATATATATATATATATATATACCTATATATATATATATTGCAACAAAAGAAATTTCTGACAGAATTACTAAGTACCATAAAAAATACATTTGAAAAGCAAAAATTCAGCGATTTTCATCTAATATGCAAAAGCATGAGCGACACAAAAGAAATATCTATAATAAGTAATACAATGAGGGCTCCTTACAAGGAATGAAGTACATCTTAACTTTTTTCTTCACACTGTTTTTATTGTTATGTTCTTTCAAAAGTTCACGGACATAGCTATTTTCGTGGACTAGATAAGTGTGTTAAAAGTATGTTCTTCAGGAAGGTACCTTTGTGCATATAGAATTCATGTCTATATGCTGCGGTCACTGGGTGCGCGCCGCCCTTATTGCCCAATTCATCGCTGTGCCTACTGCTGAGCATATGTATGCGCATGCCCCACCGGTGATTCTAGACGACGCGCTCTTCTCTGTCAAATAATTGACGCTATCGTGCACATGCAACGCTTGATGCACATGCAATGGTCGTTGCATGTGCGTCAAGTGGGCTGCCACAACGTGCACATGCAACGGCAGTAGAGGCAGTCCCGCAAAACTGGCAGTTTCTGAACGACGGACTGCTGGGTTTGTTCGTAAGTTAACTTCAAACGATGCCAGATAAGAAGTGCGGAAACGCTGTGTTCGTGTGCTACACTTAAGTGACTGTGTCTTTCAGATGCGAAGCATTCGCTGCTCGCGCTTATGTCACGCGTCGTCGGCGATGGCGTCAGTTACTGTACTCACACAACGCATACGCAACTTCTTTCCTCTCTTGTGCTCCTCCTTTCACCTCGCAATGCCGACGCAGGGTGCGTGTTAACCTTCGCTCACTCTCCTTCTTTTTCCGTTTATCCCTCCCTGTGCCGTTTACACTGCCATTGCGCATGCGCGTCTCGTCTACCTCTATCAGTTCGAAGTGACGAAGCAGGCTGCGTCTGCTAACCAGTTTCATTGTTGAAAAACTGACTGCGCTGGGCAACCGTTGCCTGGCGACATATAGACTCTGGACCTTGACCTCGAAAGTAGTGCCGATATATTTCTCCTGTCGTTGCTACACAACGGGAATTCGTGGTCTGTACCTTAATTAAAAGCAGACTGCGCGTCTCTGTGTCCAATCGAGTCTTCTGTCTCCCACTGCCTAGTAGCAGCGATTGACTTGTTACAGTAGAAAACACCGATCCATCACTGCGGGAAATGCGCCTCCCCAACCAGGTTTTTTTTCCTGCGCAACGCTGCTTTTAGCGTTAGCGCCAGCTGCTTCGCATCTACACATGGTTCTCTTTAGCGGGATATGGTGTATTTTTTGTGCCATATTCAAATGGCTCTTTTTTCTGTAAAACAATTGCTGCGTGTCTCATTGAAACAGTGCCGAGATCATTTATGTTTAGTTAGCTACGACATGCTGTATTGGTGTTTTATACAAAGAGGAACCGTTTTCCATAAACAATATTCAAAGACACAGCGCTTCACGTTATTCTTTCTCTCATGCGTCTCGCGTAGATTTTCAAAGTATACGTCACCATGTTTCTGTGAACGTAAACTATATGACGGCCATGCACACAACCAAACAATACGCGGTTGGTGTTAATTGATTGTGCTTGCAAATGCCACACTTTTATTGTTTTTATAGGTACTTGTGTAGCAATCTCATGTTCATGGTAATTCTAATGACATATTTTAGTGGAGGTTTTTAACAAAAGCCGCGGCAAATATCCCCCTTTCTCGGTCCTATCAGGTGGTACGTCATTAAATTAGGTACACTGAAAATATACATCGATTCACTGATAGGTACATTTCCGGTTGCAGTGTCATCATCATTGCAGAATTGTGGTGAAGACCGTGACGACGAACGAGCCCGCAACCATTCTACCAGAAATATTGTTCGCTGAAAAGAGCACGATACCCTTTGCAGGATAGAATTCTCTCGTTCTTTGCCTTTCCAGGTCGCCTTTACTTCGATCATTTGTTCTGGACTGCTCGATTGGTGCCACGTAGCTGCAGAAGATTCCCCCCCCAGGACAGCTGCAATGGGTGCACAAGATGCCAAGTTTGATGCCAGCCGGGCAGCTCATCTGGCAACATGGACACAGCACAGCTGCATTGGACGCTGCTGACGCCCTGCATAATTGTCAGCAGCCGCTTCTCATGGACACGACATCATTTTCAGGATGGACAGCTCACGTCCATCGCCTTTCCAAGTTTGTTTCCTGAAAGATGCTACTTGAGTTAAATCAAACAACTATTGTTTGTTGATGGTGTCCTGCCCACGAGACCTAAAAGATGTGTTCAAGTGATTTTTAGCTTCTGCATCGAAAATGTGGTATGCCTTGTCTGCCCTAACACATATGTTGTCTGGCAATGTTGAGCCAAATCCGAGACCAATGGCGAAAGCTCAAGAAGAGGCATTTGCTACTGCTCTATACACAAATAAAATCCAATAAACAAACCGTCCAGCCCTGTGGACTTGCCTGAAAAATTGGCTAAATTACTAGCAAATGTTTACAGTGAGGTTATCGCTTCAGAATTGCCAAAAAATACCTCTGTAATAATTTCTAAACTATTATGCTTACATAAACTGGTTCAACGCGAATATAGTTGTTCATACTAAAAAGTTGCATTCTTGAAATTTTTTCGTTCAAGTTTTGAAGAAAATTCTTGAACCTTTCGAGAATGTCGAATAAGCTATCAACCACCTTCATGACGCTGTGTGCAAGGAATTAGGCCCCCAAAGAAACTTAAGCGTGTAAAGTGAAGTATAACGTAAACTTTCACATTGCATCTTGCGTTCTATTCCTCTTTAAATCACTGCCGTTGGTGTCAGCAACCCTACTCGGCCGTACGGTTATACGAAAAAATAGCTATGGAAGGATGGTTTCTTTACAGTTTTAGAAAAAATGAAGTAAAACAATGTACCATATTTATGCTGATATAACATGACTTCCAAACTGCGTTATTGCTGTTCTCTTGTCATAAACGCTTTACTAAAAAACACAATGAATTCGATTTTTGAGCTGAAGTCTTCTATGCTAAGCACGTCAGCGTCTCTACTTTCTAAGTAAAAGTTTGTTCTTTGACACTAATGAATGAACAAGAGCTCCTGCGACTTGCCATGTCAAGTTTCAGGCTTCCTACGTCAGTTGGTTGTGTTTTATAAATAGACATGCAGTTTTAGCGAATCTCTGCCGTAGTCTGCGATGGCCATGTAATCTGTGCAGGATATCCAATGGGCGTCGCTGCTTGAATATTTCGTTAGAGTCTTTATCTTCATTTAGTAAACAATATCTCTTTGCGAGGTGGAGTTCGTGTTACTTTTTATTGGGCCACTACTTTCTACGAATGGAATCACCCTTTTTCTTTTGCACCAATTAAAACGACTTGAAAGTGTGCACTTATTTGAAATAAAATCGCGCTGTCCGAATCTCTGCTTCTACTTGTGAAAAAAAAACACGTTCGGAACTAGCGAGTATGCTGAAGGAATGAACAACCTTCCATGTAACTGTCGAGAAAGTTTTTCGGAAATAAAAGCTAACACACTTGTACTGAAAGGTGAGATGCGACGACAGGTATCCGCTGTCGTTGCCAAGGAAATAACTGATCAGCTAAACCTACTTAAGGGGGCAGTGATTTGACATGGTGAAGCCGCTAGTTTGTTTTACAAAATCTGCGTTGAAGGGAATTTTTACTAGTTTTGAAAGTGCGTGTATTTACCCTGTCTTCATAATTAAATTAGGTTGCGGGCAGTAAATAAATTTTTTCTTTGCTATTTGTCTGCAGCAAAGGTAATTCTATGTTTATAGTTTGTAGCTATCAAGACACCTTTATTTCTATAGTTAAGTATGCTTTATAAGAGCTTTGTTAAATCACCTCAAGAAAAAAAAGGTCCTGCTCATAAGGTAGTTTTGTTCTGACGGTGAAGAAAGTGGGGCGGTGTTTTTGAGCGTTCTGTCACGGAGCCAGGGACGAGATTGAACAAAGGGAGAAAAAGAAGCCACACTAGGTCATTCTAGCTTATTCTGATAGCTAACACATCATAATAGCCAGGTAATGTGCAAATAACAAGCAGAAGACCCGTTGTATTGATGTAACGGATACAAAACGGCCTCCGGGATATAACGATTAAATTAAAGTGCAAGCGATTCACCCCTGAGAATTGAATTAGCCTTTTTTGCGCATGGCTTACCGAATAAAGTACAGCGCTTAAAATTCTCACGAAATGACTAATCAATTAGTGACACCACTTAGCATGCATTTCATACATTAACGCGAATAATTTTTTAGGTAATCTCGCTCTGCATTTTCCAGCTCTGAAAAACAGAGTCTCTCAGTATGGATGTCTAGATTTATGATTGTATATTTTTTCATGCATATTTCTTCACGCGGTGATGGACACGTTCATCAGAGGTGGTCGGTTTGGTCCCTGCCCAAGGCAAGTTACCTTTTCATCCTCATTTATTCTTTCACAGATACTCTACAGTTTCTCCGAATCACATCCCTTATATTTTCTTTGGCATGATGTTCTTTTAGTTTTCCTTAGTCTTGCGTTGAAAAGATTTCTGAATTTCCTCAGCTCACCTATTGGCTGTTTCCTCCTCGTAGTGCTTTCGTTCAATTCCTCCCCTGCTGTAACATAGAACACGTACAATTACCGCTCCTGCTATATTGTATCAGACAAACACTGCAAAAAACCCAGACAGATGTATTTACTATATCGCGTTATTTTCGCTGTGGATACGATATGCTGCTTGGCAATTACATGTTTAATGCTCCTAAAGTTACACATATTTGATAAGCAGTCAGCACACAAAGTTATGATTTGAGCTGTACGTTGAAGACCTACGCGAAAGAAAAAAGAAAAAAACAAGGCTGCATCATGAGGGCCCTGTAAAAAAAAGCTGGATGTCAGAAAAAAGGAACGCTAAACACTGTGTGTGCCAAAAATTTCATTTTGTTGCCTGCTCCGCTCATTTAGCTCACACGGCAGCTTCTTTAGAAAAGCAATCGTGCCACTCGTATAAGCTAGCCACGAGGCTTTTCAGCCGCAATAATCTACGATATAAAAAAAAAGATCGACTCTAGCAAAAGCGCTCATCAATACAAGGAGATAACTGAATGAGCGAGGCGTAACAAGAGTACCGTCATTTCTTTGAGTAGAAGCTGCGGGACACAGGCGCCCTTGGTACGAGCTAATGAACATATAGAACACGTAAACTTCAATGAGAGTTTTTGCAAAAAACATAGGATGCGACACGGCGCTTTTGCTCTTATTGTCTTGCCTTGTCTGCTCAACTTACAAAAATTGACATGTGTGTAACGTTTCCTTTGTTATCTAACTTCAATTAAGTGCAGGAAACTCCAGTACAAGTAAACTAACGGTAATAAATCTGAAACTACAGTGTCTTTCGCGAAGTGCAACCGACACACCTACATAGGTTGGTTGGTTGTCACAATTACCGGTTGGTGGTGGCTATTTTCAAAAGATTAGTAAATGTGTCAGCCCTTGTACAGAACTTTCCTATAAGCCACCTTCCAGTTTTGATGCACAGCTTTGACGTGTAAAGAATGTTCTCTTGACGTAATTCACAATGCTCTTTTATTTCAAGGAGTATGAGCTTCGGCACCATTTTCTTTTAGGCAATAAAATTTTGAAACATTACAGTGGATGACATTTGTGGAACAGATAAATAATGGAAGCATCTCAACTTTATTGTATTGACGAAAAAAGAATGTTTTGAATTTTTAAAGTTTAAAACGCCGCACAATACGAGGGCTTTGTTCCTGTACAAACTCATGAAGGAGTCGTCACTTCACTTTTAATCGTCGTCATTCGGCTTCTAGACCGCGTTTCTTTATAATATTATTTTCAATGCGGTGATTCTTTTTAGGTGGACGACGAAAAAAGATGCTAAAATACTTGAGGCACTCTGCATCAGTGAACAAGAGGGAAAAGCCTCAGGTATCATTTTATTCCTCAGAGAGATAGATGGTACGTTTCATAAGCTTTAAACATAATCAAGCACGAGCAGTCCAGGTAGATTGTGCTTTAGATGCGAAGCAGATTTTTGTGTAGCCTGTGTAAGACTGCCCAATGCGTCCTCAAAACCCCTTCGCTGTACGTGTTGGAGCGGTGCCAATTAGGTGAAATCGCAGCTTCGCGTCAATCTCTCCCTCATCCGCAGTAGCTTCCGGCTCGTTTCTTTTTAGCTTCATCCTCTCCCTTGCCCGCAACACTCGACCATACTTCGTGTTGAAATGCTGTACAGATTTTGTTGCGCGTCCACCGCAGCTGCATGGACGCTGCCTGCCATTGCAAATGGCTGGCAGGCTGAACCCGTACGGCTGCTACGGACGCGTGATTAAATGTGTCTATTCTTTCGGCTCGTTTATCTGCGATGAATCTTACACGAAACCCGACCCACCTCCCGCGTTTTTGCGTTTCTAACAACGTTTGCATAAGTGCCCGCTACACCGAGTTTCGCTTCAAAACGATGTTTACGTGTGCGTCGATGCCCACTTCAAGCTGGTCAAAGCCATGCATACCGCTGCTCCTTCGCATCTCATAAAGTTTTTTTTTGGAAAGATGGTTCATAATTTTTTTCACTGCGTCGTGTACATTAAACTTCTGCCTCAGTGATTGCTTGTGTAGAAAAAAGCGTAGGTTCGCAATTCATTGGCCTATTTTCAAGTGATTGATTGATTGATATGTGGTGTTTAACGTCCCAAAACCACTATATGATTATGAGAGACGCCGTAGTGGAGGGCTCCGGAAATTTAGACCACCTGGGGTTCTTTAACGTGCACCCAAATCTGAGCACACGGGCCTACAACATTTCCGCCTCCATCGGAAATGCAGCCGCCGCAGCCGGGATACGAACCCGCGCCCTGCGGGTCAGCAGCCGAGTACCTTAGCCACTAGACCACCGCGGCGGGGCTATTTTCAAGTGTGCTTGAGTGCTGGACTTGTTCTTCATCAATGGATGCTGCTCCTACATTCATACTTATTTGGAGTGCTGTTAGCATCAATTTAAGCGACGTGGGATAAAAGTTTGGGGGTTCGTGCGTCACAGGCAGTTTTGTTGCGCCTGACCTACCGTATGTTTAGGCAGTGGGCACGGCGGCAGCGTCAAAATGGCACCTAACAATCCGTTTCAATTCTTTATGCAGACCCTCCTCAATCTGCTGCTTCGAAGAACAGAACTGACGGTGCTACCGATCACAGATGCGCAGCAGATATGGCTTCCGGACATCTACGGTACAGCTCGTGAAGTGGCAACCAATTTCTCGGCCTTTGAAATCGTTGTTGGCAGTGCTCGGACTCCCTCAGCCTCTCCCCTGGAAGATATGACTACGCCACCAGCGTCTGTACGTTGCTCAGTATAAAGCTGGCGCACCACAGATTGCTTGGCAATGGGCACGGCGGCAGCGTCCGAATTCCACCTAACAATCCGTTTTAATTCTTTATGCTGGTGAGAAGACATTTTGGGAAATGCTTCTGCAGTAAGAATATGTTTCTTATTTTGCTGCCGGGCCCAGGCCCATTGTGCAACCTGGTTAGCAATGTCTGTGCCAATTTGAGGTTCTTGCTGCTAATGGCTGAAGATGTAAAGTCTAATCTTGGTCCCGAGTTCGACGAGTTGGTAGAGCAGCTGAGACGAATCGCGGGTGATAACAAAGAAATTAGGGCAGGCAAAGCAGGAACTAACGAAAAGCTAAGTGCAATTGATAAAAAGCTTGAGAAAATTGCTAGCCTTGAGATCAAGATAACTGACTGCTTTAACAGAATAGGTGACCTTGAATGCAGTATGGCACTTATGGCTAAGAAACTCGACGACCTGGAAAATGGAATTCGGCGCTCTAACTTCATTCTGTACGGTGTCAGCGAACAAGAACACGAGTTGCCTATAAAACTTGAAACGGCTGTAGTCAAAGAAGTTTTCAATGATGTGCTTGATGTCAAAATATCAGGCGTTGAACGTATTCATTGTCTTGGTAGGGCAAAACAGGGTGACGAGCCAAAACTTAGGCCTGTCATACTGAAGCTTGTTGACTACCGAGACAAAGCCAACATTTTGAAAAACTGCTCCAAACTGAAAGGCTCCTCAGCATCAGTCAGTGAAGACTTCTCCCAGCCTGTCCGTGAAATTTGAAGGAAGCTATGGGCACACAAAAACGAGAATCGAGACCGGAAAGAGAAGGTTTACCTTGTATATGATAAGGTTAAAGTAGAGGGCAGACTGCTTTCATGGAACGAAGGTTGCAATAAAATGGTAGCTATCCTGAAAAACAACGAGACGGTAACGCAAAAAAGTACCAGGCGAAGCCCGCAGCGAAGCCAGCAAGCAATAAAATGGGAGTTATCTCAAAAAACGACAAAGATACTGGCAAGCACTAAGCGAAGCACGTGCAACGGGAAGCCGCAGTCGGTAACTCTTATAAACTTGAATGCTCGCAGTATCGTCAATAAAGTTGATCAGCTTGAAGCAATACTCCTCGCACATTTACCTGATATTGTCGCTATCACGGAAACGTGGCCACATTCTGGCATTTCCGATAAGGAAATCGTACCACCCGGATTTGTGATAGTGCGCAAAGACAGGGAATCAGGTGGGGGGGGGTGGCGCCTGTTTTCAGAAAAGGTATCCATTTTTCAACTCTGCCAGACGTTGAAAATGTTGAATCTTTGTGGTGCAATGTGCACCTACAACAAAGCATCGCTAGAGTGGGCGTGTTCTACCAGCACCCCAATGCCGATTGTACATATCTTGAATCTATTTTTGATTACATGCATTCGAATGTGCACGGGGGCTTGATTGTACTAGCCGGGGACTTGAAATCTTCCTGACATTGACTGGTGTTCTTTTGTACCTGAATCTAAACCTCATAGCATCCTATTGGATCTCATGTTTGACTTCAATCTCGAGCAGATTGTTTTAGTCTCAACTCGAGTACAGGGGGCGTCATCTTTGATCTTGGACCTTGTTTGTATAAGTGACAGCCTTCCTACAAATGAATCTCGAGTTGAGGTACTTGATGGATTATCCGATCACAAAATGGTATTATGCACATTGTCCTTTATTAGCCCACCGAAAATACGTGGCCAATTAAAAGAAATACCTGCATTTAACAAGGTCACTGATGTGGCTATAATGGCGTAACTTGTACACGAGTACAGTGAATTATTTTACGTTTCTTCTGATGCTTGCTCTAGCATTTATGCGGTCTGGCTGAAATTCCTGTTTCATGTCATGCATTCCATGTGGAACTTTGTCCCAATGGTTTTTAAATCAACTCAAAAACACAATCCGTGGATCACATGTGAAATAATCCATAATAAACGCAAAATCAAGAGGTTGCGTAAAACTAACAAAACCCGGAATGTTCCAGGCTACCGTTCTATACTGAACTCACTTACTAGATCACACAAATACCAGGTGCGTAACGCGAAACGGAAATTCCGCGGGCCCACATTGAATGAGTTTATTAAAAACTCTCCCCACAAATTCTCGAAATATATGAACACAAAAATGAGTAATCGCCTTTACCAGACGGTCAAGACCAAGCAAGAGCTGACGATTTCAACTGTTATTTTCATTCGATTTTTACAGTCGATAATGGCACTGTGAACATAAATGTTTCTTTTTATAATCAGGATATACAATTATTAGGCACGCCTTCTTTATCAGAGGCTGGCATTTTGGCGCAGCTTATAGGCATCAATGAAAAAAAAGTAGCGTTCAAGACGGAATCCCAAATAGCTTCCTTAAACGATATGCAAAAGCAGTCAGTAAATATCTTTATTTAATATACTCCAAATCACTGGCAGATGGCTGCATTCCAGCCTAATGGAAAATTGCCAAAATTACTTCAATATTTAAATGAGGCAATGTCGCTAGTCCTTCTAATTAAAGGCCTGTTTCGATCACCGGCACTAGTAGAAAAATTTTTGCACATATTGTGTTAAAATTTCTAATTAGCTTTATTGAGTCAAACAACATTCTGCATTCCAACCAGCATGGCTTTAGATCAGGACTATCTACAGTTACACAGCTCATCGAAACACTTCATTACCTGTGTCTCGGCATAAATGAAAGCATTCAAACTGATGTAATTTTCTCGACTTCTCGAAGGCATTCGACCACGTCTCGCACCCTAAATTACTACTTAAGCTTAATCACTTGTTAGTTGATGGCCCCATCTTCTAATGGATAACTAATTACTTAACTGACCGTCACCAATACGTACAACATGGCATCCACACTTCTGACCTAGCTCCGGTGTTGTCAGGCGTGCCGCAGGGGTCTGTGCTAGCTCCAGCTTTGTTTCTTATATATATAAATGACATAACTAACTACGCTGACGTTAAACTCAGACTCTTTGTAGACGACTGTATGCTCTACAATGAAATACGTCATCACGATGATCAGGTGAAGTTGAGTAATTCAATAAACAAAATAGCTCAGTGGTGCGCTGATTCGCAAATGACTATAAACATTGACAAAACTGTATCTATGGTTATTACCAACAAGGTGTCTAAGTTTGAATTTCAATGCCTTTTTAATAATGTTCCACTACGAAGGGTTAACCAGTACAAATACCTTGGTATCACAGTTTCATCTGAACTTCGTTGGACAGAGCACGTGCGTCAAGTGTCCAAAAAAGTGATGAGCAAATTATTTCTTATTAAACGGGTCCTGTCATTCGCCACACATAATGAAGCGTCTTGCTTACGTCACACTTGTTCGCCCGGTATTAGAATAGGCTAATATTGTGTGGTTACCTCAGACTGTGAATAGTATCGCTATACTGAAAAGGGTTCAATGGAAAGCAGTGCACTTTATTTTCAACAGATACGGGCACAATGACTCAGCTACTGCTTGACTACATCGTGCTGGTCTAGCCACCCTTGACAGTCGTGCAAAGGTTTTCCGGCTCGAATTTCTTTATCTACTTTTACATAGGTCATTCCGCATAAACCCAGATCTTTACTTGAGCTTTCGAGATACGAGACCCATGAGGCGAAGCCATGCATGGAAACTCCAAGAATACTCAATTAGTAGTAATACTTTTTCCTATTCGTTCTTCCCGTGCATAACTCGAGAATGGAACACACTGAATCCAGTCATTACACAGCAGCCAATATTAGAGAACTTTAGGAAACTATTTGAAGGCACTGATCAATTCTAACCTAGTTAGCACGTACAGTGTTCACCTTTTTTTTCACGCAGTCCTTCCTGTTTCCAATCATCATGCTAAAACACTTGTCTGCATACATTTATTGTTTAATACAGTTCCTTGATAACAATACTCGATCTCTGTTTTCTTCTTTCTGTGCTTTGTTTCTTCTCGACTCCTGTTTTTTGTTGGTGTACCATTGGTGTACTTCGTACTTGGTTATCGTTCAAATAACTATGTATGATTGTTCTATGCCGTACTGCTGTGTTCAGTGACTATGTGTTCTTTATTATTCTGCTTTTTTGTTTCAAACGTCGAAAGTTGTGACAGTGATGCTCACCCCTGTAATAATCTCCATGGGGGATCGACAGTATTTTTTAACTAAAATAAATAAATAATACCCCGTGCTTACTGTGGAATTTTGTGGGTTGGTGGTGACCATCACTCTGACTGAACGTGATCATAAATAATCGAAATACTTCTACTGTATTTCTGTTGCTTTGAGAGCTCATCGAAATATTTTTAAAGAAATGCTTAGAACAATTTAGTGAATGTCAAACTAGAAAACTCACTCCACATCAAGCAATGAATAAATATTATCTGTACCAAGAAATACTGCCGAGATCTCAACGTCTGTTATTCATGCATTCCACCTGACAACAGATAGAGAGGTTGCGTCATAAACCAAAATGGGGAGCCAAAAAAGTTTTCTTTTTTTGTTGGCTTTGTTTTTTTAATTCATCTTGCAGGCATCTTACATACTTGACATTAAAAAGGGATTGCAAAGTGAACTGCGCAGTTTAGTTCCGATGAAAAGCAGGTGTTGCGTCAGACAGACTTCCTTGAAAATTCAGCGATGCCTACTTGCGCCAACTTTCTGCACATTCTTTTTTGTCAGTAGCCACTCATTCATGTCATTAGGGTGGTCGTAAAACAAGAAGTAATGGCTGCATTGTGGTGCCAAAAGGAATCGTGATAATTTTCTCAACGGTAGCTTCAAGAAATGCTCAAACGCGCGAATCAATTGGTAATTGAATAGCTTTCACAAGAACGACACATTAGCATTGCAGCCCGGCTACCTAAAGCCGAGTTTTACGTATTGTCGAATAGCCGAAATAAGTGACAGGGACCTACATACAAGGACAATGCCACCTTACTCACCTGTTCTAAGTTGTTATCTGTGCTATACCACAATACGTTCTGCTTTTCATATGGTTCTATCATGAGTGATGAATAATAAGAAACAAAGACGTTTAAAAACCAGCCACGCGAATTCTAAACATGTCAAATGTGAACAGAACTATCTTTATGGAGGTGTATATTGCAAGCGAACACACCTAAATACATCCAGGTTATGATTTCAGACCGGTTGTGTTGCTCTGGAGGAGGAGGGAGGAGGAGGAAGGGAAGAAATGAAAGGCAGGGAGGTCAACCAGACGCACGTCCGGTTTGCTACCCTGCACTGGGGGAAGGGGTGAGGGGATTAAAGGAGAAGAGAGAGAGAAGTGAAGGGCGACGTGTATGTTGGTGGGACCTTGTCCATTGCACGCTTATAAGCGGTCGCGTAGTCCGGTCGTCTTCAGAAAACTTAGC
Source organism: Rhipicephalus annulatus (assembly GCA_013436015.1). Classification (NCBI taxonomy): domain Eukaryota; kingdom Metazoa; phylum Arthropoda; class Arachnida; order Ixodida; family Ixodidae; genus Rhipicephalus; species Rhipicephalus annulatus. The sequence continues at coordinate 58,892 of WOVY01011550.1, read as the reverse complement.
AGTACCCGCGTCGCTTTGCTGGCCAGCGACGCGTAGAGCCATGAGCCAAGTATCTTCTCTTCGGAAAAAGGTCTACTGTCTAGTGTCTCCAACGTTTCGCGTAGCAAATTGCGTTCGCTCGCAAAACGTTCACATGAACACAGTAGATGTTCTATTGTCTCGTCAGTGTCGCACGATTCACATCGGCAGCTATCCGCCATTCCTATGCGAAAGGAGTACGCCTTTGTAAAAGCTACTCCTAACCACAGGCGGCACAGTAAAGTTGCATCCTGGCGGGAGAGTTCCGATGGAACTTGAAGCTTTCTCGATGGGTCCAATTTGTGTAGGCGGTGGTTCCTGACACTGGGGTCACTCAGCCAAGTTTCCGACATGGTGTTAGCGAACGAGTGAAGGCCCCTTGCAGCGTCGGTTCTCGACAATGGAATTGGGGTTGTCTGGGCGTCCGCGTGGGCGGATCGGGCAGCATTATCAGCAAGGTCATTACCGACAATACCACAATGTCCCGGTAACCACTGGAACACCAAGTCATGTCCTTTCGATAAAACTTCGTGAATCACTTCTCTTATTTCATTCACTAGTTGTTGGTGCTCCCGCTGTCGTAAAGCTGATTGCAAGCTCTGAAGGGATGCCTTGGAGTCACAGAACACAGCCCATTTTTGAGGTCGGGCCTCCGCAATATAAAGTATAGCAGCACGTAAGGCGGCAAGCTCCGCTGCTGTGGATGTTGTCCTATGCGACAGTTTGAGCTTTATAGTGACCTGGTACGCCGGGATGACAACAGCACCTGTGGAGCTGTCAGCCGAGACCGATCTATCGGTGTAAATGTGGGTCCTCTGGCCGTATTTTTCGTTGAGTAGCGACAATGTCACCTGTCGTAGAACCACTGTTGAATGATGGCTCTTGTTCGTTATTCCCGGAATAGTGAGGCACACCTGTGGTTGTTGTAGGCACCACGGGGGTGACGCTGGTCTTGTTGCGGGAGTGAAGCCAAAAGGGAGGCATTCTCTATGGGCAGAAATAATCTTTGAAAAGATCGCGTGTGGTCTTTGAAGTGGCAACACTGCAACATGGTGACCAGGAACTCGGCAGAGGTGTCTTATGTGGGCTCTCAAATTGTCAGTGGTGATGTATGTTCGAATTGGATGCTCTCTTGCGATCATAATTGCCCCGTAGGTTGAGGTGCATCGCGGCAATCCTAAGCACACGCGTAGTGCTTGTCCTTGTAGACTTTCGAGAGTGCGGATGTTCGTCTTGCACGTACTTGCCAGTAACGGCAAGCTGTAGCGCAAAAATCCCAGAAACAGTGCTCTGTATAGCTGCATCATTGACCTTATAGATGCGCCCCAAGATTTTCCGCAGAGGAACCGCATTATATGGACAATGGAAGTTAGCCTTCTCTTCAGGTAATTGCAGTGGGCACTCCACGAAAGGTCCCGGTCAATGATCACACCCAGGAAGCGATGGTTCTTCTGGTATGGAATATTTTGTCCATTGATGGTAACGGGGTATTGTGTCATAGCTCTGCGGGTAAACGCAACCAATGCACATTTCTCCGTTGAGACGGAAAGACCTTGCTTGCGGAGATATGAGCATGTCAAGGTGGCAGTCTGCTGGACTCTTGCACGTACTTGTAGACGAGTTACAGCCGAAGTCCATAGACAAATATCGTCAGCATATATGGATATGAGGATGGTACTTGGCAAAATTTCACGAAGTCCTACCATCACGAGGTTAAATAAAGTGGGACTTAATACGGCGCCCTGAGGGACGCCACGGGAGATATAGTAATTGGTGGTAGGTCCATCTGAGGTTTGTACAAAAAAGGACCTTCTTGTCAAATAATCCTGGATCCATTGGAACATCCGACCACCAATTCCAACAGCTTCCAACGAGTCTAGGATGGCTTTATGTGTTACGTTATCATAAGCCCCTTTGACGTCGAGGAAGAGTGCCAGTGGTATGCGCTTGAGGCTCTTCTGTTGCTGGATAAATGTTGTGAGATCAATCACGTTGTCAAGAGATGATCTACCTCGCCGAAAACCCGTCATGCAGTTTGGGTATACGTTGTACCGCTCAAGGTACCATTCTAGGCGTGTAAGTATCATCCTTTCCATGACTTTTCCTACGCAACTTGCGAGGGCAACAGGGCGAAATGATGTCAAATCAAATGGTGACTTTCCTGCTTTGAGTAGTGGCACAAGTCTACTTATCTTCCAATCCTGGGGAACATTGCCCGCCAGCCATGAGTGGTTGTAATAGCTTAACAACTGTCCCCTTGCCTCCTGTTGAAGGTTGGCTAGAGCGGCGTAGGTGATGCCATCGGGTCCTGGTGAAGATGATCGTCGGGAAGCCGCCAAAGATGCGTCAAGTTCTTCTATAGTGAAAAGATTGTCCATTTCGTAGATGCGGGGTGCAGGGATAACACTCCTAATGGTGCCAGCAGACAAGGCGGACACACCGGCGATTCGCGTACAAAACTCATTTGCCACTTCAAGTTGGGTGTGGCCTGAATGTAGGGCTAAAGCCATGAAAGGATGTCTTTGTTGGGGAGCCGAGCGCAGGCCACGAATAGTGCTCCAGATGCGGGACAACGGCTTTCGGGGATCCAATGATTCGCAGAATGATTTCCAGCGTTCCTGTGCAAGTTTGTCTAAACGTCGTTGGACTTTTTTCTGTATGCGTCGTGCCAGCCTCAAGTCGCATATTGCTTTCGTCCGCCTGTATCTTCTTTCCGCCCTTCGGCGAAGCGCGCACAGTTTTTCCAGTTCAACGTCGAAATCTGAACGCTTGCCGGTGAACGGGAGGAGACAGGAAGCTTCCCTCATTGCCTCTTTGATGACATCCTCCAAGTTCTGGTCAGGGTCTTCACGGCATGTATTTTCCATGAGTCGCTGAAACTTGAACCAATCAATTCTTCGTATTGTGGTCTTAGGAAAGGAGTTAGTAAGACCCCTTATTCGCATATAAGTTGGAATGTGGTCACTCCCATGCGTTTCGATGTCTGAAAACCAGTGCACTTGCAACCGGAAGTTTCTGGATACCAGAGTCAAATCGAGGCAACTGCTGTACGTAAGGCCCCGCAGGTATGTAGGACTGCCATCATTTAAGAAACATAGGTCATGCTTGGAAGCGAATGACACGAGGTTTCTTCCTTTAGCGTTGATCGTCGAACTACCCCAGATTAAGTGATGTGCGTTGAAGTCTCCAGTTATAACCCACGGGCCCGTAGTTGTTGTCAGTATGTCTCGTAGTCGGTCTTGTTCAAATCGTCCGGATGGTGATATGTAGACACCAATGAGTGTGAATGACACTTTTTCCTTTTTAACACGTAAGCAGACATATTGATTGTCATCATGCGGTTGAACTGCATGATGCACATAAGTGAAATCTGTGCGAATGTAAACAACCACCTTGCTGCGTTCCTCGCACGTTGAAGAAACGAAAGATTCATACCCTGATAGTTTAGGAGGTTGTTGCACGTTTGGTTCACATATAACTATCATAGGAATACGATTCATGAACATATACTGACGGAACGAAGAGATGCGGGATCTCAGGCCTCTCGCGTTCCACTGCATTATCGACGCTTGTCGGACCTCGTTGCGGAAGGAGAAAATTGGTCGAGCCATGGTTGCTACTGGAGACTTGCAAATACTGGACTTAGAGCATCCAGTACTTGTAGTGCACTCTGAGCGAGTGGAGACTTCAGGCTGCTGCACAGCTTTCGCATGGCATCCAGCAGTGTTCGGAACATTCTGATGACTTCTGTGTCCTCCTCAGGCAGCTTGTCAGCGGCTGGCTGGAGTGATGTGACTGTCGATGTGCGCTTGGGATTTTCAGGTGGCTGTGATTTCGGCAATGAAGGCCAAACTGATTCATCTGCAACTGTGCAGTTCGTTGTTTTGTTGACCGCGCTGGCCGCCTTAGGTCTGGGAGGCAAGGGCGGTGGAAGAGAAGGGTGGTGGAGTGGTGCTTTCGATGTAGCGTCTGCGGCGTTCTTTGATGAACTGCGGCGACGGTGACGCCTCTTTCGGACGGTCCTGGCAGCCTCTCGATGCGACGAATTGTCTCTGACCATTTGTTTCAATACCGCTATTTCTCTTCGGATTTTGGGGCATTCTTTTGACGAAGCTTCATGTGACCCATGACAATTCGAGCATTTGAGGGTAGTTGCTTCGCAGTCATCCACAGAATGGGCTTCCGCGCAACGAGGACACACCGTCCTATTTTCGCATACGCTTCTCACGTGGCCCATCTTCATGCACTTATAACACTGTAAGGGCTTCGGTATGAAAGGTCGCACTGAATGCCGAAAATGGCCCACCTTTACGTGTGAAGGAAGAGTGTCGCCCTTGAACATGATCTTCAAGCAGCGTGAGTTTCCCAAACGGACAACTTTTGCAATGACGCTGGCTTCATTTACCGGTTTTACCAGAACATCGAAGTCGGAGCTGGGAATGGCAGTATCCACATCGTAGATGACTCCAGTGACGACGTTAGAGCTCACAGGAATGTAGGAGCGAACTTTCATTCCCCCCAACTCGTTGACGTTGCGCAGTACATTAAGTGCCGCAGCATGCAAAACGTCGATGGCCAATACGTTCTTACGCGTGTTCACTCTGATGTCTGTGATCTCGTTTGGCACGAGTCCTTCCAGCATCACCGAAACAGATTGCCCTGTTGAGGCGCTTCATGTTACCGTCCGGTATCTCAGGGACAAAAAGGATAGTGTTTGTCACGGGTCTCCTTGGCACTCTGTCATTCAACGTACTCGATGACGAAGATGTTCTGACGTTCCGCCTCTTCGCTTTACGGCTCAGCACCAGCTTAAAATCGTCGTCGTCAGAAGGCTCTTCGCTGCTCATTGAGTAACCAAGAGTGCCCTCGCTGTCGTAGTCGCTGTAGAGTCCCGTACGCTTCCTGGATGCGGCCACCGCCGACGCCGCCGTAACTGGCGGACGTCCGTGGGGGTCCACGTCCATCACCGACGGACACGGATGTGATAATCGCGAAGTTCACTTAAAATTAGGTGAAAAAAGAGAGCACCTACTGAAACTGCGATCTGCTAAGCAATCACTTCGTCGTCCTGTGTTGCTCTGGTATCGAGAATATCGAGAATATTTTATGGCCAGGCCTGGTAACCTAGCTTGCCTGCTAGAATAGCTGCCGTTTATAGTCCGACACCTTTCTGTAGGGTCAAATATAGAAGAAAATTAGTGAGAGTGTACAATTGCTGACTTTGAATGTAAGAGTTATGGCTACTCAAGCCCGTGGGAAAATGACATTTGACACATAGACAGCCTCACTAGTTAAGTGAAATGTCACGTTCAAACATTCATGAACGCCTCAAGAGTAACTAAGACTTTGTGCCTTAGCATCATACTATGTTTTGCCAGGTGGCAACCGCTAATCACAAGATAAAGGTCAGGCCATTGCTTGGCCGGTAGAAGCAAACATTGAGAAGCTTCTAGAAAATTATAAATAATTCAGTGAAGAAACTCCTAGTAGTTTTATTCTACAAAGCTGTACCAGTTATATTATCGGGCAGCAGGCACAATAATGTAAGGAAAAACAACCAAAAATACAAGAAAACAAGAGCCGCTACCATCCAGCAAAATAATCCTCAGTCATGCTTTGTTGTTTTCACTATAGGCACGTACTAGGCTTTCATTTAGATGTAGATCTCTCATTTCTGCGTGGCGGTCTAGAAATCCACTTGCCCTATATGAAGCCGCCAAATAAGAGAGTGGCTCTTTGCTTACTGTGACTGTTTGTATACGTCGTATTTTCTGGGAACCATTGAACCAAGTCTGCGGGCAGGCATCACGCGAGCGCTTTGTTTAGAGCCTGAACTGCTCTTTCTGGTCAGGATAAATAAGGGTTGCGACTAGTATTACGCAAACAGCGTAGCTGGAAAAGGCTCTCCCAAGAACACCCAAAAGACCTTGATGCGTTCACAAAATTGGGGTCTTTTATTCATCCTCATCGTCATCGTCATCATAAAATTGATCCCTCCTATTGCACGGAAACGGCACTCCCATGTTCACCCAATCAATCCAGTCGTGTGCTTTCTTCTCCCTTGTCACACCCGCAGACTTTTTGTTGTTAGCACACCAAACTTTTTCTCTTTTCTTTCATGCGTTGACCTTTTATCAGAATCCAGTCAGCAACTCTCAACGGCCAGCGGCTTTCGTGCCTAAGCGCTAAGTACTACGAGGTACTACGATGCCCCTAACACCTATTCGTTCCGTTACAACTTCACTTTGAAGATGAATGAATGATTGTACCTAGATTGATAAAGGATACTTCAAAGACTACGGTATTGTTAGTTTCATTATAATTTACTCAATAATATAGGAGAACACTAAGGTAATGTTTCATTGTTAAATTTCGCGCCAAAATATCCGTGCGTAAGGTTAATTCGCAGTCTACTTTTCGTATTTTGACGCCATTGGCTCAAAAAAAACTCCTGAAACTTGATGTGCTATGTCTATGTCTTTCGCGAAAAACAATTTACACGGAACAATCATCTTTGGCGCCATCAAGCTACTTGTGTAGCTTTTGGCCAAGCGGAGATGCATGGAGATGCATTACATGGAGATGAAGACAAACATATAGACTGGCGCGAACTAATCTCGGTGGCTGGCGCTTCTTGCTTAACCGGCTGTAAATCCATCTGTGATTACTACTTCGAGTCGGTCTCTTTCTTATAACGTATTTGGTGGCGTTGGCCGCACAAGACTCGGCTACATTTTCCCAGGTCGCACGACCTTCTGGCTGGCCTGCCAACCCCGGGCACACAACAACTATCGTGACGCTTTCCACCCTCAAAGAACCTGGCATGTTCTCGGGCCGTGAGGGTTCAAACGTTGAGCAGTGGCTACGCCTCTACGAACGCGTCAGTGCCACTTACAGGTTAGATCCCTCACTTATGCTCGCGAACGTCATCTTTTATCTCGACGAAACCCCTCGTGTTTGGTTTGTCAACCGCGAGCATGCAATACTAGCTGGAACAGCTTCAAGGAAAAGATCCGTGAGCTTTTTTGCAACCCCTTTGGTCGTCGTGAAGCTGCGAAAAATCAGTTGTGGACTCGCGCACAGTCTTCCATGGAGTTCCCACATCAATTACATTCAGGCTTTTTCTCTCACTATGCACCCAAGTTGACGAGAACATGTCCGAGCCTGACAAAGTTGCGCATAGTCTAAAAGGTATGGCCGACGATGCGTTCAACCTGCTGGTATTCAACAATGTGTCATCGGTTGATGCCATTATTCAAGAATGCCGCCGGTTCCAACAAGCTAAAGCCGGGTGCATCTCCCGTCAGTTCTAGCGCCCTCAAAACACCGCTGCGACGTCCTCGTGTCTCGACACATACATTTCACCACACACCCGTGACAACCGGACGCGACTCGTCAGGCGGAATCTTGAAGCAGCTGCTCCAGCTAAGGTAGGACCAACGTCCGCTGACCCCTCTCTCCCAAATTACGTTGCCCCTCATCCGAGCAGTCGTCCGGCAGGAAATCGCCAGCTTGGGAATTTATTCTACTTCACCGCCTCCCCACACTGACTTCCAGCCCCAATACACGCCTGCACGTACTTTCCTGGCCGGCTCTCCCTCAACGTTCCGTAATCCATGCGTGTGGCGAACACACCATGACAAGCCGATCTTCTCGTGTCACCGGAACGGCCACATTTCTTGTCATTGCAGAGGTCGGTGGGGTCCTCCTGCACAAGATTGCTCTCGTACCTTCCATGGACGTCCTGCCTATCGCCTTGAGACCAGCTGTGACCAATTGGCCCAGGAACATGCTACTGAACACTGCTACTCTCCCTCTCCATCCCTCCAACATCGCCAGTCTTGTTCTCCACAGCCCCGCCGACCATCTTCTCCCGCTTTTCTATGAGGTTTTGCGATGGAAAACTAAGTCTTGCAGCCCCCGAAGGTAGCGCAGCATTGCTCGGACTGACAGAAAATCCTCTCTTGACGATATACACAAAACGGAACCTTAAGGACGTACAAGTAAACGGCGTACATGTCACTGCTCTTATAGACACCGGCGGTCAACTTTCCGTGATGACGAGTAATTTTCGCCGCAAGCTTAAGAAGGTTGTCACGCCTGCGACCACTCAGTTCGTCCATGTTGATGATGATTGAGTGATATGTGGGGTTTAACGTCCCAAAACCACCATATGGTTATGAGAGACGCCGTAGCAGAGGGCTCCGGAAATTTTGACCACCTGGGGTTCTTTAACGTGCACCCAAATCTGAGCACACGGGCCTACAACATTTCCGCCTCCATTGGAAATGCAGCCGCCGCAGCCCGGACTCAAACCCGCGACCTGCGGGTCAGCAGCCGAGTACCTTAGCCACTAAACCACCGCGGCGGGATTCGTCCATGTTGCGGATGGCGGAATAGCATCTATTGTTGAAATGTGCTCCGCTCGTGTAAGCATTGCGGATCGACACAAAGTTGTTCTCTTCACCGTCCTTGGTAAATGCACCCACGATGTAACTTTAGGCCTCCACTTTCTCTCCGCGCATTCTGCCCTCATTTATTGTTCGACCAGTATGCTCCGTCTACATTGCCCGCAACAGACCCTCTTGCACAACAGCCGATTCACCTCTGCACAACGGGGCATGTGCGCCTTCCTCAATAGACATTGAACAACGTAGAGCTCGTCTCAATACCACCAGTTCTCGACGGTGACTATTTTCTGACAACTATCACCAATGTCCTCATAAGCTGCGGCATTACTTACCGCACACCATTCTTTCCATTGCAGGAAATTTTACGTGCCTCCCAGTTGTCAACTTTAGCTTGACACCTCAAGTGCTGACACAAGGGATATCTTTGGCGATGCTTTGCACCTTAGAAGACAATGCGGTAGATGTTTTCACGATGGCCGCTCCTTCTGACCCCCACGCTCAACATCAATCTGACACTTGCTCCGACAGCGCTATAAGGTAAATGATAGCTCCACACATAACGCTGCAGCAGACTGATGAGGTTCACCGATCTCTGCTGTCCTACATCAACGTTTTGACCTCAGCGGCCGTTTATTAGGGAAATGTACTGGTATATGACCCACCGCATATACACTGGTAATGAGCATCTTATTTATTGGCATCCATATCGGGTCTCGGTGGCTGAGCGTCACATTATTCAAAGTGAGGTTGACAAAATTTTTGCCAAGGACATCATTGAGCCATCCTGTAGTCCTTGGGCTTCTCCTGAAGTGCTAGACCGCAAGAAATACGGTGCATGGCGTTTCTGCGTTGATTATCGGCACCAAAACAAAATTACCAAAAACGATGTGTACCGTCTACCACGAATAGATGATGTGTTTGATTGCCTTTATGGGTCCCACTATTTTTCCTCCATAGATCTCTGTTCAGGCTATTGGCCGAGAGAGGTAGATAAAATTGACCGTGAAAAGATGGCATTTATCATCCACGATGGCCTATATCAGTTCAAGGTCATTCCCTTCAACCTTTGTAATGCTCCAGCCACATTCAAACGAATGATGGACTCTGCTCAGAGGGTTCAAATGGTCCACATGTTCGTGTTACTTGGAGGGCGTCATCGTCTTTACACCAACTTTTGAAACTCATACTGAGCGCCTCTCAGCCATCTTAGGCATCTTCCGTTGCGCTGTCATGCAGCTCAACTCATCCAAACGTAACTTCGGACGCCATCAAATCGTAATACTTGGTCATTTAGCAGATGCCAACGGTGTACAACCAGACCCGGCAAAAATCAGCGCCGTCAAAAACTTTCCTGTACCACGATCTGCGAAGGATGTACGCAGCTTTATTGGACTATGTTCCTGCTTCCAACGCTTTGTGAAACATTTTGCGCTCATAGTGAGGCCCCTTACGCAGCTTCTCAAGAAAAACGTCCTGTTTTCATGGGGCTCTGAAGAGGCTTCTGCGTTCTCGATATCATCGCTCTTCTCACTATTCCTTCGATTCTGGCACACTTCAACCCTGCTGCCTCTACGAAAATCCATACAGATGCAAGTGGACATGGCATTGGTGCAGCGCTGGCTCAGAAAAAAATGTGGCCATGATTGCGTTCTTGCATAAGCCAGCCGCCTCCTATACGCCCCCGAACGTAATTATTTATTCACTGATCGTTAGTCTTGACTCTTGTGTGGGCGGTGACGAAACTCCGACCCCATCCATACGGACGCCTCTTTTCGGTAGTTACCGACCACCACGCACTGTGCTGGCTCAACTCTCTGAAAGAACCATCAGGCCACCTTGGTCGCTGGGCTTTGCGTCTGCAAGCGTTTTCCTATTTGGTGGTCTACAAATCTAGCCGCCTACACCACGATGCCGATTGCCTCTCCCGGTACACTGTCGACGATCCTGAGGACAATGGCGAGCCCATGAAGCAACATATTTCGTCATTGTCTGACTTCCATTGCGGAAGAACAAGAACGCGATCCAGTGCTGCTTGGCATCATCACCCGTACGGAATCCTCCCCAAATGATGCTTCAGTCCGCTACTTTGTCATTCAAAAGGGTGTGATGTACCGCCGCAATTTTTGAACAGACAGGCCTGACCTCCTCCTTGTTGTGCCTAAGCATTTGCGCCGCTGTGTTCTAACAAAACTTCACGATGCTACCTCGGCTGGACACCTTGGCGTATTCCGCACGCACGAGCGCTGCCGGCGCCGTGTCTTCTGGCCAGGCCTTGCTCGCTCGGTACGCCGATACGTCGCCGCGTGTGACCTATGTCAACTTCGTAAAACACCGTCGCTGCTGCCCGCTGGCCATCTTTAACCAATGAACATACCCGCGGAACCATTTTACTGAGTTGGCCTAAATCTGGTTGGTCCTTTTCCCCATCAACATTGGGAAACGAATTAACGGCAGTGATTACAGACTACGTTACACGCTTCGCTATTACGCGAGCTCAACCGAACAGGTGTGCAACCGACGTCACTGACTTTTTGTTACGGGACGGTATATTGATTCACAGTGCTTCGAGGCAACTCCTCAGAGACCGTGGCCGTTAATTTCTATCCAAATTCATCGCCGACATTCTGCGTTTTTGTTCCCCACAACGCACACTGACAACCACTTACCACCCTCAAACAAACGGCCTCACAGAACGATTTAACCGTACTCTAACAAATATGCTCGCTATGAACGTGTCACCCGACCACCAAGACTGGGACCTTGTCTTAACGCACGCAACTTTTGCGTATGATTCATCCCGTCACGACACAGCGGGCTTTTTGCCGTTCTATGTACTGCACGGAAGAGAGCCGACTTTATCACCTGGGCACAGTCACCCCAGCTCATACGTTGTCCATTAGCGAGCATGCCCGCGACGTGATTGCGTGAGCCGATCATGCTCATCAGCTCGCTCGCACTCGGCTGATGGCATCGCAAACCAACTATTGCCGTCGGTACAATGCGGAACATAGAGACGTACATTAAGCTCCTCGTACCCTCGTTTTACTCTGGCACCCTCATCGTCAACTGGGCCTATCAGAAATACTTTTGTCTCAATCCACGAGACCCTACCGTATATTGCGTTAAAGAATACCTTCCACATATGAGATCAGCCTTATGTATCCATCATCATCTGCTGTGTGGTCCATTGATGTTGTACACGTCTTGCGGATCAAGCCCTACAAGAATGCGTCAGATAACAACATTTAAAACATCGGGATGGTGCCTCCACCGCCGGGGGTAATGATTCGTGCCAGTTTAAGGAGATGAAAAAGACAAAGCATATAGAGGGGCGGGAGCTAATCTTGATGGCTGGCGCTGCTCGCCTAATCGGCTGTAAATACATCTGTAACTACTCCTCCGAGTTGGTCTTCTTCTCGCAACAATATGAAGAGGTCTGAATTATTGGGAACAAACTTTTCGAATTTCACTAATTCTACAAAACTGAAAAAAATTGGGGATCCTTAGCTTCGTATTTAGGAGTTGAACACGATAGCGATATACTGTTTTGAGTGCGTGCTTCAAGCACTTATTGCTTGAAACCTTTTCGAAGTGCCTATGCATCCATTACGTTGCCTCAAAGGAATAGGCGCAGTAACGCGTTTGCTTGCCCTGCCGCGATGGTCTAGTGGCTAAGGTACTCGGCTGCTGGCCCACAAGTCGCGGGATCGAATCCCGGCTGCGGCGGCTGCATTTGTTGTTGGCGGAGATGTTGTAGGCCCGTGTGCTCAGATTCGGGTGCACATTAAAGAATTCAGGTGGTCGAAATTCATAGAGCCCTCCACTACGGTGTCTCTAATAATCATATGGTGGTTTTGGGACGCGAAACCCCACGTATCAATCAATCAGTCAATCAATTAATCAATGTGTGTGCTTCATGTAGTGGGTGACCGGCTTCAACCCATGAAGTCATTTCATAATTGCATGTTTTGACACCCGATGGCAGTTTACGCTTGCACCACGCATTACTACTGCAATATTTCATGTTGAATGGTGAAGCATGTATACTGGATGCGTATGTTTGTAAACCATAAAAGTTTTTTCACAGCATTTATAAGCAGGTGAAGTTACTTTCGCTCTAGTCACAAGCAGACAGGTTCCTGTGTGGTAGAACATCTGCGTCTCGGGCAGACCCTGCTATGCGAGCTTTAACGCGATAGCGGTAAAGAGATCGTTTCGTAGATATTCCAGCGTTGGCAATGACGTCGTGGTAGTAGTTTGTAAGAGAAAACTCATCTTTGCGGGACCTGAAAATCAAGAAATATGTAAATAAAGTATATAGTAAAAAACTCTGGGTATAAGTAGAGATCTCACTATGGTCATTTACGAGGGCAAGCAGGGGTTCTACAAACCTACGCCTCTGATTGTGAATATTTTGAAAATAACTTCTTGAAATTGCAGTGAAAGTAACTTTTATGGTTTAAAATTATACGCGTCCTGTATACATGCTTCACCATTCAACATCAAATATTGCAGTAATATTGTGTGGTGCAAGCGTTCATTGCTATCGGGCGTCAGAACATGTGATCACTACAATGACTTCAAAAGCTGCGTCAATTTACAGATTTCAGCATTTATAGGTTTTTCAGCAATTTTAGCAGTTTATAGATTTTTACCTTTCTTGGACACGCGTGGCTGAAGAAATCTCGGAACACTAATCCTTTTATTGGTGCATGATTGGAGCATGCATAACGATGACCGGCTAGTGAGTGTAGCCTAGCTGCGGTGTTTAGCAACGTCCCTGCCAATCCAAGCCCTGTCCGTTACAATCGCCACTGCTACAGATAAGCAATTTACTCCCGCTGAGCTTATCCGTACGGGAAACTGCTACCTTTCGGCAAAAAATTTGTGTTTCTTCATAGCAGATGGGCCTCATAACGTGCACATGTATTCTGATCTGCCAATGAATTTAGTGGATAGTTGGATGAATGTAATGATCGTACGCTCTACACAATGGTACTACCAATATGTAGCTTTACATTTGTTTAACAATAAAATATTGATGTGCTGCCTTTATTTTCACCCCATAAGTACAGCGCAATAATGACCGGTGGGCTTTTAGTAAGTATCACCGAGAAATATACTTTTTGAACAGCTCTAAAAATGCTTCATTGCAATAGCACATGCGTAATGCTGAAAGTCACGTCGCTTCCTCCCGGATTTATTTCTTTTGTAATCATACGGCATGGTGCCTCCATGAAGACTCTCTGAAGTGATCATGAGGCGTCAAATAATGATTCTAACCACGAGCTTGGCAGCACACAATGATGCTGAAACTGTGTAGGATAAAAAAGTTTTCATTTCTACAAAGTACGCGGAAGACTCCTTCTTTTTCCTTTCGTAGGGAGAGCTACGTACGAGGGATAATCCACTCTATTCCCGACACACTTGTTGGTAGTCTTCCGGGGAAAAAGCGATGATAAGATTTCTTTTCATTTCACCTTTTTGAATACACTCACAAATAATGAATTTGTTCATTTTAGGTTCTGATGAGTGTTAACACACACGAAGGAAAAATTAGTCAATTCGCGCCAGTTATATCAAACGCGTGAGAGCGAGAATTATTCTTATTGAGCTCGAAGAATCCACGTGATCTAACAAACAATTTAGTGATGCCCAACCCTGCATATAGTGTAATTGTGTAGGAAGCAATCAAATATGTGTTTACTCAAGCTTTGAGAGATTTCGGCACATTTAGTTTGACTCTTTGTGTGAAAACTAAAACATTCAGCTCAGGAACTATAAACATGTCCAACAGGTGCCAATGAAAAGTAGCTACGAACAGAAATAACATTGCTAGTATGTGTACTTGATCGTCCTATCACAATGTTAGACATAAGAGAAGCCTTTACAATGACAGTGCCTTTTGACTAGTTGGAATTGCACAAAGACGCAGCTAAGCTGCAACAAAAAAGAAAAACTTTCTTCACGTGCGCCCATTTTTCTGCATTACAAGTTATGATATTCGACAAAATCATTGAATGAATTTTTCACAACAGTCGTTTGAAACAGGCTCGGGTGACATGGGAAACCTGAAGGCAACTTTATAATCTCAGATCATATTCCACGGTATGAAATAGCACCAGAAGCCCGGACAGTTTTTTTTTCTTTTTCTTTCAATCAAATAGCACATGTCCCCAAGACCAATGGTGGCACGTCATTTCTGTGAAAGGCCGCTGTGGCTTCTACTGCGAGCACTAGAGATAGACGTTTCATGCTACATAAAACCAGCAATATGCTTTCCGACGGGAGACTCAAGTTTTCCTGACGGCATCTGAGAACGCTGGATGTGTTTCCTTTCAAATTTCAGACACCCGTATTATATTCCTTACTTACTATTGTATCGTGCCAGTAAGAAAAATGGAGAAAGAATAAAAAAAGTAAACAGCCAACACCGATTACTCTTTCGCGGGCTTAACTGTGAAAACTGTGCAATGTGTTCGAAAAGGATCGTTAAAATATCTTTCGAAGCTTTGAAATAGATACAACAAAGGGCTTCTTAGGTTTCTACGAACAGAGTTAAAATTGAATAGGCAGGGAGATAAAGAGGAACTACATAAAAGTAATGCAGATCTCACAAGCAATTTTGTGTTGGTGACACAATTAGCAAATATAGAGGCAAAGTGAGATTACTTTGGATCTTTTGTATCAATTCAGCCTGGCGCAAACTCAATTGAAGATACAAAAATGAGACGTTCCAGGGCCCCTTCATGTTTACGCATACACAGTCTGTTAATTTAGTTATTTATGTACACTCATCTTCGGCGGTCATGAATGAAAAATAAAGAGACCTCTCGTAGTTTCACACCAACACGCCCACATCTATTCAAGCTAACGGAAAGTCAGATTCCATGCGAAACGGTACAAGGTAAGAAATATTACAACTTTGTATGCAAAGAGTGCTGTATGCACGCGCTATGAGGTATTTCGATCGCAATCAACAATTCAGCATGTGAGTTTACTCACTGAAATTGCAAACACAAATGTGCACGCGAAGGTTTATTCAAAAGTACTATTCCATGGAATTCTTCCCGCTACCTGCATTAGTAACTACAATCCCGCGGGTAGAAGAAAATGCGTGCCCGAAACGTTCACTAATCACTCCTAACTTCAAGGTTTCCTGCAGCTTGTATCCCACCGATTTGTCGTAGGCCATATTTACCAACGGTAATTTCGACGCCTTATCCTCGAGATACACCAATTAGAACAAACACAAAAGAGGTGGTTGATTTCATAAACGTACCTAAAGTATATTTTGACTGTACTCACATGTTGACATTTCGCACTTAGATACAATTAGAGCTGAAAGAAACTGTGTACTACATGCTAGACTGTAGGAAATTCAAGATAGCGGGAAGCTAACAATGGGCAATGCAGTCAACGGGGCCAGCATAGTTGTCATTTGGGCCTAAAATAAATGGATTTGGGCTTCTGTGTTCACTGAGTCTCTTGTAGGTGTTTTGAATAGGAGCTACTTCTGCTAACTCCGGCATATTTCAGTTGTAATTTAAGCCTGTTGATCAGTTTTCGCTGCTCCCTTGGAGGGGATGAATGTAGACCACCCCGGGCGCCTGCCGGCACCAGCGGCGTCAGCGGCGACCGCCTCCAGGCAGCGGATGGGACAAGCGAGTGACAGCGACAGTGAAGATACACATGCTTACTATCTCAGCAGTGAGGACTTCTCAGATGACGGTTTGCAACCTGTGCTGAGCCGCAAGGCGAAGAGAAGAAACATGAGGACATCCTCATCCTCAACTATTCAAACTGTCAGTGAAGCGCCAAAATCGAACACTTATACCATCCTGTTTCTGCCTGCACTTCCTACCATCAGCATGAAACGCCTTAACAGGCAGTCTGTGTCGAGGTCTCCGGAAACGCTCGTGCCAAATGAGATCATGGACATAAGAGTGAACGCCAGAAAGAATATACTGCCTGTGGACATTTTGCAAGCAAGTGCGTTGGGCGTTCTGCGCAGTGTAACTGACTTGGACGGCAACCAGGTGCGCTCTCATGTTCCCTTGGGATGTGATGTAGTAACCGGCGTGATCTACGACATTGATGTCGCTATTTCCAATAAGGACTTACAACTTCTTGTCAAGTCAACAACTGATACTCCAATTGTTGATGTCACCCGGCTAGGCAAGTCTCGCTGTGTGAAGATTGCGTTTAAGAGCACATCACTTCCCTCTCATGTGAAGGTGGGGTACTTCAGACATGCTGTGTGGCCTTTCATTCCAAAACCTCTCCAGTGCCGTAATTGCATGAAACTTGGACATGTGAGCAGCGTCTGCGAGAACTCGGTGGTATGCCACCGCTGCGCCGAGCACCATGAAGCGGATACGTGCGTCGCAACTGTCAAGAAATGCTCTAAATGCAATGGATCCCATGAAGCCACATCGAAGGACTGCCCACGGATTCAGAAGGAAATTACCATCTTGAAGGAGATGGTGCGCGATCACTCATCTCATCGAGAAGCCGCAGCTAAAGTCAGAATGCGTCGTTCACGTCGACGTCGGTCTTCGAGGACGCCCGCTACCTCCTCGACACGTTTGCGTGATCCCTCATCAGTACCACCTCCTTTGCCTCCCAGACCACATGCCGTGGGAAAGGCTGTAAAGGACAAAGCTAGTGAGCATACCCTAACTGTGACAGAGTGGCCTGCCCTTCAAAGGGAAGCAGCATCAAGCGAACCGAAGGAGCTTCATGACGGCCAGTCCGCGCTCCCGGTTCGAGATCTTTCCAACCAAGACAGGCAAGTGACTGCAATCGTCCCGGTTCGAGATCTTTCCAACCAAGACAGGCAAGTGGCCACAATCGTGCAATCATTAATTGCCACGATTCGCACGCTACTGAGCAGCATAGAATCTCCGTCTGCTATGAGTGCACTGCAAATACTGGATGCACTGAATCCAGTTCTTGCTAACTTCGTATAAGCACAATGGCTCAACAAAATCTCATCTTCCGCACTGAAGTTAAATGTGCGTCGATTTTTCAGTGGAATGCCAGAGGCATGAAGTCCCGTACTCGGACTTTCGCCAATTTGTTCGGGCCAATCAATTCCCTATACTTGTCATATGTGAACCAAACGTATGAACGCCGTATAGATTGTCCAGTTATGAAGCTTTTTGTTCAGCCGCTTGCGAAGAACGAAGCAAAGTATTTGTTTACATTCGCACAGACTTGACTTATCTTTTGCACCCAATAAGTTCAAATGACGACAATCAGTACTTGTGTCTTCGTGTGAAGAAGAATGCAGTTTCGTTCACGCTTATTGGTGGATATATATCTCCGTCATCGCGATTTGACTGCGACAGATTAAAAGACATCCTAATGAGAACCGATGGGCCTTGGATCATCACCGGTGACTTCAACGCCCATCACATGCTTTGGGGGAGCACTAGGATGAATGCCAGGGGCCGGAACATTGTGACATTCGCTTCCGAGTAAGACCTTTCCATCATGAACAATGGTACCCCCACATATCTTCGGGGTCTCACGTATGGCAGTTGCCTTGACCTGACATTGGTGTCACGGTGCTTCTCTCACAAAGTTAAGTGGTTTTGCGATATTGAGACTCATGGGAGTGATCACATACCCACCTACGTGATGATCGATGGTATCATAAAAATTTCTCTTCCGGTGTTGCAATTGGCACTGACTGGTCGATGTTTGCATCGCGTGTTGAGAACGCTTGCCAAGAAGGCCTCGCCTGCAGCCAATAAAATACCATAGCGGAAGCTATGCAAGCGTCCAAATGTAAATTACCAATTTCGTCTAAAGTAACACAGTTTGACATCGAACTGAAAAAATTACGAGCTATACGAAGGCGTGCTGAACGACGATACAGACGCACAAGATCAATTTACGATCTGAGGGAAGCAAGACGGCTCCAGAAAAAGATTCAACGACGCATTTACAAGCTGGAGAGCGAACGCTGGAAAGCATTCTGCGAATCTCTAGACCCTTATAAACCGCTCTCATATATCTGGAGAACAGTTCGTGGTCTTCGCTTCTCTCCACAACAACGGCACCTATTTAAAGCTATGGCACTCCATCATGGAAAAACAGAACTCGAGGTGGCTGAAGAATTTTGCACGAGAGTTTCCGGGAATATTATGAACGAGAGCATCGACGCCGTGATCGTTCCTGAGACGCGATTACCAGAAATGGACATTCCGTTCACTATGGAAGAACTGGAAGGTGCGTTAGTCGCTTCTAAGCGCAAGTCATTGCCAGGTCCTGATGGTATTACTTATAGTGCGTTGGGACACCTTGGACAAAAAGCCAGAAAAGAACTTTTAACATGTTTCAACAACTCCTGGCTCAGTGGCAGTGTTCCTCGAGAATGGAAAATCAGTCGAATAATACCACTTTTGAAATCGGGAAAATCACCATTGGACTTGACAGCGTATCGCCCTATTGCCCTCGCAAGGAGCCTCGGAAAAGTGATGGAAAGAATGGTTCTATTTTGTCTCGAGTGGTACTTAGAACGATACACCAAATACCCTTCTTGCATGGCAGGCTTTCGTCGAGGCCGCTCCTCCATTGACTGTGTCCTTGACTTATCGACATTTGTTCAACAAGAAAAAAGTCGCAAGCGCATATCAGTTGCACTCTTTCTTGACGTGAAGGGTGCATACGATAATGTAGCTCACGATGCCATCCTCACGTCTCTCGCAGCAATGGGCATTGGTGGACGAATGTTTCAATGGATAAAAGATTATATAACTGGCAGGGGTTTCTTTGTACAAACAGATGAGGGTACAACTGCCCAACATTACACCTACTGCGGAGTACCTCAGAGAGGTGTTTTAAGCCCCACATTGTTCAATGTGGCCCTCATAGGTCTGGTGAAGGTTCTGCCAAAGTCGGTGTGCCTATCCATACACGCCGATGATATTTGCCTCTGGAGTGCTGCAGTTACTCGCCCTCAGGTGCGTGCACGAATACAGCGGGCAGCAACCCTCACAACAGCCTACCTTCAGAAACAAGGCCTAACTATATCAACTGTGAAGTGCGCGTTGATGGCGTTTACACGCAAACCAATGACGCCATACCCTCTTTACATCAATGGGCAGAGTGTCAAATATGCACGGACGCATCGTTTCCTGGGCATAATAAACGACAGAAGTCTTTCGTGGAGCCCACATTGTGCGTACTTGAAGAAGAGACTGCTATCTATTGTGCATATCATGAAATTCTTGTGCGGTAAAGCATGGGGAACTTCTGTGGTCTCCATGCTACAGCTGTACAGGGCCCTATTTCTGGGTCCATTGCACTACAGCTTGCCAGTACTGAATAACACTTGCAAATCGAATACTCATTCATTGGAAAGTTTCAGGGTCAGGCACTGCGTATTTGCCTAGGACTGTACCGATGCGCTTCTACTTATGCCACAATCATGCTTGCCAAAGACCATCCGGTCAGGACATATATAGTTGTGGATTGCCTCAGAGCGCACATTCGACATGCTAGCCGTGTCCCCGACCACCACTTGGCCGTTCTACCTTCCGGAAGACCACGTGCTACGTTTTCAGACGTCATAGCCTAGCACCTAAACAGCATTCCATCAGGATATACGCCAGCTGCGAGAACGGCTTGTCCTTTGTGTTGCCTCGACCTGCCGCAAGTACGTCTAGAAATTCTGGGAATAAAAAAAGCAGTCACTCCAGAGTAGCATTGAAGCAAGCAACACTGCTATTATTACATGAGTTGTACTTAGACCGAACGCAGATATACACTGATGGGTCCGTCTCATCCAGCAGCTCATCAGGTGCCGCTGTAATTCCGGCTGCAGAAATGACAATCAAGTTTAAGTTGTCGCATATGACTACATCTACGGCATCAGAGCTTGCTGCTATAAGGGCTGCTTTACAATATCTCGTTCAAGAACGTCCAGGAAAATGGGTCATATTTTGTGATTCGAAGGCAGCGCTTCAGAGTTTGCAGTCTGCCATGCGTAGGAGGAGTCATGACCAACTGGTACAAGAAATAAGACATTGCCATCATGAATCTCTTGCGCGAGGGCATGATATTATATATCAATGGCTGCCTGGACATATCGGTATTACCGGAAATCTATTAGCCGATGATGCAGCCCGCTCAGCCCATGAAGAAACCCGTGTAGTCCCGATTCCTCTATCAAGGAATGATGCAGCAAGACAACTTTACCTGCTGGCTCGATATCTCACACGCACGTTCTGGTCGTCTACCAGCTTTGAAAGGTGTCAATATTATGAACTGGATCCTTCGCTCAAGCTAAAGCTACCATCACAACTTTCCCGCTCCGATGCGACACTGTTATGCCGCCTTTGGTTGGGTGTTGCATTTACAAAGGTGTACTCCTTTCGCATTGGTATGGCAGACACTCCTACATGCGACTACTGTGGAGCTGAAGAGGACCATCGATCACGTCCTGTGCAGTTGCGCTTGCTACGACACACAGCGATGCCAGCTCCGGATGGTTTTGAATCGACTTGACCCCGGACCATTTTGTGTGAAGAAGATACTAGGACCTTGGGCATCTGCCTCAGCTGCGCAGAAAGAAACAAAAGCACTGCTACTTTACCTCAAGTCAACAAACCTGAGCGACCGCCTGTAGACTGTGTGTGCTCCCCGAGTGTGCTCGTGATTCTGTGTACCTTGTCATCTTTCTGCAACCTCTTTTCTCCCCTTTATCTCTTCCCCTGTGCAGGGTAGCAAACCGGATATGCGTCTGGTTAACTTCCCTGCCTTTCCTTGCATCTTTATCTCTCTCTTGTAGAACTTTTCAGTAGCTTGCCATGGTTTACTAATTAGGGCAGAGGGAGAGGGCGTGTTGGCATTTTATCAGTAAATACTCTAATATTATCTCAGTGGTCTTCACGTGTTCGTAACGTTCACCATTCATCACGTTCATCAGGTTTGTCGATGACTGAGTAGTCGAGTGTTGAAGTCTGGTGTACGTCGGGGAATCAACAATCAAATGTATTCATACCATGGCAAACATTCGTTCAACTGAAGGGACGCTACCATGGAGACAATGTTAAGACGTAAATATGTACATACTTGCCTTCATAATTCCGCATACACATCAGTGTATGGAAAACTCCAGCCCCTCCCACGTACCTTGGGGATCAAAGTTGTGCGAAGCATGGGAAAGGAAAGTGACGGTTTTGTCATTTTTTATTGAGCAAAACGTCGCTAAATATAATGCCGATAAAGGTATGCATCAATGTTTTACGCACAGACGCACGCGAAACACTAACTTCTTTTTCTATGCTTAGCGAAACATGTCTATTACCACACGAAAAGCGGTAAGCTGCTCTGTAGCTTCTGGGCCAGCGAGGATGATGACTCTGGAACACTGCTAGATAAACAAACTTATGTGGATGGCACTTCACTACCGTTGTCGTGAAGCCGACGTGGCGGATTCATGATGAGAGTATATATGTACTGTTTATAGAATTTATAGATTTAGGTAGCCAGCACTTCACCCACAAGTGCCGTTTCACAAACCGTGCGGTTTACTTCAAAAGCATTTCTGAAACCAGGCGTGACTCTGTAGTAGAATACTTGATTGCCACGCAGACTGCTATGATTTGACTCCTGGTTGGAGCATGATATTTATTCTATGCGTTCGTTAGGTCAACACTGCCGATGCAAGTTTTTAGGGGCGAAGCGCCCTAGGGCTGACCTGATTGACGTCCATCACGCTCCACAAAGCCTAAGCCGAATGTACACACCTGCACAGCAACAACAACATATGTGTAATCAACTGTATCACAAAATAATACGTGATCAACCACGCCGACCGTCTATCCGTCTGTCTATGCCACTGTCGCTTGGTCTATCCGTCCACGTGTCCATATCTGCCCGTGCCCCCATCTGTCCTTCAGTCTGTCCGCGAGTTCTGCCGTTCGTGCATCCATCCACCTATCCGCCTATCCGCACATACGTCATTTACTGCGCAGAGATGCACTGACGTTTTTTAAAGCTATTCAACTAAAATTACCAATGTCTGTTCTCGCCGCTCCTTAGTTTATAATATTGACACTTGGTTGTGCCATTGATGAAGGGGAGCAGACCGTACTTTGAAGAATAATCTGTTTATTTGGCTGAACCTGTGGCCACATTAAAAGAAAGTAAGATTACAACGAGGCCCCACCGCGGTGGTCTAGTGGCTAAGGTACTCGGTTGCTGACCCGCAGGTCGCGGGTTGGAATCAAGGCTGCGGCGACTGCATTTCTTATGGAGGCGCGAATGTTGTAGGCCCGTGTGCTCAGATTTGGTTGCGCATTAAAAAACCCCACCCCAGGTGGTCGAAATTTCTGGTGCCCTCCACTACGGCATCTTTCATAATCATATGGTGGTTTTGGGACGTTCAACCCAACATATCAAGTTTACAGCGAGACACTGACACTGATAGCGGGGAACAGATCATCGGCCGTCAATCAACTGACAAGTGGCGAAGCGTGTCGGCAGTTATACCCTTAACATCGAATATTCTAGCGTTATCGCTAGCGGCGACGTAGGTTCTACAAAAATTTGTAGTGTTCACGAAGTGGGCGTAATCTTAACAAAACGATCTACTACAGCAGCGAAGCTTCTCAGACATCGTAGGCGTGGTTTGTGCTCAACGTAGTGTAACAGGGCGATAACAAACCTTTATAAACTCACGTGGCATTGCCTCCCTCTGAAAAAGGCATCGTCCCAATGAGTCAACAAAAGACAAAGATACAATACTAAAGACAATAAACAATATGTACAAAGTGATAAAGCACAGCAACAACAAAAGAATACAGTCTTCAGGTTCGAGCATGAATTGACTTCAGGCGAACTACATGTATGACTTAGGGGTCGAGCACGGCACCGTTGAGAGTTCATAATATCGTCGGAAACAACCTCGTAGTCGTGTGGGCCAAGACGTCGAATTACTCTATACGGTCCGAAGTACCGTCGCAGAAGCTTTTCACTGAGCCCACGTCGGCGAATCGGCGTCCATGACACAGTCTCCTGGCTTATATTGCATGAAGCTTCGTGGAAGATTGTAACGGTGGCTGTCGGTCACCTGCTGATTCTTGATGCGGAGGCGGGCGAGTTGACGAGCTTCTTCTGCCCGCAAGAGGTAGGCGGTGACCAAGGTTCTCTTCGTCAGTGACTTTTGGAAGCATAGCGTCTAACGTCGCTGCCGGGCTATTTTCACAGACCAACTTCTACAGCGTCATCAGCGTCGTTTCTTGGGCGGCTGTATTGTAGGCGAAGTTCACGTCCGAAAGGATTTGATTCTACGTCTTATGCTCGACGTAGACGTACATAGCCAGCATATCCGTGATGGTCTTATTAAGTGAGGCTTATTAGGTGAAGCAATTGTTCTGTGGATGGTAAGCAGTGGTCCAGCGATGAATCGTCTGGCTCTACCTCAGAATGGCCTGAGTTAGCTCCGCCGTAAAGGCCGTACATTTGTCAGTAATGAGGACCTGTGGAGCTCCGCGTCGCAGGACGATGTTCTCGACAAAGAACTTGCTACCTCGGCCGCACTGCCTTAGGGCAGGGCCCTTGTCTCGGTGAATCGCGTCAGGTAGTTGGTGGCTACGACGATTCATCTTTCCTCGCAATTTGATGTCGGGAACGGCCCCAGTAAGTCCATGTTGATTTGCTGAAACAGCCGTTGAGGTGGCTCGGGGACTGAAGAAGTCCGGCTGGCCTGGTCGGAAGTGTCTTTCGTCGTTGGCAGGCCCGGCACGTCTTCACATAACGAGTGACTTCGGCGGAAAGACTTGGCCAGTAGTTATTTTTCTGTGTTCTTGCGAGCGTATGGGAAACACCGAAGTGTCCAGCCATCAGGTCTTCGTGTAGAGCACCCAAAACTTCTGGACGTAACGCTGAAGGTACAACGATAAGGTAGTTGGCCCGAAGTGGCGAGAAGTTTTTCTTCAGGAAAACACCGTTCCACAAAAAACGACTCAATTTCTCGTTTGAAAACTTTTGGGACGAAAGTGTCCTTGCCTTTGAGGTATTCTACAAGGCTCCTGAGTTCCAAGTCAGCTCTCTGTCGCTCGGCAAAGTCGTTGGCACTTGTGGCTCCTAAAATAGTCATTGTCCGGGTCGTCCTTGAGCGGAACTGGGTCGACGGGGGCACGAGACAGGCAGTCGGCGTCATAATGTTTTCCTCCAGACTTGTAAACTACGGTAACATCGAATTCCTGAAGTCTCAGGCTCCACCATGCAAGGTGACCTGAAGGGTCTTTCAAGTTAGCTAGCCAGCACAAAGCATGGTGGTCGTTCACAACTTTGAAGGGCCTGCCATTAAGGTAGGAGCGGAACTTCAATACAGCCCAAATGATCACAAGGCATTACTTTTCTCTTGTTGAATAGTTTGTTTCTGCCTTTGATAGCGACTGGCTAGCATAAGTGATGACTATATTTAGTCTTTTAGTTCTCTGCACAAGAACGGCGTCGAGTCCTACACTGCTTGCGTCGGTGTGTATTTCTGTCTGGGCAAATTTGTCGAAATGCGCAAGTAGCGGAGGCGTCTCCAGCTGGTTTCACTTTCTGACGAGTTTCTCTCCCGTGGCATTTCCCACTTAAACTCCACGTCAGTCCTGGTGACGTTAGTGAGTGGCTCTGCATTTCGGGCGAAGTTTTTCACGAACCGCCTGTAATAGGCGCATAGGCCAAGAAATCGACGCACGGCCTTCTTACCGGTAGGTGGCGGGAAGGTGGCGAATGAAGCTGTTTTCTGCGTGTCGGGGTGAATTCCGGACTTCCTGATGACGTGGCGCAGGAACAAGAACTCCTCGCATGCAAAGCGTCCCTTTTCAGTGTTGAGGGTGAGTCCGGAGTTTTTGACTGCATGCAGTACCGCTACATGGCGCCCGAGGCGTTCGTCAAGGTTTGAAGAATACAGAACGACGTGATTCAGGTACACAAGGCAAGTCTGCCACTTCAAGCCGGCCAGTACTCAAACCATAACACGTTGAAAAGTCGCGGGGGCCAAGCAAAGACCAAAGGGCATGACCTTAAATTCTAACCGGCCGACCAGTGTAACAAAGGCAGTATTTTCACGGTCCCTCTCGTCGACTTCAATCTGCCAATAGCCAGTCTTGTTGTCTATCAAAGAAAAGATCCTCGCATTTTGAAGTCGATCCAAGGCGTCATCTGTCCAGGGGAGAGAATACACGTCTTTTTTTGTGATCTTGTTCAGGTGCCGATAGTCAACGCAGAAGCGTAAAGTCACGTTATTCTTCTTGATTAACAAAATAGGTGACATCCATGGGCTCATTGAATGCTGGATAATCTCGTCACGTGGCATTTTGTTTACTTGCTTCTTTATAGCATCGCGTTCCCGCGTCGACACTCTTGTACGGCCTCTGACAGAGTGGCCTGACATTCTCTACTGTTAGGATTCAGTATTTTGCGACCGGGGTCTGGCGAATTTGCGACGAAGTTGAAAAACACACCTTGTATTATCGAAGCAGAGATTTTAGCTGTTCTTGCTTCTTTGTCGGAAGGCTTGCCTTATCGTCGAAAGCCAACAGACAAGCTTGGTTCGTCGTAGGGGCTTCGGTAGACTCGGCGAGGGCGAAAGCGTTGCTGGCTTAAACAATGTTTTCAATATAGGCAACCATGGTGCCTTCACTAACGTGCTTGAATTTACTGCTGAAGTTCGAAAGCATCACTATATCTTTTTCTCCTCGCAGCTCGGTTATTCCTCTGGCGACACAAATCTCGTTGTTGACTAACAGGTAGTGGTCGCCTTCAATGACTCCAGGCATATTTGTTGATATCTGTGTGCCGACAAAAATATTGACGATAGGGCAAAGGGAATAGTGAACTGTTCTTCCAGCAGATTTAGGGTGCACTTTCCTGATGGCTTGTGTGGCGGCAGTGCTTTTTCTCTCGATAAAGTTATCGACTTTGATCTGAGGTGGATGACTTACCCGTGAAAGAATAAGAAGTCAAACACCAAGAATGATGTCTCTGGAATAAAGTTGGAGGACTACAAAGCTTGTGGGGTGAATCTATTTGTTAATGGAAACTATCGCTGTGCAGATTCCTGCCGGCGTTACTAAGTGACCTCTAGCTGTCCGGATTTCAGGGCCTTCCCACGCGGTCTTCACTTGCTTCAACTTCGAGGCGAACATTCCGCTGATGACGGAAAAGTCGGTTTCGTTGTCACAATGCGGCCGTCGAAAAGAGCGACGAGGTCGCTAGTTCGTCGTCTTGCGTTGCAGTTGGGCCGTGGCATAGGGTCACGACAACGGCCGCTCGTTCCAATGCTTCCGTGTTGCGTCATTACGCCCTCTTTGGTACGTGAGGCTTCAATGTCAAGGCTCGCTCGGGATACCGTCATGTTTTTAAGGTTTCGTCGTGGCGTTGCCGTCGGCGGCGTAGGATGTTCAGTAGTTTGTCGTACAGCAACCGTCCCTGCCCTCACGTTTCCTAAAGATGCGGGCTAGGCGACCGGCCATGAATTGGGCCAGAGTACGGCTGGTGGTGTGGTGAATAGTAGCGGCCAAGCGACGGGGACTGGTATGGTCGTCATTATTGCCACTGTGCTCCGGTGATGTGATTGGTAATGTCGCGAGACCTTTTGGCCAGCTGCGGACGCCGCGTGTTGACGGCAAACCGCCAGAGCCCCATCTGTCGGTATTGGCAGCGGCAATAGGTGTGGATGGCCTTTTTACAGTGGCAGCATAGCAGGCGGTTGTCAGGGGCGCGCCAAACGTACGTTTTGCTTGGTGTGTAGCGCTGGCCGATAGGAGAACGGTAGAGCTTCGATGATTGTGGCGGCGGTGGAGGCATCTGGCAACAGAAATTCGGCACTGCAGCGTCTTGGTGTGGGCAAGGAGGTACGACATAGCGGCGGGCTGCAGCGACGTAGCTCATCGCGTGCGGCTGAGGCTGCAGTTTTTCGGAAACTCCAAGCGATTGCCGAACTTCTTCGCGGACAATGTCGACAATCGAGTCCACCTGGGGTTGTGATCAAAGCAGTGGTTTCCGTAGCTCCTCCCACACGAGGTGCCGGATTGTATGTTGTTGGAGCCGAGGGCATGAACAGTTACACAGTCTTGCGTCGATCGGTGATCGTGCTGGCGGGTACACATTTGAAGCGTTTTCTTAATGGTCGTAGCCTCCGACAGAAACTCTTGAACTGTTTTGGGTGGGTTGCGGACAAGCCCAGCTAAGAGGTCTCTCTTTACTTCTCGCATCAAACGGACCTTATTCTCCTCGGTCATGTCGGGGTCGGTGAGCCGGAACAGACGAATCATCTTTCCTGCAAGAATCGGAATGTTTTGGTTCGGAAGCTGCGCCCGTCTTTCCAGCGCAGCAGCATCCTATTCATTTCGGGCGACGCTCGTGAACGTCTCCAGAAATATGCCAAGAAAAAGGTCCCAGGTTCGAAATGACGACTCGTGGTTTTCGAACCAGGCCCGCGCCACGTCTTCCAGGTAACATAAGGCGCGACGTAGCTTTTCTTTCGAGTCTCACTGGTTCAAAGCGGCGACTCGGTCATACATCTCGATCCAGGCCTCCGCCTCTTCCCATGATGATTCGAGGAAGGCCGGTGGCTCTCTCTTGGCCTTGTGCATTAGCGTAGTGGTGGGCTTCGGCACAGGAGTGGTTATGGTGCTTGTTGTAGAGAGGGCAGCCTAGGACTTGCAAATGTTGTCGTGTAGTGCTCCGTACTCTGAATATAGCCCTCACTGACTGCGGCTAGCTCGCTGATCGTGGTTAGCTTCAACGTCCTCTTCACAATGTGGGCTTGGCTCATGGGTGGAGGGGCCGGTATGCACCTCTACCAGGTGTCACGGGGTTCTTGACGTCGACGAAGGAGAGCAGACAGTACTTTGAAGAATAATCTATTTATTCAGCCGAACCTGTAGTTCCGCAATAGAAAAGTAAGGTTACAGCGAGACATGGGCAATGAAAGCGGCGAACAGTGCGTAAGTCGTTCATCAACTCACTAGCGGCGAAGCGTGTCATCATTTCTATCCTTGCAATCGAATATTCTAGCGCTATCGCTAGCGGTGACATCGGTTCCATGAAAACCTGTAATGTTTACGAAGTGGGCGTAATATAAAAAACGATCTACTACAGCCTCGAAGCTTCTGAAATATCGTAGGCACGGTTTACGCTGGACGTAGTGTAACGGGGTGATAACAAAGCTAAAGAAAGAAACATAGCAATATAAACTAAAAACACCTTCAAATCATTGTGTCTTACTACAGTAGATGTTAACCACTGACGTGAGGGCTGTTGTGTAAACATATGCTTGAAAAGTGTTCAGCGAAAGCGAATATATATATATATATATATATATATATATATATATATATATATATATATATATATATATTTCTTCAAAGTATTCTTTGATTTGGCCGTGTTATAGATCATCAGATGAAGCGTACTAATAAATGCAAAACGATGCTTTATTGCCAACGTTATGGCCACGTTCGCCAGGGCATACATAGTACATAATATGCCCTCACCAAGTCCGGTCTCAGGCCCTAACGTTGGGAATAAAGCATCGTTTTTCGTTTTCTCGTCCGCTTCATCTGATGACATATATACATATATATATGTATATATATGTATATATATATATATATATATATATATATGAGAACTAACATACAATATTGCCAAGGATTGTATAGGGGAAGTCATTAGAACGAATGTAATGTAAGTAAGAAGAAAGAAAAGAGGGTGAAAAAATAACCTACTGTGAGCAGGAATCGAGCCGACGACGTTCGAATAACGCGTTCGATGTTCTGACCACTGAGCTATCATGGCGGCCTTCACTATCCACTTTTTTGGGATTTACATGCGAATTTAAACGTGGGAGTGCCAGGCAGCGCCTTCTGTAGCCTCGCGGTGAGTGTGAAACACCCTTCTCTGAGCCTGTGTGGCATCGCGTAGCACGTGAACCTATTACGAGCGGGCAGATGACCTATAGTCCCTCGTATACAACCTAACAGCTCCAAGTCTGCCAGTACGAGACTCTCGTTAATGAATAAGAAAAAGAATTGTATACCTAGGGGCTCGTTTTTTCGTTTTTGACACAAATATAATGAGATCTAACAGACAATAATGCCAAGGAATGTATAGGGGAAGTCATTAGGACGAATGTAATGTATATGGGAAGAAAGAAAGGTGGATGAAAAAATAACCTACCGTGAGCAGTTATCGAACCTACGACCTTCAAAAACGCGTTCGATGCTCTGCCCACTAAGCTATCCGGCGGCCTTCCTCCACCCACTTCCCCAATCGACCATAAGCGTGGCGTGTATAGTTATGGCCTATATGACATGCTTATCATGATTTCCATGTTAGGGTCGGTCACTGATGTTTGCCATGCAATCATGCCATACCATATGATTTTCGCAATATGTCATGTGAACGAAACCGCGCACCGTTGAGCAGCAAGATTATGAAATATAAATCATGACATTCATGACATTCACATCATGATTTTCATGTAATGACTAGTCAAATATTCTCTTCATACAGTCATATTATGCCACACATATTTTCGTATTCACACCATAATCAGACCGGTCAGAAGAGCGAAGAGTCCTAGGCGGCTAGATAGATAGATAGATAGATAGATAGATAGATAGATAGATAGATAGATAGATAGATAGATAGATAGATAGATAGATAGATAGATGCGCTCAAAGTCACTGAAGTTCGCAAAAAATGGTTCGCACTCAATGTTTCACTTAACTTTGCTGGGGTTCTGACAGCTTTAGGTAATGAACGAGCCACACGATTTTCGGGCTGTTAGTGGCATAGTGCGCCTTTCTCACGCTGATCTTTTTTTTTGAAAATTAGACCCATGGTAGATGCCAGACCCGGTACAAGCTTTCTCTGTGGTAGAGGGCAATGGTCAGACTTCATTTCGGCGTTCGCCAGCTACTGCATCGACTCTGTTGCAGCGGCGCAGTCGGGGTCTGATCACGCGTCCTTGCCTATGCATACCGCTCGTAAACGCAATTTCCAGTTAGCCGGTGGGTTGGCTTCTCTCTTATCAAATGATGAAATAGACAACGAATAGAGAACAACCAGCATGCTGCACAATAAACCCTGTTTCTATAGTTGACCGCTCTGCTTGATTAATCACCGATTGCTCATTGTGCACAAGCGCAGGAAATGCCACGTGAATGTAATTAAGACTGTCTACCACGCATAGGCTTAACGAACTTATATCTCCATAAGCCGGCCTGACAGAAAGCGTGGTAATCCTACCAAGTAAATTCTTATCTCCAGCTCGCTCTTTATGCAGGGGTAGCTTTCTTTTGAAAATTGTTGCCGTTCCACACTCGCAATACACTTACGTTCCCTGCACAAATTCGGTCTTCGTGTAGATTCGTTAACGAAGATCAAACACCAAAAACTTAGCGAAGATAAGCCAGCCAAATTGGGTCGTCTCGTGTGCCAGAGGAAGGGCGGGTGCGGTTCACGTGTATTTTTATTCAGTGCATAATGATTTTGCTGAATATATCTTTGTTCATTCTGTGGTACTTACATGTCACTCAATTCAAAGTTTTATACTAGAACACTGCTATGTCACTTCAATTCCCGTCACATTGCCAATATAGAGCGGTAGACTGGATTTCCGTGGCCTTTCATGAATGATTTAACCAAATCAACTAAGGCTTGAGTGTTCAGGTGTATGTTGGTGTCTTTCAAAGTCACAATAACGTATTTGTATGTCTACATTTGGCCTCAAAGAAAAGAAGCTTCAGTGTGTGGAGTACCTTCTTGAATCAAACCAAAAATCCAGATGGTCTAGCAT
Organism: Rhipicephalus annulatus; assembly: GCA_013436015.1. NCBI lineage: Eukaryota > Metazoa > Arthropoda > Arachnida > Ixodida > Ixodidae > Rhipicephalus > Rhipicephalus annulatus. Next base: position 27,638 of record WOVY01011550.1, on the reverse strand, counting down.
CACCTCGTAATTCGAGATTCATCAAAATGAAGGCACACTAAGGCAAATGTTAGCGCAATAATTTACATGTCGTGTGATTATACACAGATGCACGTTAAATACGTCCAGGCAGTCTGTTTCTGGAGACTTCGTTTAGGTGTGACACCGAAAATAATGAGTGATGCCTGAAGTCAATACAAAAAATGAAATTTAAAAAGCTAATCTCTCAGTGTAAATTTATATCACAGAAAAACTGAAAAGTTGTGTGATTCAGTCAATATTCATGTCAAAATTGCAGTTGGCGTGAAAATACTCTGCTACGGGGATGTTTGAAAAGGCGAAGTGATTCGCCATTGCAGTAGTAGTGGTAGTAGAGATTCATAAAGAAATGGCATTCTATTCTCGAGCCTATCTGTTATCGCGTCACTTTGTCATAAGGCAGTGGTAAGCGGAATGAAAAGATAGGAGAGTGAAAAAGTATTTTCTATCCCACTCTGTGAAAGTGTATGAGTGAAGATGTGCCATTAGGTGAAGTGAGACCAAAGTTTGGTGTGGATTACTGACGATGTGAACTTGGATGTGAAAATGACTGAGGGATGATGTATTATACACCGACATCACATGACTAGGAGGCGGGGGATGTGACATAAAAGGCCGATGTATGAAGGCGCCCATCAGCGGTTAAACTTTTGTGATCTGTCTGCTGCGTCACATGAACATTACCACCACCGTTTAGGTGCCCCTATAAGGCAACGTTTTCTCGCAAATCTCCGTATAAGACGAAATTATCCGCTTGGCAACATAAGCTGGCTTTGCTGAAACACACGATTTAGAGAAAAAAGCTGACAAATACGAAGCCCGCTTTTTACGGCCAGCGTCAATTCTTATAAAATAAAACTTGGTGAGACAACATCATTTTAGAAGAATTAAAGCTGTCACTTATAAAAATAATAGAGCCGTTGGACTTTTTTATATATGAATTATCTTTTTGTTGATACCATTAGGCGTGGGACGTCCACGCGTGCACATACACGTACATACACACACAAAGTATTTAAGTGGATAAGTGATTTCGGAGGAGGAGGAAGAAAGTTTAAGCAGAAAGACAGGGAGGTTAACAAGTTCTTAGACCGGCTGGCTACCCTGTGCTGGGGAAGGGGGAGAGGGGAATGATAGATGTTAAAAAGAATTGTTGCGAAGAGAGGGAGAAATTACCAAAAAAATTGCGACAGAGGAAAGGCAACATCAAAGAATATAAGACACTAAAGTCATGTTCGAAAAGGGGCTTGGTAATCTGAAGGAGTTTGGGTGGAAGGCAATGTATTTTAGTATTTCTATAGAAATAGCTGTCTGTCACAAATAAAAAAAAAGTAGGCAGCCCCCCACAACGTACACGGTTTGCAGTTTAAGCATTGCGGCGAAATGAACCTTGAGAGAAAAGCCCACATAGGCATATAGGATTTAGCGGATCGCAGTGATCGAAAAAATGAGTGGTTCACGGTAACAGCGGTTGGACGAAGACGAGACACGAAGAAAGTCATTTTATGGTAAGTCAAAGAGAAGCGCTTTACTTTTGCAAGCGAGGTCCAGTCACATTATAAGATTTAGTCATAAGGCGTAGTTCAGTACTGAAAAATATACAAGATTGCACTTTGCGAAATCTTAGCTAAATAAAATACGGACGATGTTCTATAAGATTTCGGAGGTATCTAACCAGTTGTAGGTCTCGTAACTGGCATACAACAATGAGTACACTTACAAAACTCTAGAATGAGCACTCTTAAACGTTTCTGGCTTTTATTTCAACTAATAAAATACCAGGAAACAGTGGTGAATAAATTTAAATATACAAGAGAATCTTTTTTATAAGATGGGAGAGTAACGGTACCCTAACTGCAGTACATGTGGCACGCCAGATAGTATTCGCCACGTCCTGTTCAATTGCCCTCAATACATGACTGAAAGACTGCCAAATTAATGCATCTGATATTGTTTTAGAGCTGAAGCTTATCAGGTCATGGATCGTTCCCTTTTTCGTATTTAGGACAAGGACAAGGACAGAAAGGAAAAGCGAGGACAACAAGAAAAAACAAGGACAGAAAAGAGCGCTGACTTTAGTCAGCACTCTTTTCTGTCCTTGTTTTTTTCGCTTCCGTAGTTACGAAGTAACTACTTGTAGGTTGCGCTGTTCCTGAATTCAGTTATGTCCAGAGAGAAAATTGTGAAGAAATGTAAATGCAATTCTTGCCCTAGAAAGGGTACCAGTTCCATCAGACTTCAGCGAGCAAACAGTCAAGAGTGAGGAGCGATCCGACTGGAGAGCGGGGGCCAGCGTTCTCGGCTCTACGTTGGTGTTTCACAGCGGCTTCTTGAGCACACTATTCCAGATGTTTTTGAGGCCCGGCTAGTGAACGGTCGAGAGTGAGCAGCGGGCGGACAGGAGGGAAGACGCAGGCAGTAGAGAAAGCGAACGACAAGAGAAGCAGGTTTTGCACTGCAGTAAACTAAGTGTACAAAAAATACACAGAGTATTCGCAATTTTCCTTTGGAGCTCTGTCTGGGAAAGATCAAGATGCACAAACCTTTTCAGAAAAGTTAGAGATGGTGGGCTCGAATCAGTTCATATATACATAAGACAGCTTGTCAATCGTTTTTTTGTGTGATGTAGATGACACTTTTTATAACTGTTATACAACTAAGGTTATCTAGAGTGCGGCCGGGATTTCTCATATCGTCATCAAATGTGCAAGAACCAATACAAGGGTATTTAAAGGAAGTTGTTTCGTCCTTCCGGTTTTTGTCAGTGAGATTTTTATTAGAGTATCTGGCTGAAGTACCACGTAAACATTGTATAAAGACCTTGTCAATGTTTTACTGCTTGCACCATTGTACCATCAGCTATAGTGTGCAGGCCCAGGACAGGGTGTTCTGAAACGTGTAAATGAATGCTTCTAGCGCCAGGGGTCAAAACGTTTTCTTTAAATTTCATACTGGTATCTTACCAATTAAAACGTGGTTGCAGGGTAGGGGAATATTCGTGCCAAGGAGCACACATAGTCACTTGTGTAGTAAAGCGGAAACAATTGAACTCGTGTTTACAGATTCTTGGAGTGGAGTATTTTTCTGGAACATATTGCAAAGAACCTTGAAAAACGTATTACCGTTAGGTCAACATGCATTCGTTTTTTTTTCGAATAAAAACGAGGTAGGCGTACCTATTGATCTAATCATGCTTCTGGGCCTGCACAGTATATAGAAAACACTCGACGTGTCTTTGAAAACACGGATGTAGAAGTGCTATCTGTGCGCCAATATTTTTTTCGAATCTGTGTGCGATTTGCTTGAAGTGCTCAAGGGCCAAGAGGATGTACCAGACTGCATTGGGAGCATTGAGCAATCGTTATGAATGCCCAAGTATTGATCACTAGTCAGCTAGGAGCTGACAGTACCTCAATTAATTCTGTGTGCGTATCTTGTGAAGCACTTGTATTTTGACAAATATGTAATTGTGAACAGTCTTGATGTACAAGGCAATAAAGAAAAAAAAGAAGGAGTCGCGAAGCACTGCAGCTACCCACGTGGTCCGGTTGCTATGGGCGAGAGGAAGCGCGCGCCAGCAGCTGTTGCTATGGGAAAAGGAGTCTGAGCGGAAAAGTAACACCTGCTGGCGAGCAGACATCACGCGAACATCGTGGGATGCTTGACGTAGCCCGATTAAGAAAAGCATTTGCATTCAAGAAATTGGGGGTGCTCGTCGTCACCAGGTCGGTAACACTGCAGTATGAAAACACCGCTGCACTCTCTGGCCACTAAGCCTAACGTGAAGAGATTTTGTATTTCATTTACAGGTAACAATTTAATCACTCCTGACATAGGCACACTACACTCTAAGGAAAAAGGGTGTGTGGTTCTTCCTTTTGGGAAATAATGAGGCTGCCACAATCATTAATCCCTTTTAGGACTAGTGGCACTTAGCCTAACAGTTTTTCCACAGACGAGCTCAAGGGACCAACATTTAGTTCTCACATTTCCACCTTGGTGAGTAACCGTTAGTCCTACAATTCACCTCAAAGGACTAACATAAGTCCTCACATTTGCACCTTAAAGAGAAACTGTTAATCCCCACAATTAAACTACACCGGGCAACCGTTAGTCCTCACAGTTGCACCTTGCCGGACAAACGGTTGATCCACTCAAATACTCCAATCGAATGAACTTTTTGTCCCCAGTTCAAACATTGTTTTTTGTTTATTTTCCGCCAGGCCCAATACTTTTTACGCCTGTTTTTCTGCGCAGTGAGCAACAAATTGCGCAGAAAAGAACACGCGAAAAAGTAGTTAACCACCTATGTGTAACTGCTTTCACAGTCACGGCAACAACGAAAGACAAAAATGAGACATCAAAATCTTTTATTTTTCTACATACACATGAAGTTTTTTCATCCTTTTATGTGAATTCAAGGTGAAGTGTAGAAGTCCAGTCTCGTTGTCAAATCTTATTCACTCCTTGTTGAGCTCCTCCGACGGAAGCGATAGATGACAGGCATTGCAGAGGTCCGCGCACGCAGCCTTCTCTCTGTTGTGTTCCCACGGCTGCGCGTACAATAATACAGTAAAAATAGTTAGACACACGTGACAGAAGATGAATATGCACGCTTATGACAAGTACGTGCACGTTAATATGAAAACAAGCGTTAAAATATGACACACAAACAACTTTACCTTCACATCTTGCACGGTCCTTCTGAAGCTGCTCTGACGAAAGACATCAATGACAGGCATCACAGACGCCAGCGCACACAGTCTTCAGCACGGTGTGTGCTCACGGCTGCACAATAAGTATGTAAAATAGTGAGTCACACGTGACAGAGAATGAATACAAAAGCATATGAGAAATACGTGCAAGGTAAAACGAAAACATACGTGAGATATGACATGCTAGTAATTTCACCGTGATGTCACACATCGTCAAAGACTAATTTCGATCCCCGTAGTGCAACAGCTTAGGAGCGGTGGCCGCAGCCATGACTCCGCGAACAACCGTGCCACTAACAAGTCGGCGAGTCCTAAGCGAGCGACGTCGTTCAGCTCGAGCAGGCGAACGTGACACCAAACATGGCGCTGCACGTGGAGCCTTGGCCGCCCGCAAACTTCATACAGGAGAGCGAACGTACGCTTGGCCGCCACCGCGAACAGCGCTGAGCTGGTTTGGCGCTAGCGCCGAAGAAATCGACGGTAATACGGCCCTTTTCCACAAACTCGAGCGAGTGCAGCGCGCAAACGGGAGTCCGACGCCGCGACCAACGGCCGGCGCCGAGCTTCTTGCGACCGACTGACGGGGAAGCCAACTATAATGGCGACCAATTTTCAGGGAGTTCCGATGCTAGCGAAACCCTCGCCAGCCCATGCTGGTGCACCGCGCTACATACTACAACCAAGCTCTTTACGAGAACCCGCAACGTGTTTTCGACGACTCCCTACACAGCGACGAGGTCGCAGCCCAATATCATCAGCTCGGAGCTCGTCGCGGTGGCGAAGACAGGCGAACACTCGATGAGCGAGCATACGGGAGGCCGACGGCAATGGCGGCCAATTTCCAGGTGGTCGCAAAACACAGGCGTACTGCAGGCGCCGAAGCTGACCTTCGCAATGCATTTCGTGCGTGCGATATACAACACAGGAGAGCCCGTTGCCGGAAAGCGCAATCCGTATCGCACACGCAACAAGTAGAGTAGAATGAATAATGATAACCTACTCGCCTTAGACTTCAGCGCTGTTTTCTGCCTTGAGTCCAACTGAAGTATGTATCCGATAGGCCTGTTGTCTTCTTGTCCGCCATATTGGCCTTCCCAACTGTTGCTGTCGTGTGTTGGTCGTGACTATCTTGAAGCCATAGATTTACAGCGTGGCGTAGTGGCATGTCGAGACTTGCTCCAGACTTCTTGGGTGCAGCGAAACGCAAAAGTAGCAGCCCATACTCATTCAAACGTACATACAAGCACCACGTCGTAGTTTTTAGATCGTCGAATCCAGGCGGCCGTGGTCGAGCACTCCGAGCGCGACGCAAGGCGAACCGTCGACGGCAAAATAAGGGGGAAGAGTGAGTCAGCAGAGGAGGGGAAAGAGGCTGGTAACCTTGGAAAAGCTTTTCGCGCTGCCTGCAATACCCGGGCGGTTCATCCATTTGGAACGTGTTTGAGAGTAAGTGGTTTCGCACGGCATGCTTTCCTCTGTGGTTGCTCCTCAATGGTCTATCCGTTCATCGCGCACGCCCATTGGGCTCCGTTACTCTTTTTTCGGGTAAATTTTCTTAGAATGTATGAAACATTAAAACGAGGTGGTTCTAAATAAAATTTGAAGTATGTGGTCATCATTTTATGCCGAAATGTAACACAGTTAAAATAAAGAACACATTGGATGATTTTGTGATAGGACACATTATGAGTGAATACTTTTTTATAGAGAAATTCTTCACAGGTGAGAAGCACAATACCTTACGTTCATAAAGTTAGAGTAACAACAAGTCCCAATGGCAATTGACTATATACAGCACTACGCAGGCAGTTGGAAATGCAGCAGCTGTCTCGGTAGGGTTCACTAGAAAAAAAATGGCAGCACATCCACGGAGGGAATGATGGAGAGTGGGGCGAAGCATTCATCCGTTCATTCGTTCTTGCTTCCGTCCGTTCCTGCGTACGTCTGTGTAACCGTCCATTCGTCCACCCGTCCGTGCGTGCGTCTGTTCGTGCGTTCGTCCCTGCGTACGTCCATGCATCCGCGCCTGTGTCCGTTCATGTGTCCATTCATGCATCTGTCTGTGTGTCCGTTCGTCCATCTATTTAGCATTCCAAGTACAATCATCTCGCATCTTTGCATCATATATTCACCATATAGAAGTACCACCATCCAGCGGACATTTCAAGGACTAAATGGGAGGTGGCACATGCACACTTTCTTACGGCTTGCGCTTCGGGTTTACTTCCCACCTTTAACGACCTCGAGTTCATGGTATATACTTGTTCACTGTATTCATGGCTATGCGGCCCAACGCTCGCTAAACCTTTCTAAAACCAAGGAGGTTACACCCAGCGAGTATAACGTAGCAACCCTTTCTTGTCAGATCGTGCTCAATGTACATGCAAATAAATAGCTGCTAATGGGGATCGCCGCGGGCGCGTTACCTAAAGGCCGAATGCTCTTGTCTCTCATTTCCCCTTAGCAGCCATTAACATGTACATTGAGCACTATCTTTTATTGTTTAACAACGCACAGAAGAAATCTCTCACCGAAACCACCTTGGAGGTCAAAATCGTAAGGACCGCTATTTCGGGTGTGTGCCACTGGTGGTTACGTACTACTAAGGACGCACAAGCCACGCCATAAGGAGCTTCGCCCCTAAAAGCACACTCTGAATATGGCAATAAAGTGAGACACCACTGAAAAAAATTGTGATTGTGCTGCTTTTCTCCTTCATTCAAACGCTGGCAGCTACAGCTGATCTACCGCGATGAATGAACGGCTCATGAAGGGCACCCATAGCGTTTCTTTAGCGGTGTACTACAGTTTTGGCATTTACAACGGAATGGGTGGCTGCATTCCTCACTTCCAGGTTTGTGCTTCGTTAAAAGCTATAGGAATCAGCATGTACGTGAAAATCACGATGCTTCAGACGTGGATGAACTAGGCAGCGTGTTTGCAGCAACGAGCCTTTGATCTTTTTCGAACGGATAGAATATGATTTTCTTCAGCAAGTTTGTTCACGTGATGTTCCTGCTCGTGGCTGCGCCTGGCTGTAATATGGATGTTGCTTTGTAAAACTTGATCGTTGCTTGTTTTTTAAATATATATACACTGCTTAAGTTTATCATGCATGATTATGGTACCATATGGTTATTCAGTGCCACCTCCCCCCTACTGAAAAGTTCCATGTGAAATCCTACGGAAAACATACGGACTCCGTATGATTTCCTTATGCAATTTACGGAAAAGATATGGATTTGTATGGAAACATACGGAAATTGTATGGCACATACAGAATACTTTTCAAGTAAAATATGGAAGGATACGAAAATTATATGGAACTTACAAAAAATTTCTTATGGAAGATATGGGAAGATACGGAAGTCATGTGGTATATACGAAAAATTACTTACGGAAATTACGAACAGCTGTGGAAATATGGAAAGCTTTACGGAGTATACAGAAACATTCTTATGGAAGTTATACGGAGCATATGGAATCTTTCTTACCGAAATGTAGAAAAATAAGGAGCTCGAGCTGACTATAGTAAGACTGGAGATGTTAATGTTACTAGACTCAAATGGCAGTCTGAGCTACGAATACCATTCGATCTGCGGTGGTGCTACACTGAAGCTAGAAAAAGTAATGTCATTATGATTGTACGTGATGTCAATGTCGACAATTCAGAAAAAATGGCCACAAAAAATGAAGAAGGGAAATGTAGAGGGATAAAAAAGTGAAGATATACAGAAATAATTAGTTCTGTGCCAAAATGACGAGCACATAAACGAAAAAAACTGCAGCTTGCAAAGTTTATTTCATCAGTTATTCCTCTTACAGAACATGCTAATTTGCTAAATAAATACGCATAGAAATTTTATATAGCTAAACAAATGATCACCATGAGCCAAGACGACCCGCTTAACCAGTACACACAGCCGATAAAATAACCACAAGCAACACGGCGTACGTGCGTGGCGTGACAAAAAAAATAAATGGCAAAATGAACGGCTCAGGTCTATTCAGATTTTCTAGGACGCGAAATAACAGATGAAAACCTGGTATCTTGTGGTGCGACCGCACAGATGTCGAGCTACTTGGTTACTAGCTTTCATGTAAGTTATCAAGAGAGCAAACTTAAAATGCAGATGCATGAAGCAAAATTGCCTCTTTGCTTTACTTTACGATAGGCAGTGAATTTTTATGCGCAGGAATATTGCCACTGTGAAGTACACAGAAAAATGAATTGGAACAGAAAAAAAGAGAAGAAGAAGACAGAAGAAAGGCAGGTAGCTTAACCAGGTTGACGATTTGCTACCCTACAGCGTAGGTAGGGGTGGAGGGAGTGGTCAGAAAAATAATTATGAGAGCACAACTGATATGTAAGGACACATAATGGTGCTTATCATTGAAGCTCGGATGGTCGTGTATAGAGCTGGGTCGTTTCGAAATTTTCAAAAGCATTGTTTCAGACCACCATGCAGATTACGCTTCAATTATAGTGCTATATAAGACACAACTTATGGGCCAGCTTTAATGAATAGGAAGATTATAGATGAAACAAATGCCTTAAAACATATCATGGCTGCATAGACGCATACAAGCAATGTAAAGCGCAGGAAAGTGAAGACGCACGAGCTTCTCTTGATGCTTCAGTTCTACATGGATTCTTCAACTGTGCTGCAAAGAAATGTAACCAATGTCTCTGTGTGCAACATTGTCCATTTTGAACTATTTATACGTATACCTAGAATTTCTATGGCGAGTGAAGCTACGTAGCGCTCCATAACTCTTCCTTTTATTAAGAGCAATTTTTCAAACAATGAACATTATTCAGTTTCTGTCCCTTGACTTCGTGCCCTCAATTCTTGGTTTGGCTCGATCACAAATGTGCGGCCCTCATTTTGGAGGAATCAAAAGCCGTCAACTAAAATACATTTTAGAACTGCTTCTCGGTTAGTATTGCCTTCCCTCAACTGCCACAGCTTGCGCTGAGTCATAGCAAGCCTCGCGCATACCTAGGACCTACCCTTGAAGAAGCTGGTCCGGCTGTGAAATGGTCAGTTTTTTCTCAAATAAATTTTTGGTTTGAGTTTTCTCACTTCTCGAGTCCCTTCGCAATCAAGCAGACCCAATATTCCCCTTAGTCCTTAATTTTGTTATAATATGAAATAAATAAAAAAGTGTATAATGAAAATAAAAATACTAATAACTGTTGTGCAAAAAACACAGTCCCACATACGTACTTGAACGCAATAATGCTTTTATTTTGTTTTAGTACCTAACGCATTAGAACAGATAACAGCACAAAAAAACAATAAAAAATTAAAAAAAATTAGGTGCAATTTAGCGGGATTCAAACTACCGCCACTGAGGCGTGCTCGCGTACCTGAGCCTGGCGCGTTAGATTGCTAAGCTATACTTTTTATTACCACTTTTGCACAAGGTACACACATCAATATAAGTCACTGTAAACAGTAACATACAAACAGAAGTGATGACAAAATAGCCGCGGAACTATTAGTGATTACAGTGCTAAAATTCCTTCAGGTTCACCAGGGGTTCGACCCTGCAGAGTCATTCCGGAAAAAAATCTTGTTGTTTGAGTATATCAATGTACTGAGCAATGCTTTCGCGGAACAGCATACGGGCCGGACGCCTGTCAGGGTCTCAGTAGTAACCGGCCATTCTTGCCCGCCATAGACAATGGAGGCCAAGCAGCATTGTAAGATCAAAAGGCAGTACCTCCTCTTTTTCTACTGTTAAAAACCTGATACCCAGTGAATGTAAGGGAAGTTCCTCTTTTAGAGGTTTCTGTAAAACATCCCAGCAGTAAACCCCTTCCAAACAATGCAAAAAAACGTGATCTACTGTCTCCGGCTTTCAGCCGATCAAACAGTTTGAACCCCATGGCATATAAACAGCTCTATCTTCTAAAGAAGTCTTAACCGGTAGTGTTCCGGAGTGTAATTTAAAGAAAAAGCTTTTTGCACTAGGATGAATTTGCATTTTCTTAACACGCTTAAGAACATCATTGCCTTCTCCCACGCTATTAATTAACCTATACATAGGAACTGGAAAAATCATGTCGCATATGTCTTTATGCAATTTCGCCCGACCGAAGAAAGGTATTCATTGGAAAACCAAACTGACAAGAACCGGACACTGTCTGCAACTTTTTTAGAGAAACCTCGCGTAGGTCCTGGCATGCTTGCGGTGCTAACCACAAAGCTAGGCAGAACACGACGAAGGCGTAACTGGAATACTCTTCTTAAAAAGGGGTGTTGAACATCTCGAAAGAAAATAAAACGATTAACTAGTTGTCGCACGAACAGATGCCACAGGCTTAGTTCCCCCTGTTTTAGTCTTCGGAACAGATTTGTCCTACTACATATTTCCCAAGTAGACCCCTATATAAACACAGCAAATATCCTATGCAGCTTTTGCACATGCACCCGTGAGCAACTCAAAACCTGCATTACAAACCATAATTTGCTCACTAGAAATATGTTGCATACAGTGGCTCTGGCAAACATTGAGAGACAGTTGCCATTCCACTGTGCTGTCCTTTCGCGCGTTTATTTTATTTGTTCAGTCAAGTAATCATTGGTGTCTTTGTAGTGCTGGAAAGGCACGCTTAGATATTTTACTGGAGTATTAAACCAGTGAACGTTAGCATAGGTATCTGGGGTTGATGTCCAGTCTCCGTGCCACAACCCCAGACACTTTCCCCAATTTACCCGACTTCCTGTAATTTCTCCAAAATTTTTAACAACGGCAACTGTCTCTCGTACAGTCTCTTTGGTAATGCAACACACTTCTACATCATCAGCGTATGCCAAAACCTTTACCTCGGCGTCAAGCAGTCTGAAACCACGGATGGTCTCGTTTTATATTATGGCCAAGCATAAGCTCTCTATGTACAATGCAAACAAGAGTGGACTTGCCAGACATCTCTGGCGTACAGAACGTTCCAGCCTAATGGAGACCCCGGGATCTTGTTAATAATTAGTCGTGTAGAAGAGTTCTTATACGCCAAAACTATGCCCTCTGTAATCACTGATCCGAAATCGACATGTTAACGTATGGAGAATAACACATCTTGCGGGACGCAGTCAAATGCCTTTTCTAAATCAGGAGGATCGCAACATGAGAATTAAAAGCATCGCTACTCTCAAGGATACATCGCATTGTGTGTGTGTTCATCAATATTGAGCACCCCTTGATGCCACACGTTTGGTGCTCCCCAACTATTCCGGTGATTACGGACTGCAATCTACCTGCCAATACTTTCATGAGTATTTTGTAGTCAGTGTTGGTTAGCGAAATGGGCCTATATGACGAAACTAGTTTTAATTTTGCTTTGTCATCCGTCTTAGGTATTAGAATAGTGTGCGTCTCAGCAAATGAAGGTGGTAACGGTTTGATTGCGGAGGTTTCCTTGAACACAGCTTGTAACACAGGTGAAACCTCTGTTTTAAAAGCTTTATACCACATCGCACCGAGACCGTCAGTCTCCGGCGACTTCCCAGCAGCGAGACTATCTATTGCATATTCAATTTCAGAAACTGTTATAGGCCTCTCAAATGCTTCTTTCGTTTCGAGGGATAATTGCGGCATCCGGCTCAAGAAAGTATCCTTGAACTTCATAACATCTACTAATGCGGCTGCGAAGAGACCCTTGTAATACCGAAAGAAAGCTTCAGCGATAGTGCTGTTAGCATTTAGCAGAATTCCATTTTCCTCTATGTCGTCGATGTGATTACGACGCGCTCGTGATTTCTCGATTCCAAGTGCGCGCTTGGTAGGAGTCTCCCTCATAGCCCACACCTCTGCTCTCACTCGAACCCTACTGAAACGTTCCGTATGAAATCTTACGGAAAATATATGGACTCCGTAACATTTCCTTATGCTACATACGGAAAAAATATGGAGTTTTATGGAAATATACGGAAGTTGTATGGCATTTACGGAAAGCTTCTTATGGAGTATAAGGAAGGATAAGGAAATTGTATGGCGTATACGGAAAGCTTTTTATGGAGTATACGGAAAGATAAGGAAAATGTATGGCATATATGGAAAGCTTTTTATGGAGTATATGGAAGGATAAGGAAAGATAAGGAAACTTATGGAGCATACGGAGAGTTCATGATGGAAGATATGGAAGGATAAGGAAAGTGTATGGAGTGTACAGAAGCTTTCATAAGGAAAATGCAGAATGTAAGGTCTTACGGAAATATACAGATTTTGTAAGGTGCTTACGAAAATGTGCAATAGTGTATGAAAGGCATGTGGATTGTTGAAAAATGTGGAAACTCTACAGTTGTTGTCACATTTTAAGCAGAAAATCCGAGCTCTATAAAGTTATAAATGAATGCACAGTGACGTATATAGTACAAAAGAATAACGCAGGCTAGTCTGTTTTGTCAGTCTATGCTGTTCGTCCCTTTCCAGAATGATTACAACTTCTGCAGATGACCAGGTGCTAAAGTCTGTCACACGGAAAATGTGTCATTTACAAGGAATGACAATAACTCTCATTTTACTTGCATGCTGTCACACGAAAACAAATCAAGCAAAAAAGCATAACTTCAAGGGCTCGTTTTTTGGTAGAAACAATAATATTTAGAACTAAATTCAATGTGAATGAACTTGTCAATATTAATGAAACTGTTCTCATTAACATTGGCAAAGAGAAATGTGATTTTAAAATATCGACCATGAGCTTAGCTTTCCTGAGCACCGACAAAAGAAATGAAAATCTATGAAAACTAATTGCATGTAGCCTAAAAATAATTTTTTGTTGATAGTATGTGCTCCTACAATATAAATACAGCTGTACACAACTTGCCACAGCTTCACGACAGAAACTAGGTAGGGGCAGAGGGAGTGGTCAGAAAAATAATTAAGTATGAGAGAACAACTGATATGTACAAACACATAACGGTGCTTATCACTGATGCACGAATGGTCGTGTGTAGAGCTGGGTCGTTTTGAGATTTTCAAAAGCATTGTTTCAGACCACCATGCAGACTACGCTTCAATTGTAGTGCTACATAAGACACAACTTATGGGCCAGCTTTAATGAATAAGAAGATTATAGGTTAAACAAATACTATAAAATATATCATATCATGGCTGCATGGACGCATACAAGCTATGTAAAGCGCAATAAAGTGAGGACGCATGAGTTTCTCTTGATGCTTCAGTTCTACATACATGCTTCAACTGTGCTGCAAAGAAATTTAACCAATGTCTGTGTGTGCAACATTGTCCATTTTAAACTATCTATATGTATATATAAAATTCCTACTGGGAGTTAAGCTATTTAGCACTCCATAACTCTTCCTTTCATTAAGGGCAATTTTTTCATACAATCAACATTATTCATTTTCTGTCTGATGACTTCGTGCCCGCAATTCTTGGCTTGGCTCGATCACAATTGTGCAGCCCTTATTTTGAAGGAATCAAAAATCATCAACCAAAATATATTTTGGAACTGCTTCTCGGTGATATTGCCTTCCCTCAACTGCCACAGCTTGAGATGAGTCATATAGCAAGTCTCGCGCATACCTAGAGCCTACCCTTGAAGAAACTGGTCCGGCTGTGAAATGCTCAGTTTTTTCTGAAATAAATTTTTTGGTTTGAGTTTTCTCACTTCTCGAGTCCCTTCACAATCAAGCAGACCCATTGTTCCCCTTAGTCCCTAATTTTGTTATATTATGAAATACATAAAAAATTAATAATAAAAGTAAAAATACTAATAACTGTTGCACAAAAAACACAGTCCCACATACGTACTTGAACGCAATATTGCTTTTCTTTTGTATTAGAACCTAAGGCATTAGAAAAGATAGCAGTACAATAAAAACGTTGAGAAAAAAGCAAAAAAAATTAAACTTGGCGGGACTCGAACCTGTGCCACTTAGTTGTGCTCGCGCACGTGAACTGAGTGCGTTAGCTTGCTAAGCTATTCGCGCTCAAGGTAGCACGTGAGTTTAAGTTATGTATATAATTTGCTTTTTACACGCTATGTGTTGGCATATTTATGCACGATATGCGATCGTATGTATTGTTGTGTGCATATGTTTTGGGATTGTATATACGTCACATGCTTTTCGCATGTCTTTCAACTATAGATTGCTGCCCCGCCGCGGATGAAAACAAGTATTTTTACACCCGGCACACAAGCTTGAGCAGTTGAAGGTTGTTTCCCGGGGCTCTCTTGCGATTGAGTCGGCCACCACAAGGAATTAGAGTGATACGCTATTAATCCCTGCATCTAGCTGTATTCCACTTGGTAGCTCTATCGCTTGATGACAAATCGAGCGCCGGGCGCGACGTTATTGCGCACGACCATGCCTCGCTTAGTGGCGACATCAGCTGATTGCGCCAGCCCGCTTGCTTCGATTTGCTTCAGAGCAAAGAAATGTCATACCTTGAAAGATTGCGTACTGCACTATGTCAAACTGTTACTGCTTTGTAGCCATCCTATTATTCATTGAGAATTGATAACCCTGATATCACTACTGTAGAGCTTTGCGTCGGCGACACGCACCGAACGTGAAACCGCACTACGTCTGTCGTAGAAGCAGTAGGAGGCTGTCGTCTGCTAGAACAAAAACAAAACAAAAACCTCCGAAAATATTCATAAGTTGTAACTTGTTTTTTGAATAACCGTTTATCACTTTTAAAGTTATTTTGCCAGATAACATACATTTTTTTTCAGTTTATAGCAGCGACAGATGTTTTTTTTTATTTTTCTCACACAGATATCTAAGTCAAATTCATTCACAGCTAAAGCCACATGTTGTTTGTCTTCTTTGTTTCTGTGGGCATGCCGTTTCGGTGCGTGTCTCATGTGTTCGCGCTGCTACACACGAGAGCACGAAATGTTAAATTTACGCAAGGAAGCGCCGTTCCTCGTTCGTGTGATGTGCTAAGATTGCACACTATTCCCGCGGTTGTCCGAGTGCGGATCAAGTGCGAGTCGTCCAAGGAATCGGCGGGTTGGGCGGGCGCTCGAAGGACTCCGAGGTGACGGCTGACGCCTGTGGTCGCTTCCTTCAGGACAGTGTGAAAGAAACTAAAGGTAAGGGGGACACTTTTTATGTAGACCAAGTATGCCACTCAGTGCAAGTGTGTGTTGCTGCACTCGAACGAGGCGTCGTGAAACGGCAACCTTACGTGCCTTTGCGAGTGCGGTTGCCGATTCGCTTTGACAACGCTAACGCCAGCAGAGCCATGGCGCATCGGCGCGGTCTTACTGGAACTAATTCGAGACAACTGCGGCAGCGTGCACGTGTATGGTGATCGATTTTTTCATATGTGCAATATAGTGAGAAACACGCACACGGCGCTTGCTACGCTGTTGATTAAACGAAGCCTGCAGTGCCATTTGATGCAAAGCAGCATTTTGTTTACGTTCGCGGGCGATACAATTAACTTGGCTCAATTCAACTAGCCAACCGCCTAAGTGGGTTGATTAGCATACGTTCACGGTAGAGCGTTATTATGCCCCTAAACAGTGGCGTGTGCTTGTTGAAAGATATAATGTGTGTGCCTAGTGTAAAGAGAGAGAGAGGTGTTCGTGCAATCTGCATGTGTACCTGAGAGACGCCTTTGCTTGTAACTAATAATGTACCGGCCAGCACCTACATTGTACGCCTGACTTTGAAGAAACTTGCATGCACAATGTGAGATTTTGTAATCTGCCAGAGTTGCTTTTTATAAAATAATACACTGCCAGCATGTTCAAAATATGTTTCGCTGCTGTGTGGCAGGGGTGCGGTTATCACGCTGTTGTGTAGTTGCTGATGCAAGCACTTATAGTTTTGATGCGTTAATATTTCTCATCTAACTCATCAGGTGTTTGGCTGTTTCAGCACAAACAAGGCAAAGAGAGAAGGGAGACGGGTAATGACAGGACCAGTGCCGACTTTTGTTTGCAGGAGAATACCCATGTTGGTGTATTTATTGTGACAGCCTTTCTGTGTTGCTTTTTTGCCCAATTTATGCAACAACACAGTTGTCAGCAATATGAGAGAGAATACTGAAATTAGCTTTTAAAGATCATAGTGACTAAATTCCTGGTAACTCACAGCACAAAGTAACAACAAAAGACATCAGTATGATCAATGTGGATGAGTACAGTCTTGCATCTAAAAAATATATTGTGCAAAATGTTGCCTCAGTAAGAAACCTCTCTATGTTTGCAAATAGTGTGACGTCACTTCGAGCACCGTGCCAGCCATTCCCTCCCTCTGTGCAAGGGCTGGTTTGCAAGGAAGTTGGTTGTGACGTTCCTGATAGACCACTGAAATGTATGCAATTCTAAACCTGTAGCCTAATATATACGTAATCTTTTGTGCAGTTACATCGCTGCATCTGACACCTACAACTTATTTGCATATTTACATTGCTCCCTTAGGACCTAACACACAAACTTGTTGTTTGCATTGTCACTTCATAAATATCGAGCGGTAAAGGTACTGAGTATATGTGAAACAAGAATCTCTGCTTATTACATGAAGAAATATGAGGTCTTCGATAAAACGAGTTATACCTTTTTGAGCTTGCGTACTCGTCGGGGCGATTCATACATGCAGCTTCAGCAAATGGTATCTTCCAGCCCGGTGACCTTGAAATTTTTCTCTGCACACAGCGCAAACACCGAGATGTACCCACTCGCAGATGGTCATGTCAAGTGCATATTTACCTTGACTAAAATGTCGAATCAAGTTTTTTCATCGACCGGTCCCTGCCATGAGTGCCAGTCTTCGCAAACAAGACACAATGTTATTGACACTGTACACACCACACTCAGTATTCTCAGTTGAACCGATATTCTCAATACCTTTCAATGCACACTACATGCCGCAATCAACAGTGCACATTTTTGAAGACAATGCCGCTGTTGCTCGCACAGGCCACCACGTGTGTTCACTTCTTCAAGATAAACAGACAGCGTGGCAAATATTTTACCACACAGTTTACCACACAGCTGGATGTTTGCTGACACATACTACAGCTAATGTAGACATTGTAACGTGAAATGTAAGATTTGAAAAATTAAAACTTGCCCCAAACACCGCACGACTGTACCAGGCTGAGCCACCAGCGGGAGTGTTTTTCCAGCCACACCTTTTACAAGTGCCAGTGACATCATGCTGTGACGTACTTGGGTAGGGGTCTATCGCTGCATACTTTATGTGAATGAGGGTCCTGTTAGTGAAAGCAGGCATTGTTGATTTCGTAACTTGTTCATGCCCAACTGGACCTTCATTTGCACAAGTTGTCTGACTGATATTCAGGCGAACTTTTGTGTAATAAATTATACAGTTGGCAGTCTGTGCTTGCCCCATACTGTTGTTACTGGTGTTTCTTGTTGTTACTTTGCACTGCTCATTACTACTCACCTACACAAACTAGCCTATCTTGCCGCTGTTTTGGACAAGATGCAGCAGGCAAGTGCGATAGTGTTCATAAATCTAAATTCTCGAGCAAAATTTATCGTTTCATATTCAGTTAGTTGCATTCATATCAGTACATTATAAGAAATCATTGATTAGGCATGAATCCGTGTTTCTTTACATAATGCTCACAACTTTTATATCAAATTGAATGGTTTTTATAAAAAACATGGGTTTTAGCTAAACTTCATGCTCTTATCTCGAAAAGCTGACAAAACGCTATTGCATGCTTACTTGCCGTGAATTGGACTGTGTTCTAAATACATTGCAATTCTTCATCGGACTGCCAGTTCACTTCACATTGGGGGAACATTTAATAACCATGGATTGATTAATTAGGAACGGAAAGAAAGAAGCGGCAGGCCGGGATACTTGATATTGGCATCCGTTTTGCTACCCAGCGCATTATCATGCAAACTTCCTATAGAGTGGGTATGCGTCTTGCATGTGTGTCTGTAAACCAAGAACTTTGGGTAGAACTATATTTATCTTACAAATGGTTGCAGGACTGTGGAGGCTGTAGGGCTGCTTAGGAATGGTGGAATCCCTGGACATGTGTTCAACCTTGCTGCATCAGCTCCTTGGTGTTTTCACGGCATCTTTACAGATGTGTTGGGTGAGTAAAGCAAGCAGGTTTCAACACAAGGAAAAGTATAATATGGCAGCACCTCTTGTGCGTGCCTTACATCCCAAGTATATCAAATATTTATCTTGCCTTGTGGCCTGTAATTTTTAAAGAGACACTTCTTTTTGCTTTATATTTGAGTCTCGATGCATCGACAGCAATGTATTTGTGTTTGACAGCAAGTGTTCTTGAACAAATAACTGATCTCAATAATGACAAAACACCCTTCATACTTGGTCCATAGCATAAGCTAGCACTTATTTGTAGCAGATTCAATTATTCATTTTTTGCTGGGATGATAATGGGCAAGTAGCAAAGGCAAGTTCAGATTGGAGTGGTCGGTGACGTCTGTTTAGGCTCTGCCATATTGCCTTGCAACCAGAGTTACTTGTGGCCACATATACAATGAAGCCACATGACGTGCATTCTAAAAGAGATTACCATATCAAATTTCAGTGCATCTTAGTATGTGCCAAACAAATGCAGATATCATTAGCTTGCCACTATAAAGGGGTCCTAAACCAACACAAGGTTGAAATTTAGTCGTGGTGTTGCAGCTGTGTATGACTCTACAATAAATACATAGCCGTGATAATTTGTCTATATGTTGTCGCAATAGTAATGTTACACACATTGTACGATACAAAAGAGGTCCTCGCTTATTTCGCTTTTTTCGCTATGCTTCTTTCTTGTCTCTTCTTGCCATGTGCTCCTCCTCACTGTACAAGGAGCAAGAGCAGTGGGCATACAAACACGTATTTAAAAAAAGTGTTGTAATGTGAGCACTGAGAAGCTGAACACTTCCAAAAGGCTCAAAGAGTTAAAGGTATTGTTTCTAGCTACTTTTTGGGCATCCATAGCTAGTTATGCTGCTGCAGTTAAAAAATAAGTTAAATGTTAAAAATTAATAGAAGATGATTTGGCACCCATAATTGCAGTTACATACAGAACTAGCTTTCAATGCGTAAGCAAAATCTGTTTACTCTAAATCAATCCTAATGATATCTGAAATTCAGGAAATATTCACAGGAAAGCTCAGGAAAAGGCTAAGTGGTTGCCCCTTGAATGTGAAGGAGATACACTTCTTCTAAAAGGTCAATAGACAGTCTAATAGTCTCGGTATTACATGCACTATAAAATATTCTGGTGTGGTGCTTTTCATGCATGTTTTAATGAGAGGGGTTTTTAATAGAACTGTTGTCACTTTGCCCTGCATTGCTGAAATTGTTCCCATAGTTAAATACATGAATCACTTTATGCCTTTTAATTTTATGCAAATGGTTTGCTTACCCAGTCGGTTTAACTTGATTTAGATAAAATAATAAATGCTCTAAATTTTTTTTTACTATACAGCAGGTTTATTTTTAAAATACGCGACCATTGATGTGAACGCAGTTGGTGGCGTGCTTGATTAATCCTTCACTATCACCACTCTAACTACACCTGCTCCAGTGCATAGTGTGACAAAAGTAATGGTCCTTAACATTACTGGCAGCATACACTTTTATAACTCATAATAGGTTAAAAAGCCTGGTAAAAATGTGTGTACGTTTTTTTTCGCTCCAACTAAATATTCTGGTCTACTCAAAGTAGCTTCCACTCTTTTGTGTTCCTCAAACCTTTAGGTGTTCAAAAGAAGTATCAATGCCATATACTTTCTTTGTCAGCCTACTCACCACTCTAATAATGAGAATTACCCGACAACATTACCCAGTAAAATAAAGGGATGTTATAAAAAGTAATGTCAATTCAATTGTCAAAAAACGTTGCTAAGTTACGTTTTTGTTCACTTTTCTTTTCACAATTTTGTTAAAGTTACTTTTGATAACATCCGCTATAGTTTGTTTGGCATCATTTTCTGCTAGTTCTCATTATAATGTGTTTAACAAAGACAACAAACCCTTAAATTTATAGTTCTTTCCTTTACTCATGAATCTGAAACAGTGAATCTCAGTAATCTTAGCGGTGTGGGACTTGTTTTTTTCATTAGTTGTGCATGTGTTCAAGTACATGCATTTAGGTGGGAGGGCGAACTATTGCCTCCTCCTGTGACTAGCAAATTTTCTGAGAACGGACAGATGCATAATGCTGCCAAAGAAGTATAGGGATATTGGAAGTAATCGTAACGTAATAGCAATCGTCATGTAATTGCCAGTAGGCAAAAAACAAGGTGTCCCACACTCGCCATAATGGTAACAGGCAGCGCTGACTGACTCTTCCATGTATAAATGCACATATATACCGTACAAAATGGAAGAGGGTAGCCGCCATGGTAGCTCAGTTGATAGAGCATCGGACATGTTTTTCGAAGTTCGCAGGCTCGGTCCCTGTACAGGGCAGGTTATCTTTTTTTTCCTGCCCCACCACGGTGGTCTAGTGGTTAAGGTACTCGGCTGCTGACCCGCAGGTCGCGGGTTCGAATCCCGGCTGTGGCGGCTGCATTTCCGATGGAGGCGGAAATGTTGTAGGCCCATGTACTTAGATTTGGGTGCACGTTAAAAAACCCCAGGTGGTCAAAATTTCTGGAGCCCTCCACTACGGCGTCTCTCATAATCATATGGTGGTTTTGGGACGTTAAACCCCACAAATCAATCTATCTTTTTTCCTTCTACTTTTCTTTCTTCACAATTACAACACTTCTATTCTTCTTGAAGATTTTCTGGTGTAAAAAAGGTACCTTATAATATGAAGAGGCAAACAGAATGTGCCAGTGTACGAGTTAGCTCTTGTAGTGGTTACAAGTAAGATATGTTTTGAAGAATAAATCATTCTGCCACTAGCCTAAAGAATGGCTACAAGACATGGCACTGGATGCACTTTGTTATTTTTGAATCAAGCTATCTTGTATTCTATTTTTATAAATTACATGGGAAACACATGACGGTATCACACACTTTAACGCCACAAAGACTATGCAGCGAACAATGTTATAAATGCGAAATTGCATAGGGATAAGGTGAAAACTGCACCCTCAACGAGAATGTACAGAAAGCACAGGGTGCAGGCGTCATTCCTTCTGCCCGTGCTTTTCAAGTGCGAGCTGTTTTCACCTCGTTCTGACCAACTAACTAGATTGAGATGTGTTGTTATAGTGCAAGAGGATGCTCCACGGGAAACTAGGTTTGTCTCAAAGTCTGTGTGTGTCTTTCAACCTATATGGTGCCCGGTTCAAGAGTTCATGCAGACCAGATCGTGTAAAACAGGACCGTGTAAAATGGACCGTGTAAATAAAATAAAATGGACCATGTAAATAAACAGGATCGTGTAAGATATCGTTTTTGTGTGCAACTGTAGTTGTGGTTGTGCTGAATGACCTTTATTTATATACACTACATAACAAACTTGCTTCTTTAGAGTCGAGTGCATCTTTGGATCGATTGTAAATGTTTGCATATGCGAGGCCTTGAGTTTTATAGGAAACTCCTCAGTGTGCCACGAGGAAATGTGTGTTCAGCGAAAATTTGTATATCATTATATACAACTCTTAAAGCCTCGTCTACAACTTTATGCAGGTTGACCTTGAGCAGAAAACGAAGAGCGGCAGCAGCCCCCAGAAAGGAGCAAGCACCCTCCAAGCTCCCGAAGCTCTCTTCGATAGGAAGAGCAAGGTCACTGTGTGGCATTGAAAACCATTGCAAGGAGAGCCTTATCAGTACACTGTGCTGCTCTTTCATCGCAGAAGACGAAGTTGACCACTCCAGAGGAACTTCACGCTGTGTATTGTGATTGCTTCAGTGGTTTTGTTTTTGTCCAGCCAGCAGTTAAGAAATCATGTGTCAGATTCAGCCAGGATGGCTAGAGGGAGTCGGGCAGGCATGTTTGGACATTTGTCTAGCCAAGTAGTGCCAATTTTCGCACTGGTCCTGTTGGAGTTACTGCCGCAATCACAGAAGCTACGTCATCTCTCTAAATGTACAGATGTGTCGGGGAAGATTAGCTGCATTAGGTTTTTCTATAACTGATAGCTGCCAACATTCTTCATTATACAGGAGTTTTGTTCCTCACTTATGGGTGTAAAGCCCTCTACAGAAAAAATGCAACACGTCTACTTCCAGAAGACTCCAAGGCCCTACTTGTAGGTTTTTTCGGCTTGTATCATAAGCACCTCGTTTGGGGTACATGAACGTTTTATAAACATGTACAGCGAAAATTTTGGGTGGCTGGTCGTTTTGTCGTTATCTTGTTCCTCGCAGTATTCTTAAGCATGTTGTGCATTACGTTGTCAATCTGGTTCATGTGCATAGAAGACATTACGAAGTTTCAGGCTACAGTATAAAAAGCCTGGAAGCAAGCCATCAATAATTTTTAACAGAGTTGCTTAATCTGATACATGATACATCACTAAACTTTCGTGCGTATTCATCAGCGTAAGCTCGTCTTAGTTTTATCCAAAATTAAGATGTGAGTCGACAGATGGAAACATCTAGTGGGGTAATCAGGGTGAACAGTAGAAGTGCTTCAGACAGGCTGGCCGATGTTGCGATAGGAGGACCTATTTTTTAGAAGTCACCTTGTCATCCTTCGCGTGTTAGTTTAAATGGGGTCAGTAATGACATCATCTTTTGGTATAGACGTGTGTGCCTGTTGAAAATGTTTGTCTGAAAAAAAAAACCTCTAACGCAGAAGAGTGCAGCTCTTGCTTTTTTGAAGTTAGGTTGCGCTGATACAAAGTGTTCTCCTGTCGGAGGTTGGGGTAAGGGAAGCGAAAAAAAGATAAATGATAGAAAAGAAGAAAAAATGAAGTAAAAAAAGGGGAATGCAAAGTAAAAGTAGTGCTACACTGCTCCTACTTTGCATCCCCCTTTTGTTTTTTCCCTTGTTTTCTTTTTTCACCTTTTTTGTTACATTTGCATTGTCCCATCTAGTGCATGAATCAATGACACATGGCTTTGCTATAGCAAAGATGCCTATATGGTGTTTGATTGAACAGTGCATTGTACTTCATTTAGTTAATTACAGACTGATCAGTCTTGCAATAATCGCTTCCTGTCTATCACCACACTTGTTCAATTGAAAAGTTTGTGCTTGGCCCTTAGTGTGCTGGTATATACCTTGTGTCTTGGACTACTCAAAATGAATGTTATTTTGCTGCTGTTTATGGTAATGAATTTATCCAACATGAAAATATCTTGCCTTGTGAACTTTGTCGGACCTGCCTTTCTTTTTCTTTCCTATGCAGGCATTGTATGTGAGGGAGACAGTAACAGAGAGGTGATAGCTTGAGCTTCGGAAGAATAAACGCTGGCAGTGAGGCAATTACGCATCAAACATCCCAGCCATTTTGCCAACCGTCCTAAATGTGTTTTGAAAAAAAATATCGTGCTCGTTTACTGTATTTTTCTGAAAACAGCAAAATGCTAAAGTATATCGCAGAGAACAAAATATTAGGCCACGTTGGTGCCTTCTGGACTTCCCAGGATGTCGCCTGGGTGTTGTTTGTAAAAAGTAAAGTGTTTCAAAAATACTGCCTCTTCTACACCAAATTTCCGTCTTGGTAATAAGTAAAGGTGATTGTGTGTAGTGCATGAAGCTCAGTAATATTAGTGCAATTTTTTCGCCACATCAAAAGCAAGGAAGCAGTTCTCTTTATATGGCAAGTTATATGATTACACTTTGTCTTAAAGTAGAAATGAATTTTTGAAGTTTTCCTATGATGGCTGTTTTCTGCATTTGATGTACGACAGCTTCCGTTCCGAAGTTCCCCATGGCCCTCAATAGGAGACTTCAAAAATCATTTTCCTCATTTAAACAAAAATTGTAATGAAAACACTTGCCATGTAACAAGAACTGTTTATTTGCTTTCAACATACATATAAAAGTAATTTTCAATTAGACAAACACACAGCTCGAATTGCATCTCAATGTGGACAAAAACGATTATATAGTGATATTTGTAATCTGGACCTAACATTAATTTTTTTCGTAAAATATAACTTCCGTGCAGTGAGTATTTGTGGCTCAAATATTCATACAAATGCAGTATTGCCATACAAGAAATGCAAACGATAAACAGTTTGGCTGAATTCTTCAAGCCTATGTAGCAGAAAAAATTGCACTAATGTTACTTGACTTCAAATACTTTAACAAGCATCTTTACTTAATCTGTAGATCAAATTTGATATCGCAAGAAAAAAGCGGTACTTTGAAATTTTTCTCACAAATAACGCCCGCACGACATTCTGCGAAATTCTGAAGGTACCCACGTGACCACTACTCTTTTTCTCTTCAAAAAATTTCTGCAAATAATTATTTTCAGAAGAGTAAATTACCATCATTTTTTAAGCTATACATCTGTGATGGTCGCCAAGCAGTTTGGTTTGTATGTTTGGTGTAGAATAGCCCAGTGCAAAAAACACAAATGGCTGAGCATCCTTTGACGCTCGGCAATTTCGAAAGCATTTGTTTGTTAGCAGCAATTCAGTTAAGCCTTGTCTTTATGCTTAGGCCCAGAAACAAAACACAAGTAACTAAAGTAGTCCTAAGAGTCATGTAGTCTCACTGTTCCAAGGCTTGGGAGCCTAATTTAGTGCAAGCTTCACCATTTTTTAAAAATTCAGATTCAACCAACAGGTTTGGAGGCACAGTGCATTTTCAGCTAACTTGTTTCACACCAGTTACTTAGATAAAAAGCGGAAAGTAGAGAAAAATACCATTTTAAAGGCATTGTAGGTAATAACAAAAAGGACTGCTTTCTTTTTTTGTGTGGTGCTTTGCCTGAACGCTGTGCTTTTTGGGTATAGTTCATTGTCTAGTGAACATAGGCCTTAAAAACTAACATTAGCCATGTTGAGGTCGATTTCTTGGTTATAGTCATAGTAGCCATTAATAATTATGACTTCAAACTTGATTGTTCTTTTAAAGATTTTTTCCTTGCATAATGATATGAGAGTCTTAGTCAATTTTGTTATAAGAAAACGTGATGTCATAATAGGGTCACTTTTGTAGAGTCGTTCAGTTCTACCTTACCTTTTACATTCCTAATAGAGCAGTTATTTTCAATATCGGTATTTAAAATGGAATGAGCATGCTGTATGTAGTAGGTGTAAGCACTTACAGATAGCACATGCACCCAACTTTTCTGTTGGCAGAATTATTTCTGTTATTCTTGCTTTATATGTGGGTTTCACGTCCGAAACCACTATATGAATATGAGAGACGCCGTAGTGGAGGGCACTGGAAACTTCGACCTACTTGGGAATCTTTCAACGTACACCCAATCTGAGCACACGTGCCTACCGGCATTTTCTGCCTTCCATCGGAAATGGATTCGGGGTTTGATACCGCGACATGCGAGTCAGCAGCCGAATTTCTGTTACTCTTGCTCCCCTATATGTGTGCAGTTCGGTTATAGTTATCTGGCTTCCACAGATTTTTAATGGCACCTGCCTGGTCCAGCTTGCTTTCATGGGATTTTAACCTTCATAAGTTGCATAGGTTAACTCTCAAAATTGTTCAAAATGCCAATTTTGTGCACAAACTGTATAGTATAAAGACAGCAGATATACATGCACACACTATTAAATGTACATTGAGAGCTTTCACTTGCAGTTCCTGAAGTTTTATTGTGCGGGAAGCATTTAAATCATAATTTCATAAGGACATATTAATAGATTATCTCTACCACTTGAAAATCGTGACAACCTAGTTATTTTCACTGTGATAAGCATGCTGTTTTTTTGATGTGGCAGAACTAATTTATACACTCAATCCTTCTATTATTCACATATGCATAACATGAAGGATTGTGTGCCTCACATTTCAGTTTCATTCTGTGTGTTATATTTCTTGTGCATGTAAACTATTGTGCTAACATGTGTCTCTGACATTACTTGTGCCAATTATTTTCATTTCCAGGTGACCTAGGAAGGACACATAAGTTCTATCGCAGTGACCTTCGAAATTTTACAGTGGTGCCGGAGCCTCAAGCAGCATTTCGCCGATCTCCACAAGGCATTCATGAGGATAAACACAGCGCCACACTTTCACAGTGCTATGATTATTATTTATGTTTAAACATTTCGTTCTAAAATTGCTGTTACATTGTGCCACCATCCGGGGCTTAGGTGGAGCTCGTGAAATTACGGGGCAGTCACCTCATTTGTGTACGATCAACACTGCAATGTCACTGTTCACAGCTGGAGCATACAGACAAATAAAAAATATATTGATTGTAGCAGGGCTGATGTGTATATTAATGCTTCTCTATTGATAATAATAACTTTATAAGTTCTTTAAGTCTTGCATAGAACACTGCATTAATGTGTTGGCAATATAACCACCATTATGATCGCTAGCATGCTAATTTAGTAGTTTTGTAATGTACTTTTATTTAAAAGGTACTTTTTGCTTCCGCATAACGAGAATTAGTAAGATGCCGATGATTTCCATCCCTCATCATGCACATTTAAGAAATATTGTGATTTGTACACAGTATTGCATGTACTCAGATGTGGACGTCTATTCAATTTACACATATATTGCTTTGCATAGATTCAGACGTAACATGCACACATTTCAGTTTTCCCTTTTTCCGCATGATACGTCTTTCCATAGGATGCGGAGTCCGCATCATACGTCTTATGCGGAGTCCGCATCATACGTCTTCCATATTCCAATAATCCGTATGTGAGGTCTCCGCATCTTACGGAACGTTTCAGTAGGGAATAGGGGCTCCTCTGTACGTTCCGGCTCTACTCTAGCTCAATTTGTCGCTTTCACCGTTCGAATATCTTCTTTATGCAACGGTTTCCTTGCTTTCTAATGCCCTCATCCTTTCTTAAGCGTTGTTTTGAGTTCATTTCCTTTCATTCTTTCTTGATATTT
>WOVY01011549.1:600000-757782 GCA_013436015.1 Rhipicephalus annulatus | reverse complement strand
GTTATTTTTGAATCAAGCTATGTTGTATTCTATTTTTATAAATTACATGGGATACACATGACGGTATCATACACTTTAACGCCACAAAGATTATGCAGCGAACAATGTTATAAATGCGAAATTGCATAAGGATAAGGTGAAAACTGCACCCCCGACGAGAATTGTACAGAAAGCACAGGGTGCAGGCGTTTCCTTCTGCCCGTGCTTTTCAAGTGCGAGCTATTTTCACCTCGTTCTGACCAACTAACTAGATTGAGATGTGTTGTTATAGTGCAAGAGGATGCTCCACGGGAAACTAGGTTGTCTCAAAGTCTGTGTGTGTCTTTCAACCTATATGGTGCCCGGTTCAAGAGTTCATGCAGACCAGATCGTGTAAAACAGGACCGTGTAAAATGGAGTGTGTAAATAAAATAAAATGGACCATGTAAATAAACAGGATCGTGTAAATGTCGTTTTTGTGTGCAACTGTAGTTGTGGTTGTGCTGAATGACCTTTCTCTATATACACTACATAACAAACTTGCTTCTTTAGAGTCGAGTGCATCTTCGGATCGATTGTAAATGTTTGCATATGCGAGGCCTCAAGTTTTATAAGAAATTCCTCAGTGTGCCACGAGGAAATGTGTGTTCAGCGAAAATTTGTATATCATTATATACAACTCTTAAAGCCTCGTCTACAACATTATGCAGGTTGACCTTGATCAGAAAACGAGGAGCGGCAGCAGCCTCCAGAAAAGAGCAAGCACCCTCCAAGCTCCCGAAGCTCTCTTCGACAGGAACAGCAAGGTCACTGTGTGGCATTGAAAACCATTGCAAGGAGTGCCTTATCAGTACACTGTGCTGCTCTTTCATCGCAGAAGACGAAGTTGACCACTCCAGAATAACTTCACGCTGAGTATTGTGAGTGCTTCGGTGGTTTTTTTTTTTGTCCAGCCAGCAGTTAAGAAATCATGTGTCAGATTCAGCCAGGATGGCTAGAGGGAGTCGGGCAGGCATGTTTGGACATTTGTCTAGCCAAGTAGTGCCAATTTTCGCACTGGTCCTGTTGGAGTCACTGCCACAATCACAGAAGCTACGTCACCTCTCTAAATGTACAGATGTGTCGGGGAAGATTAGCTGCATTAGGTTTTTCTATAACTGATAGCTGCCAACATTCTTCATTATACAGGAGTTTTGTTTCTCACTTATGGGTCTAAAGCCCTCTACAGAAAAAATGCAACACGTCTACTTCCAGAAGACTCCAAGGCCCTACTTGTAGGTTTTTTTCGGCTTGTATTATAAGCACCTCGTTTGGGGTACATGAACATTTTATAAACATGTACAGCGAAAATTTGGGTGGCTGGTCGTTTTGTCGTTATCTTGTTCCTCGCAGTATTCTTAAGCATGTTGTGCATTACGTTGTCAATCTGGTTCATGTGCATAGAAGACATTACGAAGTTTCAGGCTACAGTATAAAAAGCCTGGAAGCAAGCTATCAATAATTTTTTAAGAGAGTTGCTTAATCTGATACATGATACATCAATAAACTTTCGTGCGTATTCATCAATGTAAGCTCGTCTTAGTGTTATCCAAAATGAAGATGTGAGTCGACAGATGGAAACATCTAGTGGGGTAATCAGGGTGAACAGTAGAAGTGCTTCAGACAGGCTGGCCGATGTTGCGATAGGAGGACCTATTTTTTAGAAGTCACCTTGTCATCCTTGGCGTGTTAGTTTAAATGGGGTCAGTAATGACATCATCTTTTGGTATAGGCGTGTGTGCCTGTTGGAAATGTTTGTCTGAAAAAAAAAACCTATAACGCAGAAGAGTGCAGCCCTTGCTTCTTTTCAAGTTAGGTTGCGCTGATACAAAGTGTTCTCCTGTCGGAGGTTGGGGGTAAGGGAAGCAAAAAAAAGATAAATGATAGAAAAGAAGAGAAAAGAAGAAAGAAAAGGGGAATGCAAAGTAAAAGTAGTGCTACACTGCTCCTACTTTGCATCCCCCCTTTTCTTTTTTTTCCTCGTTTTCTTTTTTTACCTTTTTTGTTACATTTGTATTGTCCCATCTAGTGCATGATTCAATGACACATGGCTTTGCTATAGCAAAGATGCCTATGTGGTGTTGGATTGAACAGTGCATTGTACTTCATTTAATTAATTACAGACTGATCAGTCTTGCAATAAGTGCTTCCTGTCTATCACCACACATGTTCAATTGAAAAGTTTGTGCTTGGCTCTTAGTATGCTGGTATATAGCTTGTGTCTTGGACTACTCAAAATGAATGTTATTTTGCTGCTGTTTATGGTAATGAATTTATCCAACATGAAAATATCTTGCCTTGTGAACTTTGTCGGACCTGCCTTTCTTTTTCTTTCCTATGCAGGCATTGTATGTGAGGGAGGCAGTAACAGAGAGGTGATAGCTTGAGCTTCGGAAGAATAAATGCTGGCAGTGAGGCAATTACGCATCAAACATCCCAGCCATTTTGCCAACCGTCCTAAATGTGTTTTGAAAAAAAAATATTGTGCTCGTTTACTGTATTTTTCTGAAAACAGCAAAATGCTAAAGTATATCGCAGAGAACAAAATATTAGGCCACGTTGGTGCCTTCTGGACTTCCCAGGATGTCGTCTGGGTGTTGTTTGTAAAAAGTAAAGTGTTTCAAAGATACTGCCTCTTCTACACCAAATTCGGTCTTGGTATTAAGTAAAGGTGATTGTGTGTAGTGCATGAAGCTCAGTAATATTAGTGCAATTTTTTCGCCACATCAAAAGCAAGGAAGCAGTTCTCTTTATATGGCAAGGCATATGTTTACACTTTGTCTTAAAGTAGAAATGAATTTTTGAAGTTTTCTTATGATGGCTGTTTTCTGCATTTGATGTACGACAGCTTCCGTTCCGAAGTTCCCCATGGCCCTCAATAGGAGACTTCAAAAATCATTTTCCTCTTTTAAACAAAAATTGTGATGATAACACTTGCCATGTAACAAGAACTGTTTATTTGCTTTCAACTTACATATAAAAGTAATTTTCAATTAGACAAACAACAGCTCAAATTGCATCTCAATGTGGACAAAAACGATTACATAGTGATATTTGTAATCTGGACCTAACATTATTTTTTTTTCGTAAAATATAACTTCCGTGCAGTGAGTATTTGTGGCTCAAACATTCATACAAAATGCAGTATTGCCATACAAGAAATGCTAACAATAAACAGTTTGGCTGAATTCTTCAAAGCCTATGTAGCAGAAAAATTGCACTAATGTTACTTGACTTCAAATACTTTAAGAAGCATCTTTACTTAATAAGTAGATCAAATTTGATATGGCAAGAAAAAGCGGCACTTTGAAATTTTTCTCACAAATAACACGCACACGACATTCTGCGAAATTCTGAAGGTACCCACGTGACCACTACTCTTTTCTCTTCAAAACATTTCTGCAAATAACTATTTTCAGAAGAGTAAATTACCATCATTTTTTAAACTATACATCTGTGATGGTCGCCAGGCAGTATGGTTTGTATGTTTGGTGTAGAATAGCTCAGTGCAAAAAACAACAAATGGCTGAGCATCCTTTGACGCTCGGGCAATTTCGAAAGCATTTGTTTGTTAGCAGCAATTCAGTTAAGCCCTTGTCTTTATGCTTAGGCCCAGAAACAAAACACAAGTAACTAAAGTAGTCCTAAGAGTCATGTAGTCTCACTGTTCCAAGGCTTGTGGAGCCTAATTCAGTGCAAGCTTCACCATTTTTTAAAAATTCAGATTCAACCAACAGGTTTTGGAGGCACAGTGCATTTTCAGCTAACTTGTTTTACACCAGTTACTTAGATAAAAAGCGGAAAGTAGAGGTAAAAATACCATTTTAAAGGCATTGTAGGTAATAACAAAAAGGACTGCTTTCTTTTTTTGTGTGGTGCTTTGCCTGAACGCTGTGCTTTTTGTGGTATAGTTCATTGTCTAGTGAACATAGGCCTTAAAAACTAACATTAGCCATGTTGAGGTCGATTTCTTTGTTATAGTCATAGTAGCCATATAAATAATTATGACTTCAAACTTGATTGTTCTTTTGAAGATTTTTTTCTTGCATAATGATATTTGAGAGTCTTAGTCAATTTTGTTATAAGAAAACGTGATGTCATAATAGGGTCACTTTTTGTAGAGTCGTTCAGTTCTACCTTACCTTTTACATTCCTAATGAAGCAGTTATTTTCAATATCGGTATTTAAAATGGAATGAGCATGCTGAATGTAGTAAGGTGTAAGCACTTACAGATAGTACATGCACCCAACTTTTCTGTTGGCAGTTTATTTCTGTTATTCTTGATTTATATAAGGGGTTTAACGTCCGAAAACCACTATATGATTATGAGAGACGCCGTAGTGGAGGGCACTGGAAACTTCGACCACTTGGGGTTCTTTAACGTACACCCAAATCTGAGCACACGTGCCTACAGCATTTCTGCCTCCATCGGAAATGGAGCCGGGGTTTGATACCGCGACATGCGGGTCAGCAGCCGAATTTCTTTTACTCTTGCTCCCCTATATGTGTGCAGTTCGGTTATAGTTATCTGGCTTGCACAGATTTTTAATGGCACCTGCCTGGTCCTGCTTGCTTTCATGGTGATTTTAACCTTCATAAGTTGCATAGGTTTAACTCTCAAAATTGTTCAAGATGCCAATTTTGTCCACAAACTGTATAGTATAAAGGCAGCAGATGTACATGCACACACTATTAAATGAACATTGAGAGCTTTCACTTGCAGTTTCTAAATTTTTACTGTGCAGTAAGCGTTTAAATCATAATTTCATAAGGACATATTAATCGATTTTCTCTACCATTGAAAATCGTGACAACCTAGTTATTTTCACTGTGATAAGCATGCTGTTTTTTTTTGATGTGGCAGAACTAATTTATACACTCATTCCTTCTATTATTCACATATGCATAACATGAAGGATTGTGTGCCTTAAATTTTCAGTTTCATTCTGTGTGCTATATTACTTGTGCATGTAAACTATTGTGCTAACATGTGTCTCTGGCATTATTTGTGCCAATTATTTTCATTTCCAGGTGCCTATGAAGGACACAAGTTCTATCGCAGTGACCTTCGAAATTTACAGTGGTGCCGGAGCCTCAAGCAGCATTTCGCCGATCTCCACAAGGCATTCGTGAGATAAACACAGCGCCACACTTTCACAGTGCTATGGTTATTATTTATGTTTAAACATTTCGTTCTAAAATTGCTGTTACATTGTGCCACCATCCTGTGGCTTAGGTGGAGCTCGTGAAATTACGGTGCAGTCACCTCATTTGTGTACGATCAACACTGCAATGTCACTATTCACAGCTGGAGCATACAGACAAATAAAAAAACATATTGATTGTAGCAGGGCTGATGTGTATATCAATGCTTCTCTATTGATAATAATAACTTTATAAGTTCTTTAAGTCTTGCATAGAACACTGCATTAATGTGTTGCAATGTAACCACCATTTATGATCGCTAGCATGTTTAGTAGTTTTGTAATGGATTTTATTTAAAAGGTAATTTTGCTTCCGCATTACGACAATTAGTAAGATGCCGATGATTCAATCCCTCATCATGCACATTTAAGAAATATTGTGATTTGTACACAGTATTGCATGTACTCAAGATGTGGACGTCTATTCAATTTACACATTATATTGCTTTGCACTAGATTCAGACGTAACATGCACACATTTCAGTAATTTCCGCATGATACGTCTTTCCATAAGATGCGGAGTCCGCATCATACGTCTTATGCGGAGTCCGCATCATACGTCTTTCATATTCCAATAATTCCGTATGTGAGGTCTCCACATCTTACGGAACGTTTCAGTAGGGGAGCGCAGTCACCGACACTTCGATATCAATTGGACGTGTCATCATCTGTAGATATCATCATCAGTATGTGCCAGCTCGAGCAGCTCTTCCTCTTATATATATATATATATATATATATATATATATATATATATATATATATATATATATATATCTATATGTACATACATACAGTGGGAGAGAAAGCGATATTTTGCCTGTTCTGGCTTGAGTGAGTGTGTGTCTTTGTTTGCGAATTACTGAATGGTAGGTGCATATAAAACATGAAATTTTCTCTCAGTGCCGAGAATTATATGGCACACACTTTCGTTTGCATGACTTGTAAAAGAACATGGCTAACTTGGAGCACAGGTTATTCTGCAATATACCAATGGCACCGCGTAAACGTTCTCGGGAGCCGGGTGTTCTTCTGTTATGTTCTAAATCTCTTGTTGACTAAACTTGATAGATATCACAATTTTACGCCTTTCATAAAAGGAACGATTCAGAGGTCGTAGACTGCTAATCATACCTGCAATTTTGTCAAGCCTACACGATATTGCTTGAACGAGCAGGCGTATTTCACCGCGTGTGGCAGAAAACTTGAAAGGCCATCGTTATTGTTCACCTGATTTGCAGCTGCATTCGTTGCTATCCTAATGGGAATGGTGTCACGGTTCGGAACTCAATGAAATGTGAAGTGTTAAGCTAAACTTGTTTTGGGGATTTTATGTTTTGTCTTCTGCTAGTGTTTCACTCAATAAAACCCTGTTCAACGCCCTTTTTGTGTATTTAGCGATGCGAAAGTGGCGTGTTTGACGCTGATGGTCACAGATTTTTCACGTATTCTCTTTGGATACCTTGAAGCGCTGCTCTCATGGCAAAAAATATTTGATGCAATGTAAATCTTTTATGTGTAGAGTACGGCAGGGAGATATGAGACACGTGGGGCAAAATGCGACGTTTTTGACTAAATTTGCCGGTCTCTGTTGCTAATAAATAAACTACTTTAACCAGCAATAAATGATGGTCCTTGTCTAACTTTTCACCTGTAAACGTTGATGACTGTTCAAAGTGGTCGCACAGGAAAATTTACGCGGCTGAATTGGCATGTGTTAAAAGAATTTATTGCTTTATGAGAACAGTATGAACTTGTGGTCGTGTTTACAAAGAGCGCCTCCTGCGACTAGAAAATTAGGTTGGTAAAGTGTACTTATTACAGTGTCTGCTTCTATTTCAATTTGGGCGCACGTTAAAGAACCACAGCGTGTTTTCGTCAGCACTCAAAAAGGGGTGAAATTCTACTCGGCCAAATTTTCGAATAAATGCATGAAGGTATACTCCTGGGCCTGAACAGCAACGTAAATAAATATTCTGTTACTCTAGAAGGTGAACAACATAACAGCAGAAGTTTAGTTCGTTTGGTGCGTTGGAACAAAGCGATATTTTATTCGAATCCTGGCACGGGAGACACGCAAAACCTGACAAAAAAGCAATAAATTGCCTATTTGTGTCGTAATATTTGAACTAATACCTTTCACCTACTATATATTTTATTATATATTGTATTTATTTATTAGGAGGGTTAATGCATACAAGAGAATATCATACAGAGTTTCCAGTGAGGAAAAACGACATAAAAAAGCACTTATTGCCATTAAGCACATATTTCTCGCTGCATCAAAGTTTTTTTGTGTTCCCAAGGATGCTCTGAATAGATGCACAAAAAATGACAGAATCTCCAAGTGAAGTCATTCTCAATATGGCTTGGGAATTAGTTTCAACGTCTTTTCTCCAGTATCCTAATTGAAAAATATAACAAGAGCTATAAATTATGAAGATATCACAGTTTTATATGACTGCCTCACAAAGCCCGGCGAAGTGAGTGATAATCTATAAAAGGCATGAGCAGTTCTGAATCAAAGTGGCTAAAAGAGGTGAAGAAGATACGTCATAACATATCTAGCCACCAATTGTTGAATAATCCAATGAGGTACAAAGCGTTCAGCAAAAGACATCATGAGCACAAAGAAAGAAAGCCGTTTTGAAGCAACACAACACCGCGTTCTGTCTAGAAAAAATGCTTGAAGTCCAAGGGCTAGGAAACTCAAGACTGTCTAAGGGCGCACAGAGAGAGTTTGAAGTATTTTTACTGTAAAACTGAATTATTATTTTTTTTCTTCCCTGTCTCTTTTAACCCCTGAAGCATCTATTTTTTGACGCGCAGATTGGGACGAAATAAGACATCTGGTGTCACAAACGAGCGCTCCGAAAAAGCTCGCGCCGCCGAATTCTAGCAACAGTAATGATACCAAGTGCAGAAAGGTGCCTCAAGGTCAACTATAAAGAAGAAAACAAGCATCCCAAAACTCCCCGGGCGCGCCATCTCTCTCCCTCGGAAGCGTGGTTTCGCCTACCAACCTCCTCACAGCGGCGGCCGAGCAAGCCCTGGAAGGTTTTCGAATGAAAGGGGCGGGGTGATTCAGAGTTGCGTCATGAGTCGCGGACGGCCTTCGAAATGTCTCGCTCTTTCTCCAGCCTTGGCTGTGCATCGTGCCGACGAAACGATGAGAAGTTTCTAGAATCTAGCGCGGAAGCTATTTAACCGAGCAGCGGAGATGGGAGAGCAGGAGAAGAAGAAAGTTCGCGCCCGTGTGCGTAGGAGAAGAAGGAATTTTCCGCCGGTGTGCGTAGGGTGTTCCGCCTTATAGGCCAAGCCTGTTGTCCTCAGTGACAAAGGAGGAGAAGAAAGTATGCGCCAGAGTGCATAGGGTGTTCCGCCTTGTCAGCGAAGGGTTCTGTCCTCAGTGACAAAGCAGGCATATAAGAGGATTTCCACCTGAGGGGTGAAGACTCGTGCTTCAAGCAGAAGAGCGTGTCTACCGCCAGCGAGCGAAGACGCGTGGCAACAGCTGCGCGTTGGAAGCCGACATGTTACCGGCGAAGAAGTTTGGTGCTTGGAGAGCGGCCAATTGAAGACACGAGGTTTCCTGGAAGAGAAACTTCGGGGGCAGCGGAACGACAACAGCGCTGGACTGTGAGTGAGTGGTTCTCGGGAGAGTATCATTCAGACTTTTGTTCTAAGGACTTTGGACTGAATAAGTCTTCGAACTCTTTAGTCTTTAAGTGTCTTGGTTGTTCGATGCATGCAACTGCATTGAAGTGCATATTGTTGTTTGTGTCCGTTGTTTCGAGTGTGGCTCATTGTACTGTGTAGTACGTTGTTTGATTGGTGACATACCGTATTTAACTCTTGTCGAGTGTGCATATTTTTGTATCGATCTGATCTGCCGTAATTGAGAATATAATTTGGTTTGGTTTATCAACTCTCGGCTCTGACTTGTTCTCTGGGTCACAGTCGGCGTCCGCTGGTGCGCCAAATAGAACCACTTCTCGCTTTTGACGCTTTTGAGGTGCAGTTCGGGGGGCCGATATTTCAGTCTTTTGAATTAGCCTAGCAATCGCCTCCCTAATTAACGGGACCTGTGACATCTGCAGCATTTGTTATTTTTTACAATGTTTGGAATGGTGGAAACATGGCATTGTTTATGTATCACACACCTCGTATACCGAAAGGAAAGTTTCTGCATTGATTTTTAGTTGTAAGAAGTTAAATAAAAATAAACACTTGCTATTTTAATATTTCCGTCGCATTTCGCTCCACCTTGTATACCCTAATCCCAAATGTGGTGTGATGATTCGTTGTTAACATTTGTATAAACGTTAGTATGCTGGCAACATATTAGGAGTAAATCTTGTAAATTGCCAGTTGCTAAGCTACTTTCATTGAAAAAGCATCTCTTGGTTATTGTTCGTCCGGTCGTTATTTCTGGTTTATCTAATGTCTGCAAAAAGTGGCTTTCTATAACCCTAAGCGCGGTATTATTGTTTCGCACTCTCAAACATTTTTTTTTCGAAGAGCACGCGATCAGTAAACTATTTGTTAAGTGCCAAAAAATTCGCTAAATGCGTCAGTATGTCGGAACGCTTCGCAAAAATCAAACGATTTCCCATTATGGGGAATAGTTCAGTGAACACCAACAAAAAATGCCCTCTGGCGAAGAAATGCCAAAGAATCTACCACAAATTTTGTGAAAAACCATGTAGAATGAAAGCTGAATTGGCATGTGATAAAAGACTTCATATATATATTTATATATATAAAGGAATACCATGGCGCCAGCACATGAGCATGTATACTTTCATCACGAAAGAGGTACAATACAATAAATATTTACAGTATAGCCTACGCCAAAGCCGTAAAAGTATAAATTATTATGAGGGCTGTGCATCCTCGTGGATGACCCGTCATTCTTCCTCCTAACTATGGGGTATATCTCAAAAAAGATGCTTCGTAACCAAAGTAATTATAATATCAATGGGCATTCCTTTTTTTATCTTTTGCAACGTGAAAACGGGAAATACTTGATGTTTTTATGTTGATTTTGGGATTCCTGTACGTTTCACTTTGGATTGTGTGGTGTAGCCTTGTTCAAAGTCCCGAACGTTTTTATTGTCCTAAGAACATAGATACCAAAAACACAAGCGCTTAAGTGAGTGCGAAGGACGATGTTTATATTGTATTTTGTTACATATCCCACTTTCCAGGGTGCGAGCTGCTGCTGCGGGTGAAAAAGCCGATGTTGTTAACCTAAGTATCGGGTTTGCTGACTGCACGCCACCGAATTTCTTTCGGGAAGCACGAGGCACTGCAGGATGCGATCTCCTGCAAGCATTGCACTGGTAAACTTGAGGGTTCAGGGTATATAGCCCTTTAGGGGTCATTATCAACGTTGGATTTCGAACAAAATGTTTGTTCTGAAGCTTTGCCTCTGGCACAAAAAATAATAAAAGAGAGATGTTGAAGATTTTTCTACTAAGTCTTGAAGTGTTTACTCTGGTATTTTTTTTTGAAGGGCAAGATTTATGACCTGAGGACGAAGGGAAAGGCGGATTACGATGTCATTAATCATAAAAGTGGCAACATTACATCGTGAGTTATTATATTATCCCGGGTTGCAGTGGCAACCTCTGATTTCAGCAAAATTCATGAGCACGGCGAAACACCACGTATGGTAGCTATAAGGCAGAAAAGTCCAAGAAATGTCAGACTAGCCTAATGTGTTAAACACTCATCATCATAGTCAGCAACCTCATCATCAGCTTGACTACGCCCACTACAGGACAAAGGCCACTCCCAATTTCCACCAGTATGCTCGGTTCTGTGCTTGCTGCTGCCATTTTATACCCGGAAACTTCCTAATCTCATCTGGCCACGTATATGTCTGTCTCCCCTTCACCTGCTTGTCTTCTGTTGGAATCCAACGTGATCCCTAATGTCGGTGGTTACCTTGCCTTCAGGCTACGTGCCCTACCTTTGACTATTTCTTGTTCGTATGCGAATATAATGTTCTTAACACTCGTTTGTTTTATGATACAGTCCACCCTCTTCTTGTCTCTTACGGTTAAACCTATCATTTTCGTTTCTATTGCTCGCTGCGCCGTCTCCCGTTTAGGTTGAACTCTCTTTAGAATCCTCCAAGTTTTGGCTGTGTAGGTAAGTACCAGCAATATGCAGCCTTTATATACGTTCCCTTTCAAGTGCAGTGGCCAAGTACCATTCATAAATTTATAATGCGTGCCCATTGTGCTTCACCACACTTTTATTCCTCTTGTAACTGAGACCTCGTGGTTCGGTGCCATGGTTACTACCTAACCTAAAAATACCTACTCTTACAATTTCATGTGCACTGCAGCTGTGCTCCCTATCTCGAAGCACTGTTCTCCTGCGAGGTAGTTCTATATTACCTTCGTTTTCAGCAAAACAATTTTCACGAGCTACCTTTTTGCTCTGGTTGTCTAATTCAGTAATCATGAATTGCGATTCGTCCACTGTGTTGATATGTGGGGTTTAACGTCCCAAAACCACCATATGATTATGAGAGACGCCGTAGTGGAGGGCTCCGGAAATTTTGACCACCTGGGGTTCTTTAACGTGCACCCAAATCTGAGCACACGGGCCTACAACATTTCCGCCTCCATCGGAAATGCAGCCGCTGCAGCCGGGATTCGAACCCGCGCCCTGTGGGTCAGCAGCCGAGTACCTTAGCCACTAGACCACCGCGGCGGGGCCCGTCCACTGTGTTACTCAACTATGGAATGTCATCAGCGAAGCGCAGGTTACTGAGGCACCCTCCATTAACCCATATCCTTCAGTATTATCTCTCAAAACATCCTGTTAGCTTGTGGTAAATAGCATTGGCGAGATTGTATCCTCTGGTCTTACACCCTTCTGTATTGGTATTCTGTCACTTGCTTTATGGAGCCCTAAGGTGGTGATTAATCTGCTGTGTATTTCATCGAAAATATTTATAGACGTTTCGTCGACGCCCTGATTCCACAGTGTCTGAGTAACTGCTGATACCATAACTGAATGAAATACCTTTTCGTATTCTATGACGGCTATGTATAGTGGTTAGGTGTATTCCGAAACTTTCTCTCTTGATTGACAGCATGAATGTGGTCAATTGTTGAGTATTCCCTGTACAAATTTTTGTTTGATTCCTTTATTGAGTAAATATTATAGTGGCCTTTATTCTGTTAGCAATTACCTTTGCTAATTGTTTGTATACGATGAAGAGCAAACTGATCGGCCTGTAATTATTAGAGTCGTTGTCGTCTCCATTCTTATGAATTACTTTATGTTTAAAATCTTCCAAATTTCTGGTTCTCTTCCCGTCATTAGACACTTCGTTAACGGAGTGACTAATTTTCTATCACAATCTATTCTCTGTTTTTCAGCGGGTAGTTAAGCATTCATGTGGCTAAAATACCAAAACAAATAAAGGCTAAAGCGACCACCCCGAAACACATTGCTTAGGGGTTTAATACCCTAATCAAGACCAATTTATCTCCAACTAGAATTGTTTCCTTTGTGAGACATCCAGATAATAATTTTGTAGATTTACATGTGGGTAGTTGCCAATTATCTGTGTGATAACCCTTGAGCCACCTGGCGATATCCCAAAAAACTCATTCTCAACAGACATGACCTCCAAGATTGCACGCCAGCAGTTTTTTCTCCAATTGTCGCAATCACCGCAGTCTCCAGCAGTTTATGAATAAATAAATAGATAAATAAATAATTAAATAAATAAATAAATGTAATGCACCTCGCGTGCACGGCTACCGCGAGAACTTGCGTTTACCGAGGCATGCGGCCTGGGGAGGCTGCTTAATAAAGAATACCTCGCAGCACCTCGGAGTGCCGTATGGTCATTTATTTCCCTTTATCACTATGCCTTTGCGCAGCAGAGAGAGGAAGCAGGGCACAGATCTTTTAAATTCACTGAACGTCGGCACTGTACCGAATGCTGCCTCTGGTCTCGTATCGCAATGCACGTGGCAGATGCTTTTCTTTTGAAGTTTATTGTTTTCGTTTCTTTCTTTCACCGCCTCCCCCCCTTTTTATAATGGTACCATGCAACTATCACTCAATGTCTATCGCAGTCGCCGAGAGCATGTTCAAGCGACTTTCGTGCACGAAAAGCCTTCGCTAATTTGTTCAACTTAAGTTTGAGGGCACTCAAAGTGCTACGCGTTAGGTGGTGATCACGTGAAAGGTATTTTTTTATTTTCGCGCACTATAATAAAACCTCTGAAAAAATTACTCAGCGTCGTTATCTTACCGTAACTTGAAAGTTTAGTTATTTCTGGGTAAAGGCTACAAATTTTTTTATTGGATGTTTTCTCTAGAAACAGTATTTAAAATGTTCCTTAGGTAATCTTTGTTAATTGCCATGCTTGGTGGATGAAAAAATATTCTGACGTGCTACATACAGCTGAAGACAATACTGCATTAGCTGGAAACGCGTATATGGTACTCTTTTTTAATTTTTATTGCTTGGTGCTTCTTAGCTGAAATACCCTGTATATAAGTATGTGTACATATGCGGTGAGTGACGACGACGCATATGCCGATGCCGGCGGCAAAGTCAAGTCAAGAGTGTCCATATAATTGCTGTCACAATAAAAAACGCTCAAGAACCTAGAGTGTCATGTTTGAGCTGTCTGTGTAAGACCTTACTTGACATTACAAAAATACTGTTGAAGGCTTTGATTAGCACCTTAAAATTCACCCATGTGCTGTTTATGACAAATGTTGGTGAATTTTAGGCGTTTCCCATTACATTGTTTGCCTTTTCTTATTTTTTGTTGCCAATGGCACTATGAATATTATACTCTATTGCTTCCAGCTGTGTCGACTGCATCCAAAGCGTCACGCATGTAACTCTGACCCTCACTTGTGTGGCAGGAAGCAG
Source organism: Rhipicephalus annulatus (assembly GCA_013436015.1). Taxonomy (NCBI): domain Eukaryota; kingdom Metazoa; phylum Arthropoda; class Arachnida; order Ixodida; family Ixodidae; genus Rhipicephalus; species Rhipicephalus annulatus. Next base: position 743,636 of record WOVY01011549.1, on the reverse strand, counting down.
CGTGAAATCGAAACGTAGGAAACCATCAGGAAAGGCCTAAGCATAGTGCCAGAGTGCCTGTAAAGCTGTGTGAGCATACCCTTCGCCTTCGTCACAGGCTCTGTCTGGAAGTGCGTGTAATGGCAATTTCGAGAAATGAGCATGTCTGAAGCCAAGTACCTCGTTTGGTCTCTTCAGGTTGCATTCCTCTTGAGGGTGCGCTAGACCTTGTGTCTTCAAGCGCAATCTTGCTGCTTTAGCTGAAGGTTTACATGGTTGCCCTTTGTCGACTTGGCGCTCGCGTTCTCCGAAGTTGAGAGGTAGTATCGATGTCACCATTGTGGGCACACCATGTTACGTGCACATCTATGTTTTTATAAACATTAACCTGTCATTTTTTATAGTCAGTTGAATATTATATAGTCACGCAAAACCTTTTTTTTTTATCTCGCCTCGTAGAAGCCGCCCTAAAAACGCGGCCGCTCCCCAGTGCCTCGGTGGCGAGAGCCGCGGTGCAGACGATGAGTCGCCCACACCAGCCTCTGACTTTGTGCTCTCTTCGTATGACAGTGACTGCCGAAGGAAACCTGCCTGCACAATATCTCGGAAGTCAAAGAACATATATTGCAGGTGGCATCCACCTTACGTGTTTTTATTATTTATAGTATTTTTAAAAGTTGGCGAGTTTATTTCACTTCAGGGTAATATGGAGCAACGGTTATAAACAGCTTTGGGGGCAGTCATATCTTGTGACTACAATGACGTACGTAAAGTTAGAACCGAGAATAAAGAGGAACAGACAGAAAGAACGCACACTCGCAACTAAGTTTAGTTTCCTAAAGCATTTACATTATAAAGGCTTTCGAAGACGTTCGCTAAACATTTCATTCACTGTACGTGCCGGAACGATCAGACCGTTTATCAAAGAAGGTAGAAATTATGGTATCTAAGAACCACATACAAGTAGGTTGCAATGTAAAGGCATCAAAAAAATAGTTGAATATTCACCAAAAGGTCAAAGCAATGAATGCGATAGCAACATATGCGAATGTTTTCTGAGGAAAGGTGTTTTTGGAGCAATAATATTAGTAGTAAACATGTGCTTGCTAAGTACCCAAATTTCCTGCTGCGCGGCCGCAGTAGATGATCGCAACAAGGTTCTTGCTTAGTGTGAAGCAACTCCCTAGGGCAGCGCTTGCTGGTACTAAGGGCTGTACGTTCTATGTCACCGCTGGTGGTTGTTTGTAATGGGTAGAGCACATCTATATGTGGGGTGGCCCTCCCTCTGGTGTGTTTGGAATGGTAATATTGAGAGACCCCCAGGACGAAATAATTACGTATTTATTGAAGTCTATGAATGCAAGGCAGCAAATATGGTAATCCATAGAAACACTGGTGAATCCAAATAACGCAGTTCATTCGTTAATAGCGGCAACCTCCTTGTGGTTACTGAAGTATGTTGGAAATGTCACGCAGTGCACTCGTGACGCACCGCTCTGTCCGAACACATTAAGACACGTGTTGTGTGTAGTTGGCTATGTGACACCATACAGGAGGTGAAGTGCAAGTTTGGCAGCGAGAAACGCCACAAGCCACTCATATTCACATCGAAGTACAATCACAATAGAGTCTCCTGTCACGATCACCGGCACATTCTCTTTGCACACCACATTAAAGTTGTGGAGCAATAACTTAATGATGTGGTTCCGCGAGGCTCCCGGCCAGATGTAGACGCCCTGTAATGTTTGACGGTACATGCATCACCGCAAGTCACATGGGGCAGCGATTTGAGTTGGTATGGAACGCTGCGCTGTAAAAGCGTTATCCCGTCGAAGGGTTCGTAAAGGACAACTGTAGCAGCTCGGCTGTTTTATCGGTTTGCGTGGCTGATGCACTTCCATCCTGACAGTTCGACGGCAGTTTCAATCCGCGTTTCCGTGAAGCACAGTAGAAGTACCTCGCACATGACAAGATCGTGTGAGACATCGACAGCGTGTGCGGGTAATGAGCTTAGTACGTTCATGCTGAAAAGTGCCAGCGTGTGCTGTGACTGATGAATGGCGAAGCACTTGGCGGTGATTGTATCAAGTCGATGAGTTTTCAGTCGGCGAAATTAACCCGAAAACGTGTGATTCGCCGAAATTTGCCCGAATACCTTCGGAAACATCGTTGTTGAGGGTGAGCATGTATGGCTTTTTTCAACAGCGGACAAATTTTCGTTGCAGGTTGAAAACCTCAGCAGTAGTAATTAAGCGAGTGTAATCAACGTTTTGCACTCTCACAGTCGGCATCACTGTGGTAGCCGACAATGGTGTCGTCTGCATTGGACACGTAAATATCGTCCACGTTCTCGATGGTGCCCTGCATGTTGTACGCATCGGCTTCTTTCTTTGAATAGAATAGCCTGACACCGTGAGGACAGCAGCGCTTGGCGTCGTCTTTGGAGATGAATCGGCCTTGAAGCATCTGGACTTCCTCCTGTTCGAGCGCGCGACCATCTCCGATCTTAGACAAAGCGCTTTAAAACTTGGTGTTGTTCTTGCGGATGACTTGCGTAAGCAGAAAGTAGGAGAGGGGATGCCAAGTGACGTGAGTTTTAGAGATGTTGTCATGTGTCCTACAGCGTTTGTCCACCTCGCTGGCGCGAACGGGGGCATCGGGCGCAGGTCGGCACACAAGATGAAGTCCAAGCCGACGAAAGGGTCATTTTGCCTGCAGTTACCTGTCCCGACGTGCGAGGGTGTCGCTGCTCATCATGCTGCATTTGTCGACAATTACGCACCTAACGTTGGCGAACGCTGCACGAAATGAGCTTAGGCTTCCGTCACGCAAGCCACCGTCAGTAAGCGTACTTAGTTTGAAGGGAGCGTGCACGGTGATGAGTTCGCCGATCACAACCGCTACCTTGCCTTTTGTGGCGCATGAAACGCACGCAATGTGCGTGCACGTGGATGAGGTGTTAGTGTAACGCTTGTAGCCGTCCATAAGGAGCCACAGGACGAAGAGATTGTGACAACCCACCACGCCAGTCAGAAAAATTTTGAGTGGGGCGGACGTGGGTGTTGTAAGTCGGTGGACCCCGCAGGGGCGTCTGCGCAAGTAGGCGTTTGGTGGGTAGCGACACCATGGACCCAAGCTTACAGGGGAGTTTTGATTCCCTCCCACGCTTAGCCGTGCCTGGCTTTGCCGTGTCCGGTGAAAAGGGGATCCTCGGGGTTGAGCCGACGTCGGGTGATTGGATCTTTAATGCCTCCCGGCAGAGGAAACACACACCTTTGGCCCCGGTGTCACGTAGACGGCACTTTTGGGCTGACCTTTCCAGGGGAATCGGCAGTCGCCTTTTCCTATCTCTCTCTTCCTACATCTTCATCTTTATGGATCACCTTCGAAGGCGATAGTCTTTCTTGGAGACTTTCGACGCAAAAAAATTGTCTGTCTGTTTGTCCACACTTAACGTCCCCCTTAAAGGCATCGAAGTGACCGACCGATACCCCCCAAACGGCTGAACCCAAACGGCAGACCCTATTCGCAGCACCCACCAATATTCTCAAGGTTTAGCGTTCATACTTGTGCGATTTGCAATTAAAAAGCAAATATTGTGCATTTCTGAGGCACCATAACAACACGTCAATATTTTGTATATAAATCTTTTACTAGACAAGGCATACATAAGCAATTTTAGGGACGATAGCGTGCTACACTGATCATGCCACAATTGCACGAAAGGAAAGTGTTTCCAATATTTTGCTAAGATGACACGGGCCGGGTGGCACTTACCCGTCGCCTTGCGTTCTACACCTTATCACCTCCAAGACAGGTACGCACGCCGCGCACGCGCTTCGTTTTCCAAGATAACTGCCAGATGGCGCTTATGTCTCACGTGTGACATGGCTTGATGCGCTCGTTTGCCTCCGCTGCACGCTCGAGGCACTCTAACGCAGCGTCTCCAGAATACCATTCACCGATTTTCTTTCGCAGTACATCAAATAAACGTTTTGTTCACTCTCTCCAGAAGCAACACTATTGTCTTTCGGTTACATTTGCAGTGTAACATACAGATACGGGGCCAATTTTTTATCTGTCCTGTCTTCTACTGTCTTCCGTTATCTGTCCTCTCTTCTACCTTGGTCTAGGTGCATTAGGTTATAGTGGCATTGTACGGCTTGCGTATGCAGGTTTTAGCACCCGCAAACTTATAGCGTCGTCTCGTTGGGCTCCGTGGAGGGTGACCGCCACCGCTTCTGAAGAAAATTGAACGGACATGCATAGAGCTTTTCTTCTGTTAAGTGATCGTACTGCCTTAAAGCACGTACGCACCGAAGACATTGGTTTTCTCAAGCGATCAAATGAGAACTTCTCACAATATCATGTTATACATAGGGAGAAAAATGGCAAGAAGGCCACAACTGTATCCCCATTTGTAGTATCCAGGTGTCTTACACAAACTCTTGGGGTCGGATACAAAGATATTAAAATGGCCAGTGGAGACCTTCTCTTCCAAGTTCGAGAAAAAGAACAGTTTGAAGAGCTACACAATCTTTCAATTATTGGTGACATTCCAATCACTGTAACACCACACAGGTCAATGAACACAACTCGTGGATTGGTATCTCACGCTGATTTGCTTGGCCTGACTGAAGTGGAAGTTTTGGAAGGGTGAAAGAGTCAGAATGTGACCAACATGCCAAAGATTATCATCAGAAGAGACAACAAGCAAACAACAACAAAAAACCTAATACTCACGTTCGCTTCCAGTAATCTGCCAGAAAATATTTATACTGGATACACGAAGACTTCGATCGAACCATACGCATCTAACCCACGTCGTTGTTTCAAATTCCAGAGGTATGGCCATGGTTCACAAAGTTCTCGTGGTCACCAAAATTGCGCACTATTTCGAGTATCAGGCCACAATTCCGACAACTGCAAAGAACCGTCCCAGTGTGTGAACTGTGGTGAAAATTATGCCGCATACTCAGGGTCCTGTTCATTTTGGAAAAAAAAGAAAAGAGATCATCACACTGAAGATGAAAGAAAACATCACAATAAATGAAAGCAAGAAGAAGGGTGTCGCCATTTTATGACCCCACATATGCTGACGCAGTGCGTCAGTGGGCACCACGGCACCAGCCCTCGCCACTTCTTCGGCCAACGCAGAGGAAGCCGTTGGCTGTGGCGCCTGTCCACAAGGCGGTAGTAGTTCAGCCTGCTCCACCTTCTGGTGAATCGAGACCGGAGACTCCGGGGTCCTCTGCCCCGCCGCGTTAGTCTAGTGTCTAAGGTACTCGGCTGCTGACCCGCAGGTCGCGGGTTCAAATCCCAGCTGCGGCGGCTGCATTTCCGATGGAGGCGGAAATGTCGTAGGCCCATGTGCTCAGATTTCGGTGCACGTTAAAGAACCCCAGGTTCTTCGCTATGTGCGAAGAACGCTATGTTTGGACGTGTCATTTATCTTCTCCATCTATTGACGTCGCGTAATTCCAAATTGGGTATATGTAAAGCTAGCAAAACAGCCGCGAGAGCGCTATGAGTGTAGAATGTAGTCATAATATATGTGGCACGCATGTCATGATTATCATGTTTGCGCCAGCAATACGCATTCATCATCCATTCACTTCACGCAATACCAATTTTGGTACTGAATTGATTTGATTGATATGTGGAGTTTAACGTCTTTAAACAACCATATGATTAAAAGAGACGCTGTAGTGGAGGGCTCCAGAAATTCAGACCACCTGGGGTTCTTTAACGTGCGCCCAAATCTGAGCACACGGGCTTACAACATTTTCACCTGTATCGGAAATGCAGCCACCGTAGCCGGGGTTCGAACCCGCGACCTATGGGTGAGCAGCCGACTGCTTTAGCCACTAGACCACCACAGCAAGGCAAATTGGGTATATGTGAAGCTAGCGAAATGATGGCGAGTGCACATTGAGGATGACGTGTAGTCATAAACTACATGACACGCATGCCATGATTTTCATGTCAGGGCCTGTCACTTCTGCTCGCCATGCAGACATGTCTTACCATACCAGTTTTGCGATATGCCATGTGAGCGATACTATCACAGGAGCAGCAAGACCGTATCACGTAAGTCATGACAGTTATGACATACAGTCATGCTTTTCATGTTATGACTAGTCACCTATTTAGGCTGATCATAGTCATGTTATGCCACAGCAGTTTTGGTATAGATCTCATCAACAAAACGACCAGAAGAGCTAGAAGCCATAGGCGTATAGATAGATAGATAGATAGATAGATAGATAGATAGATAGATAGATAGATAGATAGATAGATAGATAGATAGATAGATAGATAGATAGATAGATGATAGATAGATAGATAGATAGATAGATAGATAGATAGATAGATAGATAGATAGATAGATAGATAGATAGATAGATAGATAGATAGATAGATAGATAGATAGATAGATAGATAGATAGATAGATAGATAGATAGATAGATAGATAGATAGATAGATAGATAGATAGATAGATAGATAGATAGATAGATACGCTCAAATTCGCTGAAGTTGACTAATAAATGCTTTGCATATAAGACAGGTCCTTATACGTAGCTTATCTTGCCATCACTGGTGCGTATGACAATGTCAATCAGAAAGCTTTGTAGTACATATTGAAGGAAGTGGCCATAGGTGAACACTTTACACAGCTTTTGAGATAAATATACCGAAAAAACACAGTTTGCATAGATCGGATTGGAATAAGTGGCAATGACAGTCTTGAAATTAACCAGGGGCTGAAACAGGCATGTCCTTCGTACCCGCTATTATGCATGCTGCACATGGTCAGGATGTAAAAAGTGCTAGAAGGTAGCGAACTTGGATTTGATCTGTCACGCAAACAGGCTGGCGACATGGTTGAGGACAGGAATATAAAGCACAGGAAATGGGAGTCTGCCAGACAAATCATCCATCACAAATCCAATCTGGTTCTCGCAACCATTCGACAAGATGATTGTGTGGGTTCATTTTTGTGGCTCGAGTGACCAGACTGCAATACGGGAAGAACGCAAGAGCACTCGCAGACTTAGAACTGGTTAATAAGGGTGAGCAAAAAGTTAACTTTAAAAAAGTGAAGTTCTAAAATTTTTAAATTTAAAAAAAGCAAATAGTGAAGTTCTAAAATTCATTATTTGAATACAAGTCGAATAGCAATGACACAAAATAATAATACGTCATTAGAACAGTTCTCTAATAGACCTTTGCCTTGGGCGAGGAGGTCCTGTCTGGCAACCAATGCATTTCTCCTCTCTGGCTTGCGGGCCAAGGCTTGGAGTATGTGTGTCGTTGCTGGTATGCGTGGCATTATCGAGCACTCTACCAGGTATAAGGCCAACCTGTGGATTTTGTTTTTCTTCCTTGCTATGACGGCCAAGAGTTATCAGGGAACCACTGCGCTGTTTTTGGGTGCAGTAACAACTACAGAAAAAGAAAACTGGTGTCAAAAGAAACCTGCCACGTGCATCACCAGACGCGAAGTTCTTCAAGTTACCAAGATGAGTTCTTCAAGAGGAGAAGCTTTCAGGTCTATTTATTATAGACAATATTGTCCTATTTGCGGACAGCCACGACCATATACAGTGGCTGGCTGTGCAGAAGAGAACGCGAGTCTCTAGGACAGGAATTTAGAGCAACAACTCGTAGATTGATGGTACTCGATTATCACAAAGACCAGGTGGTCTCAATGCAGGGCCAAGAAATACGGATGGTAAGCGAGTACAAGTACCTCGTAGTAAAATTAAATGAGAGAGATATATATACGGAGGTATATGAAAAAACATTGGCAGCAAAGGGAAAATGGAATGCTGCAATAATGAAGTACAGAGCGTTATGAGTGTATAATAGGTACCAAGTGTTTCGAGGTATGTGGAAAGACGGAGTGGTTCCAGGGCTTACATTTGGAAACTCAATGGTGTGCATGAAGTCGGAGGTGCAATCACAAATGAATGTAAATCCAAGGTCTGAGAGACGCCTCGCATTGGCCGCTCAATAGAAGACGACGAATGAAGCTGTAAATTGGAATTTGAGCTGGGCAGGCTGTGAAACAAAAGAAGCTCAGAGTAGAATGATATTTAAATAGAGGCTTACAAAAATGAAAAACAGAAGAATAGTCAGGAAAGAGTAAAGGTATGTGTATAAGAAGAGCGTTGACATAAAATGGAGATAAAGAACTAGGAGGCTCATCAGTAAATATACAGCTTGCTGTATGGGCGATATGGCAACAAGGAGCATTAGGCGAGAAGTCCAGGAGGCGGAGAAGATGTATTGTATGAATGCTATGGAAAATAAGCCGGCTCTGAGCAACTACTGAAAGGGCGAAAACAAAATAAGGCGAGAAAGGTTTCATGATAATTCAAGGAGAAGCTTTTTACTGTTCAAAGTGAGTTCGGGTTGCCTTGGAACACGTTGTTCGAAAGAGAGGTTTAATAAAAAGGAAGAACGATGTACATGCAGTGGGCGACCTAAGGAAATGTTGAAACATGTTCTGAATGAATGCGCGGCGATATGCACCCAGGTATATGTGTGGATACAAGCCTATATAAGGCTTTGGGTTTTGTGGACAAACATAAAAACTGAACACGTCCACTAGAAAAGCAAGTAAGAGACGGTTCGAATATTTTTGGCAGAAAGGTAGAAATAAAATACGTAAATAATGGGAAAACTTGAGTACTGTGCCCGAAGAGGCAGAGGTCGAACATAATTTATTATTTTATAATAAGATTGATTTATTCAATGTAGAAAAGACCTTAAACCAACATAAAAAAGTTTCCAATTTTCGTGAGCCTGTTGACACACATGTTTCCGCCCCGTTATAAAGGGGAAGCTCATCACATCCATCCATCTATACCCAGCAACTCGCACATTCTGTGTCTGTATATGTGTTCGTAAACAGTCCAGAAAAACGTGAAATGGCAGTCAAGTTCATTTTTACATTTCTGAAATTAGTCTTTGTACCCTATTTATTTCCTTATTTCTGAATACTGTGATATTTCTTTCTGGTAATTTTCAAAATATGACTGCATCTATGGCAGCTTCCGTTCAATGATATCTGAAACGTGTGGTGCAGCGTAGCAAATCATGTTTGTTTGCTGCGACGCGTACGATTTTTAGGCAACATGCTTTCTACTTTTTCATATTGCCACAAATATCGTAGTTACTGCACTGGCCCAGTGGCGTTGCCCACGGATAGCAAACCAGGCTTGTGCCTCTCCTGAATTTTCTGCTATGTGATGAAAAGTACAAAATGACATTCGGTACGGTTGCGACCCTAGGGTAATCACCCTACTTCCAGGTTATCTTTGGAATCTTGCCAAGCTTGGCCAAGGTTCCACTCTTACAAGAGGAAGCTTGTAAATTTGCAGCCCAACTGTTTCTGCTTTTGCGCAGGTTCAACTTAGCTCCTGCTTTTTTCTGGTGTCACCATGCTGAATTCAGTTATTGAGGCAATCAAATCAAAAAAATCAGTTCTAGTTTCAGCCAACAAGGATCTGATTAGCAATAATGACATTTTGAGCAAGAAAGTTTCCTTATTGTAGCAGTATTCAAGAAAAATAACGTAGAATTCAAGGGTGTCCCTTAGTCGAAGGGTGAGGAGTGTTCCACCTTCATTAGAACCATTCCCTCGAAAGTTGACTGCGTGATCCCTGACTCCAATATCAACATTGTTCATTGTGTGCCCACAAAGCCTGGGTTTACCAAAAATATTGTCGTAAGATTTTACACTCGGCTCGGGCAAAAAAAGCAAAAACTCATAACCACAGCGAGGAAGGCTTTACTTACGTCCCGTGACTTTGGCTTTTCTGGCTCTCAGTCAAATGCTGCTTTTGTAAATGACCACCTAACCCCTGAAAACAAGCGCCTTTTCGCGAAGGCTCTGTCCCTGCAGAAATAAAAACAATGGCAGTATCTCTGGACTGACATTTACCAAATTAAAGCTAGAAAGTCGAGCGCAAGCCGCGTTTTCTGCAATTCTTCTGAAGAAGACTTGTCTGTTATCCAGCCGACCGGCTGAGCCTTTTTTCTAGCTTGGTTTCTCAACACTTACCGGTTCTTCACAATGTATTTCACCGCGAATCAGCCCCAGCAGTTTTGCTGCGATCAATATTTGCCTGTTCACTTTTTTGCCCGCAGTATTTAAAAATTTCGATTGCATACATTCATTTTTGTCGTCGCATTCCTCTAACTTTCCCTTCATTTGCCTCACTGAAACATGGCTATCTCCTAATGACAAAAATATGTTCCGCATCCCATCATACGTTCCATAGTATTGTCATCGATCATCTCGTTGTTTTGGTGGTGCAGCTATCTTTGTGTCTGGATCAATCTCATAAGAAAGAATGAATGATCTCAGCCTTTTTGTAGAGCTTCCGGAGTCTGGGTGCATTGAAATTACTCACCCATCTTTGCCATTAAGTGGCAATAAGACAATCATAGGGTGCATACATTGTTCACCATCTTCTTCTATTCCCGATTTCTGTTGACCACTTTTATTCATTCTCAACTAGTGGTCACTTGAAAATAAGAATGTCGTCGTCCTAGGTGACATAAACATCAATCTTCTTGACGTTAGCGGCTTAGCGTACGCTGATTAGACTGCGTTCTCTCTAGAATATTACTATGAATCTCCAATCTCGGTTGCTACTAGATGTGTACTTAGTGTGTCCAGTTCTTCAATAGATCACATTTTAACTAATTTTATCCCATCAAACGATTGCGGCGTACTTGAAGCCAGCTTAACTGACCACTACCCTGTTTTCTGCCGATTTTAATGTGCCATACAAAATAAGCTAAGCTCCTTTCAAAACACATATTCGACAAAATAACTTTCGGTAAACGTGTTGAAGCCATAGAATGGTGTTCTTTAGAAGTTCTGAGTTATCCTGAAGCTTCTTTTATCTCATTTTCATCTGCCATCAAAAAGTGCTTAGACGATTCTATCAGGTATGTCAAATGTCGAAAGAACATTCTGGCCCCACACTGCCCATGGACCCAGCTGGCATAATGAAAAGATTGCGTAGGAAAGACAATTTATACAAAAGCTTAAAGAAACGGCCTTTCAATGCTGCACCCTGCGATCGCGATATATAAAGTACTGCAATCATCTTAACAAACTCCTTGCAGAAGATAAAGAATTTATTATATGTACCGGATACATAATGCTGACAATTGCAGCAAGGATCAATGAAAAGCAATTCATTCATTTTTAAACAGATCATCAGGTGATCTAGTTATAACTGAAACACAGTCATCAGAGGGCGTGCTTAGAAACGCAGTTGACTTGGCGAACGCCTTCAACAAGTACTTCTGTGCTAACACTTCCCCCTGGCCTCATGCTTACAATCCAACAATCAGGCGATCTCTTTATTCATTTTACCTCTTTCCAACAGGCCATGATGAAGTGGAAGAAATAATTAATCAGATAAAAACAACAGGCCTAGGTGAAGTGTAGGAAATAATTAATCAGATGAAAACAAGTGCTGGTCTCTATAACATTCAGCCTACTCACCTGAAATGCCTTTGTCACGTGATCTCGGCTTCTTTAGCCTATATCATTACCTTATGTTTAGAACAGGCATCTTCCCATCACAGCTTAAAAAGTTTAAGATGATTCCAGTCTTTAAAAAAAGCGATAGAATGTCCATTGGTAACTACCGACCTATTGTCATTCTTTCATCATACAGCGAAATTTACAGAATCTTTTCTTGTATGCAGATGAAGCAATTATACTTACTAAAGACAAGTCTATCAAAGCGCCAACTAATAAACTGTCCTCTGATCTCTATAGCACTGAGAACTGGTGCACAGGTAATGGTTTAACAGCTAACACCAATAAAACACAATTTATTGTTTTCCATTCTAGTCATCACGCTTTTTCACCTACACCCGCTGTAACTATCAATGGCCACAGTCATCTCAGTACCACTAAGTGCCCAATCTTGGTAGTATTCATAGATGCTCATCTAAAGTACCATCTTCACAATTCACTTATAAGACAGATGTTAGCTCATGGTATCACAACATTATTTAAGGCATGACCTTTCTTCAACTAGCAGACTTTGTTTAACTATACTACGCCTTCATCCACAGTCGTATTACGTAATGCATCACGTTATCTTCTCCCACTTCAAGGTCTTCAAAACCAAGCAATTTGCACCAGCGTGTCGTCACTTTTTCAGCAACTTAGTGTACTAACAGTGACTAATTTATTTAAATACAAACTGAGTATTCTTGTATTCAAGTGACTTAACGGTTTTATAACACCCAATGTCTTACAGAAATTTTCATTGTAAACATTAATCTAACCAGGTTATCCTCAAACAACAACTTTTACTTCCACATACAAGCGCTAACTACGGTAAGCATACTGCTATATTTGCGGCTATGCAATTGGAACTCAATATCACTATGCATTAAACAATTGTCATTCAACACTTTCAAAAAGGAACATAACCATCTCATTTCGGAATCATAAGTAATCTGTATTTTTATGGGTGTTCTGTAACATCTAGTGCTATTACCATACGAGATATTTTTATATTAATTGCGCATGTAGATTGCAGTTGTCTGTTTAGCTATGTATCATTGATTAAAGTCACTTTTGCTCAAGATTCTACTTCACTTTTTTGTGTGTGAGTTTTTTTCATAGCCATGTAAATTACTGAACGTTGGTTTGTTTCAATTTTTACTGGTATTTATATTGCATGTATGCGTTGTTTTTATTCCTGCTAAAATACTTGTCGCTTCTAGTTGCCATTTTGTTGTATTTATCAACATGTGTACTTCTGACAGGAGGTCCCCTTTAAGCCTTGTGCTATGGGGCCTCCTTCTGTAAATGCTAACTCTAATGCGTTTATATATTTTGCAACAAATAAAGCCTATTACACTCTAAGGCAAAATAGTGCTAAAAGGGTGTGTGGTTCATCTTTTTGGGAACTAATGGGGCTGCCACAACCATTATTTCTTTAAAGACTAACGGCAACGGGTCTAACACTTAGTTCCCACAAGAGACTAGCATTTAGTCCTCACATTTACACTTTAGTGAGTAACTGTTAGTCCCACAGTTTACCCCAAAGAACTAACATTTCGTCCTCACATTTGCACCTCATAGAGCAACTGTTATTCCTCACATTTACACCTTACCGGGTAACCATTAGTCCTCAGAGTTGCACCTTGCCGGACGAATGGTTGATCCACTCAAATGCTCCAATCGGATAAAATTTTGGTCCCTAGTTCAAACATTGCATTTTTTTATATTCCACCAGGCCTAATACTTTTTTCGCCTGTTTTTCTGCGCAGTGAGCAACAAATCCCCCCGAGAAGAACACGCGAAAAAGTAGTTAGCCACCTATGTGTAACTGCTCTCACAGTCACGGCGACATCGAAAGACAAAAGTGAGACATCGAATTTTTTTACTTTTCTACATACACATGAAGTTTCCCCATTTTTTAAGTGAAGTCATGGTGAAGTGTACAAGTCCAGTCTCGTAGTCAAATATTGTTTTCTCCTTGGGGAGCTCCTCCAACTGAAATGGTAGATGACAGGCATTGCAGACGCCAGCGTACGCAGCCTTCTGCCTGTTGTGTTACCATGACTGCACATACAATATTATAGTAAATATAGTTGGGCACACGTTACAGAAGATGAATATTCACGCATATGACAAGTACGTGCACGCTAATATAAGAACAAGCGTTAAAATATGACACACAAACAACTTTACCTTCACATCTCGCCAAGTCCTCCTGAAGCTGCTCTGACGAAAGAGATGGATGACAGGCATCGCAGACGCCAGCGCACAGTCTTCAGCACGGTGTGCGCCCACGGCTGCACAATAAGTATGTAAAATATTGAGTCACACGTGACAGAGGGTGAATACAAATACATATGAGAAATACGTGCAAGGTGAAATGAAAACATATGTGAGATATGCCATGCTAATAATTTCACCGTGACGTCACACATCATCAAAGATTCATTTCGATCCCCGTAGCGCAACAGCTTGGAAGCGGCGGCCGCAGGCACAAAACAAGTCGGCGAGTCCTAAGCGAGCGACGTCGTTCAGCTCGAACGAGTGAACGCGAGACCAAACACGGCACTGCACGCGGAGTGTCTGCCACCAGCGAACTTCGAACAGGAGAGCGAGCGTACGCTTGGCCACCGCCACGAACAGCGCCGAGCTGGTTTAGAGCTAGCGCCGACGAAATCGACGATAATGCGGCCATTTTCCACTAACTCGAGCGAGTGGAGCGCGCAAACGCGAGTCCGCCGCCGTGGCCAACGGACTGCGCCGAGCTGCTTGCGACCGACTGACTGAAGGGGAAGCCAACTCTCATGGCGAACAATTCTCAGTGAGTTACGACGCTAGCGAAAGCCCCGCCGGCCCGGGCTGGTGCACTTACAGCGCGCGACATACTACAACCAAGTTCTTTACGGGGACCTGCAACGGGTTTTCGGCGACTCACAACACAGCGATGAGGTCTCAGCCCACTATTGTCATTACGGAGCTCATCGCGGCGGCGAACACAGGCGAGCACTCGCTGAGCGAGTGTACGGGAGACCGACGGCAATGGCGGCCAATTTCTTGGCGTTCGCAAAGCTCAGGCGAACTACAGACGCCAAAGCTGACTTTCGCGATGCATTTTGTGCGTGCGATATACAACACGACCGAGCCCATTGCCACCAAGCACGATCCGTATCGCACACGCGACAAGTAGAGTAGAATAAAGAATGATGACTTACTTGCCTTAGAATCCAGCGCTGTTTTCTGCCCTAAGTCGGACAGAAGTATATATCCGATAGGCCTGTTATTCTCGGCCGCCATATTGGCCTTCCAAACTTTGCTGTCGTGTGTTGGTCCAGTATATCTTGGAGACATACAGCACGGCGTGGTGACTTGTCGAGGCTTGCTCCAGACTTTATGGGTGCAGCAATACGCTAAAGAAGCAGCCCACGCTCATCCAGGCGTACGCACACACAAGCACCTCGTCGTAATTCTTAGATCGTTGATACCAGGCAGCCGTGGTCGAGCACTCCAAGCGCGACGCTACGCAACCGCCGCCGGCAAAATACGGGGAAATACTGAGCCAGAGAGCATGTGTTCTGTGGAGAAGGAGGGCTGCTCACCTTGGCAATGCCTTTCGCGCTGCCTGCAATGCCCGGGTGGTTCATCCCTAGTGGAGAATAAGTGGTTTCGCGCCGCACGCTTCCCTCTGTGGTTGCTCCTCAACGGTCTATCCGTTCATCGCGCGCGCCTATTGTGCTCCGTTACTCCTTTTTCGGTTAATGTTGCCTTAGGGTGTATAAGGTGATAAAAATAAAATAACAACTCCGAACAATGTTTAACAAACTTCGACAACTTTAAACGTATCTATCTATCTATCTAACTATCTATCCTTCTATTCATTCATTTATCTATCTATCTATCTATCTCTCTAAATTTTTATCTATCTATCTATCTATCTATCTATCTATTCATCTATCTATCCATCAATTTATCTATCTAGCCGCTAACTCCTTTTAGTTCTTCTAGCAGTTTCTACAAAGGTGCTGATACCAAAATTGGTATGGCATAACATGACTGTATGGCAAGCATAGGTGACTACTCATAACATGAAAATTGTGACATGTATGTCATGAATGTCATGATATACATGTCATGATCTTGCTGTTTTTTGCGCTGGTTTTGATCATGTGAGATGCTCCAAAAGTGGTGTGGTATGACATGACTTCATAGCAAACACAAGTGACAGCCTAATGAGCAAATCATGAACTGCGTGTCTTGTAAAACATGACTACATGGCACACTCATGATGTGCTTGCGGCCGTTTTGCTAGCTTCACATATACCAAATTTGGTATTACGTGACGCGAATAGAGGACGGAGGTAAATTACACGTCCAATTATAATAATCATGACCTTTGTGTGATGTAAAACATAACAACATGCCACTGGTAGCGCGCTCGTGATCATTTCACTGCTTCATTTATGCCAAACTTTGTATTACGGGACGTGAATGGATGAAAAAGATATTCGCATTGTTCATAGGCTGTCGCGCCGCCTAGCGGAATTACGGAGCAATCTCTCAAAGATGATCAGTAGGCACACGCTTCTAATGCTCCCTTGTTGGCGGTTATAGCTGCAGCGCTAGCGCGTAAGCAAGAAACGAACACAAACCCCTTTGTATGTTTCGTGCATCAGTGAATATACCGGACCATTCGTGGCACCATAAATTTGATTTGTTCTCACAAAACGCGAAGTTTTTGTGAAAATACGTGAAACTCGCGCTTTCGATTATAGCCCACAGAGTACAGATATCAGCTTAGCAAGATTTTCTGCAGCTTTTTGAATTGTTAAATGTTATCGTCTGATCACTCAAATTAAAACTCGCCTTGTCTTACGTGCATATAGCATTCGCCCGTTGTCAGTTCTTTTGTAGTGCATGAATTTCATAACATTTATTGTACGCGGAAACTCGCGCAGGCTGGCAATTTGCGTTTCTGAATCTTGGTCTACGCTGCGCCGCTTGTTTTTTTTTTACGTTCGTTGATATATGGCAGCACACTGCAAGCGAGTCCTTTCTTGTCGGGTATGAAGTGAAATGATCTTCGCACTTTCAGATAAACTTGTTGAGTGACGCCGTGTGGGTGTTGTGACTGGTGTCGGGCCCTTTGTTGGTGCTTATCGAAGTTGCTTGGCGGAGAGAATTCCTCAGAATACTTTAAGCAGTGATGTTCAAAGAAACCGTCTTGGCATCAAGAATTTTTCACTAGACGTAGATGGTTGTCAACGTGCTGTGAGTGACCGCGAAGAGGAATGATCAGCTGCTAACTCACAAGCAGGAAGTTGTACTTCACATCCAGTTGAGTGTTAATGTTTTTTGACACTCGTAAGTCACTTTGATTGTATATATTGTATATTATCATTCGGTGAGCTCAAAATAAAAGCATACTTTTTCTTGTGCATGGAATGTGTCCCAATAACGGATGGATGGATGGATGTGGCTGTACCCTTTAGATCGGGCGGTGGCTAACGCCACCTAGCCGTAATACTTAGTGAACTAAGCATTACATTCATCTTTTTTTTCTTCAAATAATGAAGCTGAGGATTCGTACTTCGCAGTGAAGGGTTTAATTTTCACTCGTGCCTTGACTTTAGCCACCAATCAGATAACCTCCTTCTAGTTAAGTCTACCCGCTTGAAGTCTATTTTGCCCTCGCTGTCCCTAAACCCCAGTGCTTTGAAAAACTCTGCGCCATCATCCTGAACTATAGGGTGAAGCCCTTTACAGAACATTATCAAGTGTTCGGCAGTTTCTTCTTCCTCTCCACACGCACTGCATACTGTGTCTACCCCTTCGTATTTGGTCTGATATGTCTTGGTTCGCAGTACTCCCGTCCTGGCCTCAAACAGTAGAGAACTACCGGAATATTGTCATAGATCCTTTCCTTGGCAATTTCCTGCCTAAAAGTTTGATAGATCTCTAGTGCGGACTTCCTAATCATGCCCATTCTCCACATGTCAGTCTCCGTTTCCTTCACTTTCTTCTTAACCGAAAGTTTTTCTTGGTTTGGCCACCTGCTGTTTTCTAAGTATTTACCAGTCAACTTCCTGGTTCGCTTCCTCCATTTTGTATCGACATTCTTCATGTACAAGTAGCTGAAAATTTTCCTAGCCCAACACTCCTCCCCCATTTCTCCCAATCGCTTCTCAAATTTTATCTTGCTGCTAGCTACTATACTACAAAGATACTACAAAGCGCCACATGCCGCCAACACGCTCGAGCTTGACCAGCGAAGCGAATTGGTTAGAGCAATGAAATACGCAGTTAGGACTACAGTTTACGCTAGCTTCTGCACTTCACCGGTGCCATCCGAACGATGCTGTTTGACAAATTTTCGCAATTTTGACGTTAAGAGAAGCGTAGGCATGTCGATATCCTTGTTTCAATCGCGCTAATGGAACCTGCAACATCCTATAGTGAAGGGAATTGCGCACTGTTAGGGTCTGATCATGGCTGTGACACGAGTGTTAACTGATGGCAAGTTAAATGCTTGTGTTCCATCGAAGAAGCAGCTGCATGATGCTTACAGCGCAAGTAATGACGATGACGTAATATGTTTGCAAACGATTGCTACGTTGAACATTTGGTCCTGCGCAGCCGCAAAGGCACGCTACTCGCTAGGGGCCTACTACTAGGGCGAATCCGCCAGACAGGCTCGGCACTAATGACCTCGGAGAGCCGTTCCGTTCATACGTAAATTATAGTTCGCACGGTTTTTTCTACCACGCACAGGATTACGCAAAGGATCTTTGATACACGGTCCATCAGCTGACTCCACCACCCTTCGCACTGCAGAGGTGAAATAGCGTACATTCAGCAGTTTCTATCGATTGGGAAAGTGGTTTCGTTCGATATTGCCACCCACACGTAGTGGGTCGACTGCAAGAGCGGCTCTACCATCTGGAGGAAAAAAGAAGATTTGCGTGTCTCTTCTCGGCTCGAGAGCCAGTCACGACTGACGCATCGTCTTAGAGCTAGCTACCCGGTCGTTCAATATATTCCCCAGTACTTGTGACTCATCGTGACAAACTGGTGGAAGGTGCTGGGTAGTCTCACGGATGCTGCAGACCCCCCCAGGAAGCCGTAATACGAGTCCAGTGCCAGTCAATACTCCCGTGCATCGGACCAGCCGCCGAATCAGGGGATTGCCTCCGGAAGTCAACGATACTGCTCCCACCACGTCAACAAACATGACCAGCACTTCGGTACAAACCTTGCCAACCGGCACGGGAAGCACGTCGTCGAACCGATATACGTTGGAAAGCCCACGGGCACCGACGACGTTCCATGGTACGGTGAGCGAAGACGTTGAGGACTGGTTGGCGGACTTCGAGCGCGTAGCCAACTTGAATCAGTGGGACAACGCGGCGAAACTGGGTCGTGTTTACTTCTATCTTGAAGACGGAGCTCGCACGTGGTATCAAAATCGAGAGGAGCAGCTGACGACGTGGCCAGAATTCTCTCGTAGACTTCTGCAGACATATGCCAGCGCTGACCGCCAAGAAAGAGCTGAACGAGCTATTCTTGCCCGCGTCCAGTCACCAAACGAAACTGTGACCGCGTACGTCGAAGACATGACGCGTCTCTTCCGACGGGCAGATTCAAGAATGACGGAGGACAAGAAGTTGCGTCACTTGATGCGTGGTGTCAAGGACCAGCTTTTCGCCGGCCTCGTGCGAAGCCCTCCGAAGACGGTCGCGGAGTTCTTGTCTGAAGCCGTGACAATGGAAAAAATGCTACAGCAGCGATCAAACCAATATGACAGGCAAGTCAATGGCATGTCCACTGCTGACATTTTCGCCGCCGCTGGGACCAGCAATGACTCCTTACGTGAACTGATCCGTAATATCGTACGTGAAGAGTTGCAAAAGGCTGGTGTAGCACCTCATCCTACGGTTAGCTCCATTGCAACTGTCATCAAAGATGAGCTGCACCAGGCCCTCCGGGACACCTTGCCTCCTGATACAGCTGCGTCAGCTCCTGCTGAATACCACCGTAAGACAACCTACGCCGAAGCCTTGAAACGCCCTGCTGCATCGCCGCCTCTGTTCGTTCATCCTGCCCCTGCAGTTTCACTCGAGTCAGCGCAGCACATACCATACTACGAAGGCACGTACACGCCACCGCCCCTGCCCTTTGTCCGTGGTGCTTCTGTTGCCCACCGTTCGGTGCAACCGGTCCAGTACATCGACGATCGGCACTCGTATCCTCGGAAGTCTGATGTCTGGCGCACACCCGATCACCGGCCTCTATGCTTTCACTGCGGAGAAGCTGATCACTTGTACCGCCAGTGTCCTTATCGCCGTCTTGGGCTTCGCGGCTTCTCTGCGTACTCGCCGCCCCCCCGTTACGGTCAGAGACCACGCGACATTCAAAACTACCTCTCCCAGCAGCATGCACCACCGTCTGCCGGGCACCAGTCGCGCTCGCCATCACCGAGGCGATTTTCATCAATGCCCCAGCGGTATTCTACCGCACGATCTCCCAGCCCCCGCCGGGAAAACTAGCCGAAGCGACCTCTGGGGGCGGGGTCGCTGAACGTCGAAGCGCTGAAGACCTCCTATTGACGCAGAACCGTACAGAAACTGGTCCGACATTACCTGCTGCTGCAAAGGATAGCCGGCTTTCACTCGACATAGCAGTAACAATTGATGGTTGTGTAGTTAATGCGTTAGTGGACACCGGCGCAGACTATTCCATACTGAGCGGGAAACTGACAACGCAGCTGAAGAAAGTAATCACGCCGTGGCATAACTCGCAGATTCGGACAGCTGGTGGCCATGTCGTAACTCCACTGGGCGCCTGCACAACTAGAGTACAGATTCAAGGGTACACATTCGTAGCAAGCTGCCTTGTTCTACGTGAATGCTCCCGTGACGTCATTCTGGGAGTTGATTTTCTACAGGAAAATGGAGCTATCATTGATATGGAAGAGCGCCGTGTCACGTTCTCAGCCCAGCGAGCAATCAACGTGCAGGATGACGGAATGCGTGTCGACGTACTCCGTATTTCTGAACAGAGCGTGACGCTTCCTCCCCGAGCCAGTGTTCTAGTCGACGTAACATGCTGTGGTTTGAGCGATGGCGATGTGGTGGCCGAGACAAATTTAGAACACCTCCTGCAGCAAGGCATATGTGTAGCGAGAAGTGTAATACACGTTCGCGACGGCCGATCTGAATTGCTCGTTACCAACTTTAGCAACGAGCATCGACACCTTTTCCGTGGCACTTCGATAGCGTTTGCCCACGAAGTAGCAAACGTAACCAATTGTCTCACGTCAGAAATAGTGGATAACGCAGACACATCAATGAGCAACATTGACATCAATCCTGATCTGTCCACCGATAACCAGACTGCGCTGCGAGCGCTCTTGTTCGAGTACAGGTCTTGCTTCGCAAGTTGCTCAAAGATCCGCCAGACGTCCATCACTCAGCACAGGATCATCACGTACGAGGACGCACGCCCAATACACCAGCACCCCTACCGCGTGTCGGCTAAAGAACGTGAAGCGATACGTACGCAAATTCGCGAAATGCTTGACGATGGCGTTATCGAACCATCCAACAGCCCGTGGTCATCTCCAGTCGTGCTTGTCAAAAAGAAGGACGGATCGCTACGCTTCTGCGTCGATTACCGAAAGCTTAACAACGTTACCAAAAAGGATGTGTACCCGCTACCGCGTATCGACGATTCGCTGGATAGACTTCGTCGTGCCCATTATTTCACTTCTCTCGATCTCAAAAGCGGGTACTGGCAAATCGAGGTAGATCAGCGAGACCGCGAAAAGACAGCCTTCGTGACTCCAGATGGCCTATACCAATTTCGAGTACTCCCTTTCGGCTTGTGTTCAGCGCCGGCAACTTTCCAGCGAATGATGGACACTGTCCTCACAGGGCTCAAGTGGCAGACTTGTCTTGTCTACCTTGATGATGTGGTGGTCTTCTCTGCCACGTTCGAGCAGCACCTACAGCGCCTGCGCAGCGTGCTGGAGGCTATCCGATCGGCGGACCTCACTTTAAAGCCACAGAAGTGCCACTTCGGCTATGAAGAACTGAAATTTCTTGGACATGTAGTTAGCGCTGAAGGAGTCCGGCCCGATCCAGACAAGCTTGCCGCTGTTGCCGAATTACCAGCTCCTGTCAATAAGAAAGCCGTCCAGCGCTTCCTTGGTTTGTGCGCCTACTATCGCCGGTTCATTCATGGCTTTTCACAAATAGCAGAACCTCTGACTCGTCTCACGAGGGACGACACGCCATTTGTCTGGGAAAACGAGCAACAAGCAGCTTTTGATGAACTGCGACAGCGCATGCAATCAGCACCCGTTCTCGCTCATTTCGACGATGATGCTGA
Organism: Rhipicephalus annulatus; assembly: GCA_013436015.1. NCBI lineage: Eukaryota > Metazoa > Arthropoda > Arachnida > Ixodida > Ixodidae > Rhipicephalus > Rhipicephalus annulatus. Next base: position 721,719 of record WOVY01011549.1, on the reverse strand, counting down.
CACGGAGGTCCATACTGACGCTAGTAACGTTGGGCTTGGTGCAGTGCTCGTTCAGCGTCAAGACGACATCGAAAGGGTGATAGCCTACGCCAGCCGCTCTCTATCCCGTGCCGAGGCGAATTATTCCACTACGGAGAAAGAGTGCCTCGCAGTCGTGTGGGCAATCACCAAGTTTCGCCCGTACCTTTATGGTCGTCCCTTCAAGGTAGTGACGGACCACCATGCCCTCTGCTGGTTGGCAAGCCTGCGCGACCCTTCAGGACGGCTAGCACGGTGGAGCTTGCGGCTGCAGGAATTTGACGTCACCATCGTCCATAAGTCCGGCCGTAAGCATGAAGACGCTGACACACTGTCACGCGCACCCCTTCATGTCGTCAGTCAGGAAGCAGAGGAAGACGAAGGCTTCCTGGGCGCCATTAGCTCATCAGACTTGAGTAAACTGCAGCGGGATGACGCAGAGATTCGTCCGATCATCGATCATTTAGAGGGCCAGGGCACAATCATACCACGTCATTTATCCCGCTCGTTGCCGTCATTCTGCCTTCGAGAGGGTGTGCTGTACAAGAAGAACGCTCGTTCGAACAACCGTACCTACCTCCTGGTGGTTCCTCGAGACATGCGAGACGACGTCCTCTTCGCTTGCCATGACGAACCCACATCCGGTCATCTGGGCTACTCACGGACACTTGCCAGAGTGAGCGAGAGGTACTATTGGCCAGGGCTTTCGGCAAGCGTCAAGAAGTACGTCAAGAGCTGTCGGGAATGTCAGCGCCGAAAGCAACCATCTGTTAAGCCAGCTGGTTTGCTTCAGCCCATTGAAGCACCCTGCACGCCGTTCGACCAAGTCGGCATGGACATTCTCGGGCCATTCCCCCTATCTGCGGACAGCAACAAATGGGTGATCGTCGCGACCGACTATTTGACACGCTACGCTGAGACGCAGGCGATCCCACGAGCCACGGCTTCTGAGGTAGCACAATTTTTCATGCGTCACATCGTGTTACGACACGGTGCTCCTTCCAGTATAATAACGGACAGAGGGACGGCATTTACGGCGCAGCTTATGGACGAGGTTTTCAAACTGAGCAACACCAGACACCGAAAGACAACTGCGTACCACCCGCAAACCAACGGACTTACCGAGCGACTGAATAAGACCATCGCAGACATGATCTCAATGTACATCGACGTACAGCACAAAACATGGGACCGGATCTTACCTTACGTTACCTTCGCGTATAATACCGCCGTGCAAGAGACCACGCGATTCACGCCATTTCGGCTTCTCTACGGCCGCGAAGTACAGACCATGCTGGACTCTATGCTACCGTGTCAAGACGAAGACGAGTTGGCAACTGACGCCGATGAATTCGCAGAGCGTGCTGAGGAAGCCCGGCAGCTCGCGCGACTACACATCGGCCAGCAACAGCAGGCAGACGCACGGCGCTATAACATCCGCCACAGTCAAGTATTTTACAACCCCGGAGACCAAGTTTGGGTATGGACGCCCGTCCGCCGCCGTGGCCTTAGTGAAAAGTTACTGAGCCGGTACTTTGGCCCTTATAAAGTGTTACGTCGCGTCAGTGACGTGAACTACGAAGTGGTTCCGGACTCAACATCGCAGGCACGGAGTAGGACACGACCGAGGTCGGATGTCGTTCATGTGTTGCGCATGAAACCATTTATTGCGCGTTGTTCATAACTTTTTTCTTGCCGTACAGCGTTCTTTGTGTTACTTATTTATTTTTGTGAACTTGCTTCTTCGTTCAGTGATTTTTCCTATATTGGCACGCTCGTTAATTTCTATTTTTACTTTATCCGAATTTCCAATTTCTTTTTTTCCACGTGCCTATGTTGTAACATCGTGGTGGTGCTATGTACTTTTCTTTCCCCCTTTTGGGACTCTTTTTTTCTTTTCGAAAGGGGGGATAATGCCACCCACACGTAGTGGGTCGACTGCAAGAGCGGCTCTACCATCTGGAGGAAAAAAGAAGATTTGCGTGTCTCTTCTCGGCTCGAGAGCCAGTCACGACTGACGCATCGTCTTAGAGCTAGCTACCCGGTCGTTCAATATATTCCCCAGTACTTGTGACTCATCGTGACAATATACATTCATTTGACGATCAATAATTCATCCAGTGAAAGCGGCACAGCGAGTACGACCATGCGTCCTATCTTTTCTTTTGTGAGTTCACGGGTTGATAATCCTTCCGAAGCCATCTTGAATTGCACGGCGCACCCCTATAGACCGTGGGCATTGCGAATATGACTGGTGAAGACATGATAATCATGAGACGCGTGTCATGTAAGTACATAACTACATACCACAATCGTTATGCGCTCACGGCTGTTTCGCTAGTTTCACATATACAAATTTGGTATTACGTGACGCGAACGGAGGAATGACACGTCCAAACATGATAATCCTGACATGCCTGTCATGTAAAACATGGCTACATGTTACGCTCTTGGTGCGCTTACCGCTGTCTCGCTAGCTTCACATGTACCACTTCTTGTGTTACCTGACGTCGATGGGTGACGAAAGTATAGGGCTGGTGCAAATATGATAAGCATGGCGTGCGTTAGTTATGTAACAATATGACAGCATACCACCCTCATGATATACCAATTTGGTATTAAATACCAAATACCACATACAACAAATTTGGTATTAGGTAACGTGAATGCACGAAGAAGATAAATAACACGACCAACTATGATAAATATGACTTGCGTGTCTTGTAAAACATGACCACATTTTACGCTCATAGCGTGCTCGTAGCTGTTTGGCTAGCTTCAATTATACCAAATTTTATATCACGAGACTTGAATAGACAACGAACGTAAACGACCGGTTCAAACATGATAATCATGATATGAAAGTCATGCATGGAAAAGTTAGGTGCGCCTTGTAAGTTTGTGCTGACTTTAAAGTAAATCATAAACCTTCCTCATGCATGCTTTGCATATAATTGATTCCTACCGTACGTGTGATCTGGAAATTTTTTCAGCCACGTACCTACATTTTTGCCACCAATGCCACCATTAGTTTGACATGCTTCTATTGCCGTTTTGTTTACTCTTCATTGTTGCTCACAAATTCCAAGTGTGCATGCAGCCTAGTGCCCTGACCACCCTGGTGGATGTCTTCTTGCACATTCAATAACACATGCTTCATCGTTTCGTTCATTCGCCACACTCGAACATTTCTCTTTTTCACTGGGTCTCGCCTAATAAATAAGCGCCTCAAGAAGCCCTACTTCGCTTCAAACAGCAAAACAAAGTTATCTGAATTCACATAAAGTGTGTACTTACTTATTTCATCCTTACCCTTTCCGTAAATACTAATAGTCAGTTTTTTTCTATCGCTGCTATGCCATACTTCACCACCTATGACGTTTATTTTAACGCACTTTGTCATGTTGTCACTTGCAGCGCCAATATTTGCTGATGACTCTCTCCTAGCTATTTTTTCAACTCAGAATCAATGCTATTCCCATACTAGTACTGGAACCTTTCACCTTTCCGTGTTCTGGTGTTACCTATATATACACGTGTCTATATATATATGAGAACGCAAGAAAGAAAAATAATCAAAGAAAAGACCCCGGCACCCGGAATCAGACGTCTGACCTCTCGTTTGTGAGTGGGAGGACCACTGAGCCACGAGGGAGCACATTCATCAACGTTGAAATGGCAATCTATTACAATCTGCTACTTACCGCTGGCACTGCTGATCTCGGAGGAGATAGCGTGTTTTGGCATTACCAGCGACCTTACGCATAAGCGCGCACGGCCTGGAGTTCCTCAATTCGCGCGCCCTCGTTAACAGTGGTGTCAGACTTCGGAAAGGCAGGTGCCACCTCCTCGGCATATACTTAGTAGACAGACTCTAGAAGAATAGCTCGGTCGGAAAAAATACAACCACCAAAACGCTGCCCTTTTGGAACCTTGTTATTATTGCTATTAAAATACTTGAAAGATGCACTAAATATATCCTTTGGGGTGGCACCAACACCAAAACCTAATTGTCTTCAGCCTCTTTGAACAACAAAGGCGCTGCTTCATTGCTTTTCACCGCACTCCACTCCCCACGCTGCACAGAGAACTAAACTGAAACTAGAAAAAAAAGTAGTAGCCGATTAGCAAGCTATCACATTCCAATCCAAAGCCTGTACTTCCCATAATTCCCGTGGTGGCACACAATCGCCGCGCCAGTTTCCTCTCTCGGTATTATGGCAAGAAACTTTGTGCTACCAGGAATTGAATATTAGAAATAATGAAACCCAGATACGTCTTCCCTGTCACTGGTATTCTGTGTAAATGAATCATACCCACTATCGGGAATGAGTCGATGGAATACAATCACATGCTCAATGTACCCATAGTAAGAAATATTGAAGTTTTCTCGAGGCACTTCAACTCTTTCGTTCGTCGAGCATAAGCAGTGTCAGTTCAATCACGAGTTTTATTTCGATATCAATTATACGGACACTCTAGACTGAATTTTGAGCCGGCGTGAGCGTCACTCACCATCTATGTGTTCGTATATATATATATATCTATGAAAACCCAAGACACGAAAATTCAGAAAAACTCTGGCGCAAGTAGTCGAACTTGGAACCTCGGCGTCGTAAGTGGGAGGGTTTAACCACTGACCCACCACAAAGCACGTGCTTGGACCTGCAAACGGGAAGGTATTTTTATCTACCACTTACCGCTGGTGAGTGCAATCTCGGAAAGGAACTATCATGTTTATAGCATGAAGAGAAAGATGGCAATAAGAGCGGGCAGTGGTGCGCAATGGCGCGTGCCCTCATCTCCCACGCGTACTTAGCCTCGGGGAGAGGAGTGAGTGGTCGGAAATGCCCTGAACGCACATTCGCGTCCCCTTATCTCGCGGTTGGGAGCATCTTATGTCTTGGCTGTCCTTAATCTTTCACCCGAACAATTTTGTTGTAGTTACCGGGCGCACAAAGGTCACTGCAATTGTTGCGCAGTCTACGTTTGCGAAAAGAGCGCGCTTTGCGGACACAGCGAGGTAACAAATGAGAGTCTTATTCGCGTTCATCTGTATTTGCGAGTACGTTTCGTGCATTATTTGTGCGTGGGAAACGCGGGGCACATTTCGGTCTGCTTGAAATTTTGCATTTGACCTTCCAATTTGTTACTATTTCGTTCATTGCATCGCCTTTGCCGCAAAGTTGTCATTTTTTATTGTAACGAAACTGAATCGAGCATGTCCAAGAGGTATTGATTCAAATTGCTTAAATGCTGCAGACTTGTGCATCTTTGAACTAGTAAATATAGAGTGATGAAAAATAAGCAAATAAATAACCACACGACACTGTAAAAGTGAGTATGCCCATCAGTGGCAGAGTACAAATAGACAGAGGACCAATACACTTTATTGAGAGCATAGTGAAAGAACTAGAAGTTCGGATCTGACAAGCCTACGCGTGGGCAAGCAGTCAATCTGTACACACTTGTTTGTTTGTAATAATGTTTCACGTTTTCTCTATTAGAGTATTTCGAGCTATTTCACCACTTCTATTCTATTGAACCAACGAGCCCAAGCTTCTTTCTTAGTGTACCTTGAAGCAGCATTTTTTTTATTTATTGAGAGGCAGAGAATTTTTATATGCATATTTCAGACAAACAAATCTAAAAAAAAACGCCACTTGCAGAACAGCAACAGTGAAAGCAGGAAGACCTGCCTCTTTAGAGTAGAGTAGAGTAGAACCTTGAATAATAGCACACACCCACGTGACGGGTGACCCCGTTGTATATTTCTTGGGGTTACTGGTGCAAGTAAAGTTGCAAGGTGGCCACTACGCCACAAAGTATCATAATTTTGTGAAGTTTAAAAAACCCTACCATGCATCGCTCAGCGGTGAGGCGAGGTACCCGCTGAACGCCTGTGAGACGTTATGTGCCCTTTGTGGATTATGCGGCTGATGACAAATAAATATGACTGAGGCCTTTTTTAATCGGTAGGCAGCTTCAAATCACCTAGTTGTGACGCAGTTTCCATCAGGCAACTCCTGGAGCAATTTCATTTTTCCGCCATGCTATTATTTTTCTGTGAACATAATTCACTGCCCGGCATGACACCAGTATAGCTTTTTTTTTGTCTTTTGTGCAGGGTGTCTTCAAGTGCCGGCATGGCCGCCGGTTAGTCTGCCACGCAGAGTGCTTGGGGTAAATGATGGTGACGATCCTTAGATGATTGGTGCTCCCCCACTCAAGACCAGGTCATTTAGTCTGCAATTTTTTAGATTTTAGTTGAGACTGCAGTGCCAATCATACAATTAAAATATGCTCGAACCCGGTGTAATTTTAACCCGAAAGTGTTTTATGCGGGAGGCCACCACAGCTTCACTGATGTACTTCCGTAACAGATATGACGCTGTAAACGTATGCTTACTGATTGCGAAAAAAAGAATTTAAGGAAAAATTCACTCGCTTCAGCACCGAGCCAGTGACCTATCAAACGGCAGCCGCCGGCGCTAACCACTAAGCCACAAACATGCGTTGTCAAAAGTGCCAATGGCAAGCTAGTTATAAACCTATATACCATTTGGCGATCCTCGGAGCTCCGGGAGCTCAGTGTGTTTTTGTTATCAGTAGCGATATAGCCGGAAGGGCACGCATTGTCTCCTCTTGCGTTTCGGAGAGCCACACCTTAACGGGGCATGCTCTCTCTTGAACGCTCCTTATCAGATTCGTGATTGAGCATGCACGCAGGTCATTTCTCACTGTCGTGCCACGTTTACGAAAGAAGCACTTTGCTCACACACGAAAATGTAAAAATTGTGAGAGTTCACGCTTGTTTTTATTTATTCGAGACTGCTTTCGAGGACACCGCTGGTGGCGGACAACTATGCCACCGAAATTTCATGTTGTTGTGATTTCGTAATACCTTTGGCTCTAAAATATTTGTTGGGAGGTGGGCACTTGAGGTATGAGAACATGCACTTACCGGACCGTTCGTAATGGCGTGAATCTGGGGTTAGCCTGAAGGTGCAGCTTCTTGGCCTGCTTGATTATTTCAAACCTGGTGCCAGCATTTATTCCGACTAGTTCTGGTACGACCCGGCAATAATACCTCGTTAAGCTCGGCTTGTCAGCTCTTGAACCTTGAGGGAGCATGCATTATTTCTCGCTCGTGTTGCCAGCTGCAAGCTGACTTATTGGAGAAATATTTCATTACGTTAGGTTTGCTGGTGGAGTAGCTCTTAAAAAAAGAAAATGGGTCGAAAAAAGAAAGAACTTTTTTGCTTTACCATGACCATTGGGTCACCTGTTTTGTGGACACCTGCGCAACGTTCTTCAAACAATAATGCGTTCATATAGCAGATAGACAGCCATATTTCTTCTAACCGTTTCATCTCACTTTGGTACCTCAAATACTAATTTTATCATGCCAATAAATTTCTTGTAGCAAAAATTAAGGGGCCCATCAACACTTTTGAGCATTGTCAGAAAACGCTAGCGATCGGTAGTAGAGGCTGCCGACAACACGCGAGTCAAATATTATAGCGCAGCAAGCGGCCTAAATTCTGGAATAAATTGTGAAATTCTGCATAAATTGCTTTCTTTTCTCTCAAAAAATTACGCAATATGCCCAATATTCACACGTAGCAAGCCAATCTATTAGTCCTCGGCTGATTTTCACAAGGCGCACTCACTCGTTACAGAGATCGCCATGGGAGGCCGCTACTTGTCCATGCGTGTGCGCACGATCACACTGTAAAAGCAAATCATTCAAAGGAAAAAAAACAGTAAAAAGTGCCAAAGCCAAGAGGCGCGCGTCTCATTTTGCTGTGGCCCTGCCATCCCTCCCTGCTTAGCTTCCGGAACTTTCGTCGACACGAGAGAAGAGAGAATGCAATTGCAGCATGCAACAAACCTTTGTAACTCCAGTCGCACTGGATTGATTCTTAAAATTTTTGCGGCGTTGAATTTGTGAGGCAATAAGCTATTCAAGAAAAATAATGTCATGGTTACTTGAAAAATTGTTTAAGGGCCCCTGTCAATGTCGTGGTCTGTTATTCAGACTACCATGCTTGCCCAGCGCTAGAAAATACACTGATTTGATATCGCCCACATTCAAAGGCAGGAATCTCCTTCCGTCTCACCGTTACATAGAACATGCCAGATCTTTCTGTATTATGCTAAATTTTACAGACACCAAGTTTTCCGCCATAAATAAGGCTCATCTGATCTTCGCTGAATGAGCAAATTTGGACTCTCTCTCTCGTAGTTTTCAGTTCAACCTGAGCTGGCAGCTGCTTCATGTAACCGTGACCCGGTCTTAAGTAAACAAAATTCTACCTGGCTCGTGCTTAGCTTCCGTGTCTCCTCTAGTTGGCTTTCGTGTCTCCCTCAGCTTGTGCAGTGTTCTGCAAAAACGCAAACTATGTTGTTGAATTGCATATGAACGTGTGTTCTAATTACTTTGGTGTATCGGTGCCACATTTTTCTCTCTAAAAAATGGTTTAAGTCAGTGACATGCCGAGGGTCTCTATGTCTAGCCTTCTTTCTCAACAGTGTGCGCTATCTTTGTTCACGCTTTTATTATTATGATTGGGTCGCACACTGACACAAAAGGATTGCATCGCATTCGTTTATTTCACTAATCACCCCGGGTTGTTCAGAAAACAAGAAAACGGTGATTGGTTCAAGGCCCCGTCAGTGTTTGAAAATAGAGAAAAAAAGTGAGAAAGATTATGGCTCCCTTATTATTGTTAATCTCGCAAGTTCACTGTCCCGGGATATTGGCAATATTGAGAAATATGTGCCTAACTCGTTATTTTTTCGTAGATGCGTCTGAAGCTTCTTCTTACTGTTATTCATCTATCAACTGTGGCCCACACCCACTTTGGACCAGGAGACCAGGAGCTGCCATGGGCGATTTTTTTTTTCTTAGGCTGGCGCCTGATCGTTTTTAATAACCGCAAGAGAGGGGTATCAACTTTTTTTTAAAACGTTTGTCTGCGTCCTGCGTAGCCGTATCCTATCAAGGAGGCTGTTCTTGTAGAAAAAGCATGAAATTTGCATTCTTCACAATTAGTTAAATTCATCGAAAGTTTGTTGCGGTTGTTGTTTCAACAAATGGCTCTTACCCATTACATAGGTAATACTTGCCGGTTGCTTTTGTTGCTTGTGCTTCACACATTTGATCATTTAGCTATTACGCCATCCCCATTGGTCATCAATTATTTTCTTGTTCTTTCAGCCCTCCGTCATATTACTGTTATTGTTACTATTTCTATTATTACTTTACGTGAGACCTAAGGGCATGGTTGCAGTAAAGAGGAAGAGCAACACGCCTTGGGCACGTTCTGCAGAAGATGAATACGTTTCGGCATTTAGTACCGAAAAACGTAAAAAACTGCATTTTCTATGGGTACCGGGCCACCGCGGATTATATTTGAACGAAATGGCGGACCCTTTAGCAGCAGTATCCCTGGGTGGGCCCACCATCCCAGTTTTGCCAGATACGGCTTACGTGACAGCGCTAAGGTTCCGAAACGCTTGCCTGCAGTCGGGAAAATGTAATTCGGATAAATTCAAAGATTTCGAGCATTTGAGCTATTGCTGGAATAAACAGTGGTGTGTATCTCGCCAGTTAGAGGTCACTTATACCAGATTGCGCTGTGCAGTTCCACAACTAAATTATTACCTTAACAAAGCTCGACTCAAGGTGTCACCGCTATGCATTTGGTGCAACGAAATTGAAACAATTGAACATTTCTTTTTATTCTGCCATCGTTATTCTTATCAGAGAAAAAGATTTTTAGTAGCCCCTTTACAAAAGCTAGGAATACAAGTAAATCTACAGTAATTTTATCACTTGGCGGAACATCATTTGGTTACTGCCACAGGGATGTATGCTCCACTGTGTTTGATTACATCAATGCAACTAAAAGATTACCGTGCTAGTGAACCTCAACCTTTTCAGATTTTTAGTTTATTATTCGTAGTTATGTCTATCAAACACAAGAGATGGTTTGACCGCTTGCTCAGCAAATATTTTTGATTTTTTTTGTAGTATTATTTTTGAACTACTTTTTCAGTTTGGCTTCATTTTCATTTTAGTTTCATTTAAGTATCCTGCCACCTGGTTCTTGGCCCATCCCCCTTTATGGGTGAGCGCCATCCATAAGAGGTCATCATCATCATCATCATCATCAAGAGCGAGGTTAGTGCCCATCTCGCGCGTTCGTGAGATCGTCGACAGCGAAAATGCCTGATGGTGACTGCTGTGGTCTATGCTCCGGTCCCATCTCCGAGACGGAAGACTACAGGCGCTGTCGGCGGTGTGACCGACGGGCGCACGTCAGCTGCATTCCCTCATCGGAGGAGGAAGACAACTTGCAGGACCACTGGGAACTACACAGCTCTGCTGAATTGAGTTCGTTCGTCGAAGCCTCGCCGAGGCCTAGCGAGGCCTCTTCGTCGTCATCAGCTCACTGTTTTGAAACATCTGCAGTGGCAGTTCATCCGCCAAACTACATGGACGACAGGATTGCTGCGATTCAGGATCTCATGGGTTACGCGCGAAGGGGAATGTGGCTCATCGAACACGGGTGTGCCACGTGGCCTACTATGAACGAATGGCAGCGCAGGCAGTATGCACGGAACTGTATTCTGCAGGCTGAACTTCTCGTTTTCTTGCAACTGGAGATGAGCTCAATACGTGATGAGTTAGCCAGCCAGCTTGTGCCTCCACCTTTGCAGCGCTCGATGGCCCAGTCCGAGTCATACCCTGAACCGCAAGGTGCTTCCTGCTACGCCACTGCCCGACTGTCCTGCCTTCCGTGACAGTGATGATGAAGAGGACTTCTAGCAACCTTCGACATCGAGATACACTCCTCCTTGAAAGCCAGCCTGTCACCAATGACCAACAAGACCATCATCTGTCTTCTTCATGGTCTCTTTTCTGTGACTCGGCTGTAGCGAACTGATCCGTCGGCTTGCTTGCTGCGCACATTGCCACCGCCCATATAGGCGATGTTTTTTTGTACAAAGGTTTCTGCATGGTTTAACTTGTAAAGTTTTTTCCCATTTTTTTGTTTTTAATAAACTTTCAGCCTTTCTCGAATACTTCTCTGCATGTGCTATCAATCGCGTGATAGTGGGCCCTTTCGATACAAGTGCGATCAGCAGTAAAAGCTGAACTTTTGAAAGTTCTTCATAAAGACATCAGGAGAGTATCGTTGAGGTACTGCATGCGCAATTCATACATGTTTTAAGAGCAACGTAGAGCCCTCAGTTACTATGCTTATAGCTAGGCCTCACGCTCTTTGTTTCACAACAGGATGTGGATATAAAAATGGTACCGACTCAACAAATGTGAGCGGTGCCAGTTTGGACGTGTAGCTAAGTAAAAGTAATGTTAGTGTGAGTGTGTGTGGGGCTCCACTATGAGCGCCAGTGAATGCTTATGAAGGGGAGCAGGTTTAGAAGGAGAGAGTATCCGTAAGGGTGAAAGGGACACGAAAGAACATGAGCGAGTGCCAGAGAGTGGAAGTTGGCATGTGTGGGAGGGCAGTTTGATGACGTTAGTACAAATGTGACCAATTTCTTGTCAGAGTGTGCGTACGTCTGTGAAAACTATTTAGTCTCAGATGACGACAGTATGAATCCGAGTATATGCCAGATATGTGAGCAGATGCGAGTGCGAGTGGTGGCTCGCGCAGTGAATGGGCACGATCCTGTGAAAGAGAGTGCCATTTCAAACAAACGCGACTTTTTGTGCTCTAGTAAGCGCCAGTGTGCAAAAGCGCACACGAGAGTGAGGTGGTAGCGATGTCTATAAAAATTGACATTAGAGTAAGGTGAGGAGGCATCTGTGGTCAAAAATTCATATTAAAATTGAACAGTAGATTCATGAGAAGAAGCCGCGATTAGTTAATTTCAGGAGAATAATAGAGTTAGGCACTTCACAAAAATGTGACCATAAGAGAACGATTATCTTCAAGCCATTCCTCGCACCTTTTACATTTCAGGATTTGTTACTGCCCACCAGGTACACTGAGATTCGTAAACGCAAGAATATAATATCCAAGTAGAACAAATCAGACTCACGGGCTCACTAAATCGACTTTACTAATACCAACTGTTTAGCCAGCTATGACTGATTCAAACATTTTACCTAGCACGAGTTGCTTGACTCGGATTTGCAACAATTTATTTATGCTGAGGCATGGCAATCTCTTTTCTCTTGAAATATTTCATTTCATACGACAGCTGCAAGTGCATAGCCTCATTCACACCACACATATTAACGTGTGAATAGTCCTTTGGAATTATGCAACGGTCTACAGTGTGAGACAGACGTTTCTGCAAGTAGGTGGGAACGGCACTTACTGTTAGGTAACGTGAAAAACGAAGCACTGTTTCGATTATTGTTGTGATCCATAGGTCAAATAAGCAGAAATTTATACTGGCGTCATGTGGAACTATCGTTTGCGAGATTGATTGATGTGTGGGACCCTAAGTCCCAAAAACCACGCCGTAGTGGACAGCTCCGGATATTTCGACGACCAGCGGTTCTTCAACGTGTCCCAAATTTTAGCACACGAGCTTACAGCAAGGAGTAGTCAGTAAAAATTGCTGGAGTGGAAGCTCCCACAATTCCTAGCAAACTGAAGGGAAGCTAGCTCTTGCCCTGCGAACATGTCGGAAACACGCTCTTTTCTGCTGTTGCCCACTTAGAGATCAAGTGGCTTTAAAATGTTAGTGTAAATGCTACGTTAAGTCTATAATAAAAGAGTTATTCCCGACGAAATGACTCACAGAAGTTAGTATGGGCGACTGCCTTTCCAAACAACTTTGCCTCCCTTTAGAGGCTTACGAAGAAAAACTATTAGCACTAAGACGCACTTAGAGCCCTATGTGTTGCGAAAAAGTTTCCACATTGAACTCGCTGGGCATATCAAGGAAACGCACCGTTCTTAATCGCTGATTCGCGATACTATATCAAGCCCCTAGTAAGACATCCGGCGCAGCCGCCATCCTACCACACGTACAGCTTCACTCCTGGGCAACAATTTTCACTCCAGCAATTTTTAAAACCTATTTGGCCTACAGTACTGTCGCCTCCATGTAAAATGAAGTGGTCGCAGCCGAGATTCGATGCAGCGATCTGCATGTGGGTCGGCAGCTGAGTACCTCAGCCACTAGACCACCACGGCGGGGCAATTGTTAGTGAGCTACATGTTAAACGCTACAGTTGCCACATAACGAGACATTGAAAATGAAAACTATGCGCCAAACAAGCACACCAAAACGGAGACGTGGCGACTCGGTCGGTCTTAAGGTGTGCAAGAAAAATTGACTGATCACTTTGTAAAAACGGAGCAAGCAAGCTGGTGTAAATGAATTCTGAAAAATAAACAGTTCAGTGCTGCCATCTAATGCTTTTAATCTGTACTAACCGAAAAGTGTTCATATGCTTCGGCAGAATAAGGTGCGGCGGGTCGATTCAAGCGTTTGATACCCAGCCACTGTGGATTTAGAGGATATGAACTCGCCCATTCCTCGGCCCGAGAATGACTCTTCTGGAGCTCTGACCCCAGCTTATCGCACCCACTCTCGGCTATGCGTATGGATGCGCTCCTAACATACATAGATATTCTAGATCATCAAAGATTTGAAAGACGGAAACTTTCAGCCCCGGGGCCAAAGCTCATTAAAAAAATCTCAAGTAGCGTGGCGCCACCTGCAGACCTAGTCTTACCCCAATAAATGCATACTGTCCAAGTTAGATCCCGGCACATAGGCACCACAGTGCAGACTTTGCGTCAATAAAACAACCACCCTGTACTACATGATATTTGAACGCCCACACAATCCATCTCTACAACCCAGAGCATAGCACAACACTGTAGGGTGGAAGGCAGCTCTGTCTAGCTCAGATCCGAAGACCCAAGATGCCCTCACGAGACGAGCGAGGGCAGCAGCCCGTGCCAATGGGATCCCGGACGCGACATTACATTCCAGCACCGTTGCTGGATGGATGGATGGATGACTGGAGGGATGGATGGATGGATGGATGGATGGATGGATGGATGGATGGATGGATGGATGGATGGATGGATGGATGGATGGATGGATGGATGGATGGATGGATGGAGGGGATGGATGGATGGATGGATGGATGGATGGATGGATGGATGGATGGAGGGATAAATGGATGGATATGGCTGTACCCTTCAGATCGGGCGGTGGCTAGCGCCACCAAGCCGTAATACTTCATGAACTAAAAACTAGATTTATTTTTCCCCTTAAATAGTGTGGTTGGGGATTCGTACTTTGCAGTGAAGGGTTTAATTTTCACTCATGCCTTGACTTTATTCACCAATCAGATAACCTCCTTCTAGTTAATTCTACCCGCCCAAAGTCTATTTTGCCCTCACTGTACCCAAACCCCAGTGCTTTGAAAAACTCTGCGCCATCATCCTGAACTATAGGGTGAAGCCCTTTACGGAACATTATCGAGTGTTCGGCAGTTTCTTCTTCCTCTCCACACGCACTGCATACCGTGTCTACCCCATCTTGCTGCTAGCTCCCCTGCCCTCAAATGATGTCCATCCCCTATCACCTTGTACTCCTTGATTTGGTGTATTCCCGTGAGCTCCCAAGGCAAGCCTACCTATTCCACGTTGCCTAATTTCTTATCTTGCTTGAACTTCTGACCTGATGCACAAGACTGCATTGCCGAATGTCAGACCAGGAACCATGACCCCTTTCCATATTCCTCTCACAACATCATACCTATTGTAATTCAACAGTGCCCTGTTTTTCATTACCGCTGCATTCCTGTTACCGTTAGTCGACACGTATATTTCGTGTTCCCTTAAGTACTCGGCCCCATTGCTTATCCATACACCCAGATATTTGTATTTATCTGTTATATTTAGCGTGACTTCCTTATTCTAAGCTCACTACCTTCATTGTCATTAAAATCATAACTGCTGATTTTTCCTTACTGAATCTGAAACCTAACCTATCTCCCTCATTACCGCAGATGTCCACCAATCTCTGCAAATCTTCCTTGTTGTCGGCCTTTAGCACTATATCATCTGCGTACATCAGTGCTGGTAGTGCCTGTTCAATGAGTTTTCCTTGTTTGACGAAAGAGAGGTGTAAGCCCAGTCCACTTCCCTCTCATCATCATCATCATCAGCCTGACTACGTCCACTGCAGGACAAAGGCCTCTCCCATGTTCCGCCAGTTAACCCGGTCCTGTGCTTGCTGCTGCCAATTTATACCCGCAAATTTCTTAATCTCATCTGCCCACCTAACCTTCTGTCTCCCCCTAACCCGCTTCCCTTCTCTGGGAATCCAGTCAGTTACCCTTAATGACCAGCGGTTATCCTGTCTACGCGCTACATGCCCTGTCCATGTCCATTTCTTCTTCTTGATTTCAGCTATGATATCCTTAACCCCCGTTTGTTCCCTAATCCACTCTGCTCTCTTCTTGTCTCTTAAGGTTACACCTACCATTTTTCTTTCCATTGCTCGCTGCGTCGTCCTCAATTTAAGCTGAACCCTCTTTGTAAGTCTCCAGGTTTCTGCTCCGTAGCTAAGTACCGGCAAGATACAGCTGTTATATACCTTCCTCTTGAGGGATAGTGGCAATCTACCTGTCATAATTTGAGAGTGCTTGCCGAATGTGCTCCACCCCATTCTTATTCTTCTAGTTACTTCAATCTCGTGGTTCGGCTCTGCGGTTATTACCTGCCCTAAGTAGACATAGTCTTTTACAACTTCAAGTGCACTATTACCTATCTCGAAGCGCTGCTCCTTGCCGAGGTTGTTGTACATTACTTTCGTTTTCTGCAGATTGATTTTAAGACCCACCTTTCTGCTCTCCTTGTCTAACTCCGTAATCATGAGTTGCAATTCGTCCCCCGAGTTACTCAGCAATGCAATGTCATCGGCGAAGCGCAGGTTACTAAGGTATTCTCCATTGACTCTTATCCCTAACTGTTCCCATTCTAGGCTTCTGAAAACCTCCTGTAAGCACGCGGTAAATAGCATTGGGGAAATTGTGTCCCCCTGCCTTACACCCTTCTTGATTGGTATTCTGTTGCTTTCTTTATGAAGCACTATGGTAGCAGTTGATCCCCTGTAGATTTCTTCCAGAATGTTTATATATACTTCATCTACGCCCTGATTCCGCAGTGTTTGCATGACGGATGATATTTCTACTGAATCAAACGCCTTCTCGTAATCTATGAAGGCTATGTATAGTGGTTGGTTATACTCTGAGCATTTCTCTATTACCTGATTTATAGTATGAATGTGGTCAATTGTTGAGTAGCCTGTTCGAAATCCTGCTTGTTCCTTTGGTTGATTGAATCATTGTAGGTACATCATGAATAATAAGGGTGACAGGGAACACCCCTGCCTAAGCCCCCGTTTTATCTCTGCAGGCTTGGATACCTGTTTTTCCCACTTTATAATTACCTTGTTACTTTTATAGATATCCTTTAAAAGAATAGTGACTACATCTTCCACGCCTAGTGTGTCCAGTATTCCCCACAATTTCTCTTGAACCACGCTATCGCACGCTCCTTTGATATCCAAAAATGCTAGCCACAAGGGCCTGTGTTCCTTTTCTACTATTTCGATGCACTGCGTCAGTGAGAACAGATTGTCTTCCAACCTCCTGTGTTTCCGAAACCCATTCCGCAGTTCCCCCAACACCCCCTGAGACAGTGATTGTAGACAGTCACTGCAGCGCCACGGCGAGTCATGGCGCGAACTAATACGAGTGGCCGTGCCCTAGGTGCTTTTCTGCCGACCGCACGCTGCCGAGGCACCCAAATTGCGCAAACATCCATAAGCGCTTTAGTCCCGAGCGGTGCGCCGGCGTCTACTGTCAGCGTTTCCTCTAGTTTAGTCAAGGTTGATTTTGGTTGTGTGCGGCGGTGTGTATGGATTGCGTTATTATTCCTTGCAAATCTGGTGATGTGGCAGTGATTCTCGGGCGGCCGATCCGTCTAAGGGGGGAGATCGAGCACTGTGGTTGTTTCGTGCAAGCGGTAGCGTTGAATGACCAACATCCCGCATCGAAGTGATATGCTCAAGTGCTGGCTGTCTTGAGTGTGCTGTGTCGTAGTTTGTTTGACAAATTTAATTTCCTGCTCATTTGATGATACGTTAGTGTTTGCTAGTTCATGCGAGTCGCACACAGTAAAAATGTTTACACCCTAAAAGGTGTAAAACAGGTGTACGCATTAAAAGCACCTATGTGAACAGCCTTTTTACGCCCCATTTTTAAAATTTCAGGTGTTCGTAATTAAAACTCTCAAAATACCCCATTTACACCCTTATATTTGGGGTGTAATAAACAAGGCTACAAATAATTGATTAATATGTGAGGTTTAACGACCCAAAACCACCATACGATTATGAGAGACGCTGTAGTGGAGGGCACTGGAAATTTCGACCACCTGGGGTTCATTAACGTGCACCAAAGTCTGAGCACACGTGCCTACAAGGCTACAAATGCGCGGCATTTTCGGGCCGTTTTGCTAATACTGTTAGTATACGTTAACCATCTTGATACCAGCAAGGCTCCCACTACTAGCTGCTTGCGAGTCTAGTAATGAATTGAAGCAGACAGTAATGTGACCCAAACGCGATTTTCATCTATAAAGCACGCAAACTACTATAAGATGGAAGATACATTAGAAGCGACGCTTGTTACATAGAGTAAGGGCCCATTCTCCTGTACTTGTTTCTTTCATCTGTGTCATTTGCGTGATTAGTCAACACTCACAAAGTACACTGATTTGCCTGAACAAGGTACCACAAGGTACCACAGGTTGCGCACATTGGTGTAGCCATGCATGAAACACCCCCCTCCCCCAGTCATAAGATCGAAGCTTTTAAAGCTGGAGATAAAACGTCTACCACCTGCAAAAAAAAAAAACAACAGCACAGTTGTTTAGCCATAACCACCACGTCAGCAGGCCATCAGGTCCCTTAAAAAGGAACATTGACGTCAATATTTTTAGCAGGCACGTTTTATTTAATTACTGCAGCGAATGTTCCTCTTCATGTGTCCTTAAGAGTGCGTCATGAAAATTAGGAAGAGGACACCGACACCGAGGTGGGGCTAGTCAAGCTGCTATAGCGCAGCTTTTTTCCTACTTTCCATGCCACAATTGTTTCTTGTTTGTGTAAATTACGGTGTATCGTTGTGGTGAAATAAATTTCAACTTCAACTTCAACTTTGAACTTCATATAGAAAAATGCAGAATAAGGACATTTCGGTGAAGTTGACGTAGCCTTCGTCATAATGACGGGAGCCTTGTGGACTAAATTGCGAACAAAGCTCTCCTCTGGGGAGCCGAAACGCATTCTCTAGTTCTCTTACTCTCTCTCTCTCTCCGTTTTTTTGTGGATCCCCTTTTTTATTTATGTAACTTCCCCAGCAGACGTGCTTCGGTCAAAGCCTCGACTTTGTCGGTAATTAGAAAACAGCATTGATGAAGTATTCTCAGCCGTGGTCTCGTTCAAAGGACTGCAAGCTAAGTACAAATGTATTGCCGCAACGTGAAGACAGAAGTATTTAACAGGTTGAGGAAGTAGCAGCAGGTCAGTATTTTTATTTACTGCGTGCCAGAGCGTTCCTCTTCTTTCTTGTTATTGCTTGCCGCATAAAAGCGTGCAGATACCCGTATGCGCTGTCGTCTTCATCTTTCTAGCAGTATGCACGTGGCAATATGTTCTCACATACTCTCGTCACACTATTCGATATGCATCGAATAGTGTGACGGCCAATGCATGCAATGTTGCAATGTATTTACCGAAATGAAAGTGCTGATAAAATATCGTCTGTGTGACCTTCAATGTGCAGTCCCTAAATCCCCATAGAGCTAAGCAAAAAGCCTCAGCTTAGCTTTTTTCCCAAAATTTCCTACATTAGGTCGGTGAAGGTGCGCTAAACATTGCTCCTGAATATTACAAATGCGCGTTCTGACAAGAGCTCGTGCTGTCCGCACTGCACCGTCACAAAGTTCACTGCGATTCATATGCGCTGTTAAAAACGTGTATAACGCACCCCCCCCCCCCCACACACACACACAACACTAGTGCAAGCAGTAACCTGTAGCGTAAGGTCGAACCGAACATAACGCCGAAGCAAAAAAATTTAAGCCCATATGTTAACATCTGCATTTATTATAGAAAAACTGCAAATCTGACAAACAGGACTCTGATGGCATTCTGCCCAATTTTGAAATATGTGAAGTGACCAAACTTTTTCTCTATATATACTAGAAATTCATTGTTTTCAATACAATAAGTTCCCACAATTTTCAAAAACTTTTGCGCTATCCGGGCAAACGACTGAGAGGTATGGCGTTTATTGACGCCTATACAATAGAAAAAAACACGTAGAAAGATTAAGCGAGTTTCTGGAGTCACATTTGCCACCTACTTTATCTCGCGGTATAAATTTCGACATTAAAAATGAGTACACTCGACAAGGTAGTGTAATTGGGGTTGTATTAATGTAATGTCAGTGTTGGTATACTTCTAACTGCAAAACCACTCGTCACTGCTGCTTGCACAATCATCTTCAGCTGCTGAGATGACTGGTGCCTTCGAGAAAAGTGGGGCGAAGCTGATCTTTCTGTACAGGAAATTCAATCCCGGAAACCTAAAATAAATACACAAGGAACAATGACTGAAATGTCACAAAGAGTGCAACATACAGTGTGCACTATGCATAACTAACTGCTTTCCTATGTGTAAGTATAAGTTGAGTGCATAGCAAGCATATTCAGAGGCATCAGGCTCCACTGCAGTGAGAAATGGCAGAAAAGGTATGCTGAGCAATAAACACAATGAAAAGCGCGCTGTGGCAGAATCCTTTCGTGCCGTAGATAATAACCTTACCTTACCCTTCCAGCTTGCGCAGGCAAATAAAAAGGTGCTGCTCCAAGTTGATAATGTTCCATTAGCTGCCTGCAACGACCAATCTAAATGAATGTCAAGTTCTATGCTTAAGTATGCATCAACACAGCACACAGCTGCATGTGTATTTCTGCAGATCTACCATGGTACACATTCGATTAGTTTATTAAAAGGAATACAGTACGACGCGCAACAACATATACATATTTTATCTGTATTGCACAAAAGCTCAATGCCACTGAGCATACATGACGGTATGCGCATTGAGAAGGTATTCAGTGCAGGTAACTTGTAAAATTAAGTACTGTACAGTTACATATTAAAATGCGAACGATACTAGAGTTCTTGGACTGGCTCACTTTGACACGATTATGTAATGGAAGAATTGTCTATTGGGTCATTCCACATCAGAAGTCCCAGCCATTTTGGTGACCACCGCAAATGTATTCGAAACAAAAATCGCGCTGATTTTACTGCATTAAAAAAGGTAGCTGCTAGAATATTTCGCAAACAAATAATTTAATAATCACGTGGCTGCCTCCTGAACTTCCCGGAATTTCGTCTGGATGTTTGTGAAAAAAATTATTTTTAAGTATCTCTTCTTCCGTGCCAAATTTGGTCTACAAGTTCAGTGAAGGGCTCGGGTAAAGTGTTTAAAGCTCAGTAATATTATTATCATTTTTAGACCACAAACGCCTCAAATAATTTAGCCGAAATGTGTTATATTGGCATTTTTCTATATCAATACTGCACTTTGAATGAATATCTGAGGAGTAAATACTTAATCCACATGGCGGACTGGTTTTGGTGCCCCGGTAGGGCGGAGTCGGGTCCTACAAAAAGGGGACTACGAGACGGGCTGAGGAGCCCGAGATGCGATGCGAAGAGAGCCGGAGAGACGATGCGAAGAGAGTCGGAGGAACGATGCGATGAGCTCGAGATGGTAGAGAGACGGAATGGAAAAGGAAGATAACGGTGTGAAGAGATAGCAATAAGAGTCGATGGGATGATGACTGAGGCAGAGATGATATGACGAGGAATGAAAGTTAGAGATGGAAAACGAGGAAACGAGTGATCGCGGGACGTTATGAAAGAAGATTAAGATGGAAATCGCCGAGAGAGACAACGAAGACGACGAAGACCGACAAGACGGACCATTCGTGAGACGAACTTTATGCACCCTATTTAGATTACCTTTGCGGGAAGGGAGGTCGCCTATTGAGACATTGCGCGGTTTTATTAATTAATGACTTTATCATTTGTGTCGGGCTGCGTTTACTTTGTATCGTCGCACCATTGTATTGTCAAAGTTATTTCTCTTATGTATCCTGCACCGCACGTCGCGAGTGTGTAAATCATGTGTCATAATTTTGTGTAGTGGTTGATGTACGCGGGTATATGATGTTTGCAGTTAGTATTAAATTTAATGAATCAGTAAATAGAAACAGGTCGTAGCGTCTCTTACTTCCCGGCCCCAGCACGAATCCCTGTACGTGGAAAGTGATTGAGACACATAGCCAAGAGGGAACCGGATAGACAAGGGGTTGAGTGGTCTTCCCTCTCTTTGGTAATCAGTGGCGTAGCGGGGGACGAAGGAAATGAAAAGGAAAAGAAAAGCTGGGGTGGAATGTTTGCTCTCTCAAACGCCGATCTGCGACGCGCCCGTGTCACGCTTCTCCCTTATCCGTCCCTGCCAAGTATCCCACCTCCTTCCAACGCTGCGCACAAAGAGAGAGAGGGAAAAAAAGAAAGCCGTCGCTAAATGAATTATTGTGTGGTCAAAGGAAAGGATAAAGGCACTATCTTCTGCAGCCCTTGCAGGAGCAGGGCTCTGCGCCTTAAGGGGGGGGGGGGGGGGGGCTTTCACGATCTGGTTCCAGACATGCTCTTTTCCCTTCCCTGCCATGTAACCCTTCTCCATTCAACGACGGGCGCGAAAGAGAGCAAAAAAAAAGCTGCCGTGGAGTGTTGGTTTTCTCTCAAATACCGATCTGCTTCTCTCCATGTGAAAACCCTCCTCCTTTCTCGTCACGTGCTGGCCATGCTACAGCTGCGTGGCGGAGAGCGGGAGGCTCCGCCATGCAGCGGTCGTTGTTGTCATCTTTAAAAAGTGTCGGCAATGGACATTTTTGCGCGAAACTTCTCTTGCCAGGAGAATGCTGAAGCCGAAGTAGAAATGTTTTGCAAAATGTGTGCGAAATTGATTGACTCACTGCAAGGCAAACGTGTGCAGACGTGCATTACCGATAACCTCAAATAATAACAGATGTCCTGTGATTTGTGAATAAATGTAAGTCTTCTCAAACTTCCCCCTCGTGTGCTAGCTCAATGCACATGCACCACTGCATAGAGAGCCCTCCGTTTACTTAGCTTTCATTATTTCGAACTTCTTTCAATTCAAACAAATTTTCGGGCCCTTCGAGTTCGAATTATCGAGATTCTACTGTACCATACATCTGACTGTTACCACTGCCCACTTTATAAATGTATTGCCACTCACAGCCTGCACACAGGATGCAGAACAGTGTGATGCCAGACCCGCATGCTGAAAAGTGCGGCACTGGTGCTATGTTGGAAGTGCCAACAGCATTTTTTCTTCAGCATATGTGAAAACAAACGACTAGTGAATGTGCACTGGTGTACACAGCAACAAAGCGGCAAGATTCCCGCCACTTGTTAGAGGGACACTAAAGTCAAGTAACAATTTACGTGACAGTGAAAGCTCAATGTATAATGTCTAAAACAACAATATTATCAACAGCAATGCCCTACTTACCAAAAACTAAGGTAAATGAACGAGAACACATGCGTCAAAATAACACATTGATCCTGATGACATCAGTTACAGTCTACAATTATCACTAATAATCAAACTAGCTGTACTAAATAAAGGACCTTCCGTGCATCAAGAGACTTAATAAAATGCTGCTTGTTCGTTTCAGTTTGATTCACGGAAAAAAACTGCCAGACGTTACTATGGGGAATGGTGCGAGTGGTTCAATAGTTCAATTTTCACCTGGTTAAACTAGACTGATCATGCCATCTAGCTTGTTTGTCTGACGTCACCGGGATCATTTTGGTAATATCCTACTGGGGCATGTGTATTCTTGTGCATTTACCTTAATTTCTCGGCAAATAGGGCACTGCTCTTGATAATGCAGTAGTACCTCGTTATAACAAAGTGTGAAACGATTTTCTCTGCGAGGCAGGCTGCTGTGATATTCAGTGGCGAGCACATTCTCTCTTGCTGGCTAATGGTTGGTAAAAATGAATATGGGCTAAAATAAACTAATGCTATAACGAAGAATTTAAGACTCCCCCTTCAGATTCGTTATAACGAGGTTTAACTGTAGTGTCGTTTTATACGCTGTCATACATTGAGCTTTTACTCTGACGTAAATTGTTAGTTGACTTTAATGAAAAAAACAATTTCGAGTAATTCAACACAGTAATAACACAGGTGTTGTTCACTGAGGTATCATTGAGAATTACTTTATGAATTACGAGGTTCGGGCAACCCCACCACAGGCGATGAACTGCCCTCCAGATCATTGTGGTTTTCATTGCCTAAAAAGAATGTTTATGCATGTACATTTATTTTAAAAGACAGTTAGATATGAAACAAATAAGTGGACCTTTTAAGGTTGCATGAAGTGGCAAAAGAAGCTTATACCGTATCCTTAAAAATAAAATACTGTAGTAATGGAAGCCCCATTTTTTCCTTGGATTCAATGAGCACTACCACATTTTGGGGCATTAAGAATTGGAAGCTACCATATGACCACAGGATCCAAATAGCCTGGAAATTGAGGCACTGTATTATTTATAAACATTGTTTTTGGTTCACACTTCAGCTTGCCAATTAGATCCGAATGGTTCCTTCAGGTTAACCTCTTAGCTAGCTCAATTATCAATGTGGTCATCATCTCTTCCAAACTAGTTCTCACCTTCTTTAACAGGCATGGTAAGCAGGCACCAGCTTACAATTTTATGTAAGCAAAGAATGAATGTAAGCAATTACCCGATTGCTCCGTTGTGTCTGCCGCTAGGACCGCACTGTGCACCAGTGGCACGGCGCTCGGCTTTCTCAAGAGTGCCTGCGAACGAAAGATTTTTTAGAGCAAATCATAATAAAGGCAACATAGGGTCACGCAACTAGTTAAAGAGTGCCCATTCTAATTCTCAGAAAGACAAACGACCCTAGAAATAAATTTGCAACTCTAAAAAATATTGACAACAAACTGGCACAGCTATGATCAGAAACTGAAGAATGACACCAAAACAACCGTTTTAAAGCAATAAAACTTGAGCTGTTTGCAGAACCTTTTATGGAGATTTTAAAGATATAATTAGTTTTTTCGCAAGCTGCATACTTTGAGTCCCGCAACGTGACAAAGCAAAAACCTCTAGCATCCCCCCTCCTCTTTCCACTACTAACTGATAGTTCATAATATTTTAAATAAAGTATAGAATGCAGAAAGCCAGCTAGAAAGTGTATACAAAATATGTAATAGACGTGAAAAATTACAACATAGAAAGTCTCTGTTTATTCTACCCTAGTAAAAGTTTACATAGAACTAATTTCTTTACTATATAAAACTACTGAAATTGAAACAAGATAACCGCATTTCTCGTACTTTGGAACAGATTGGGTGAACTGTATGCAGATCCAAGCACCAGAAGCACCCGAAAAAAGAGGGGCACATTGCAAAAAATGGCAACATTTATTTTGAGAAAAACGAGTCAGTTAAAACTGATTGTTTATTTATTAAATATGCAATTAAATGGAATGAAATTTCCACACAAGAAACAAGAATATTTCTTGTAGTGGCAACTGCCACTAAATTGCGTCAGCACCGTAAGCTTATCCCTCAAAGCTCTTTCGAGCCGACTCCTCACACACTTCGCTCACAAACAAAGCCATGAAACGCTTCCCAAACACTATCTGGCAGAGCCTTGTGCACTGCAAGCTATGCAGAATTTCAACAGGACTTTGAAATCTAAAGAAAATCCAGTGTCGAGGGACACAACAATACCGATACCTTTGTGGCTCTTGTGGCCGCGTTTGTGCCACATACCGTCATACATAACGGCAATGTCATCCCCACCAATGTCTCTCACTATGAGCCCTTTCGACCTCGCAAAGACTGTCACAGACGACGTATACTGTCAAATCACGGGCTTTCCAGCTGGTGGCTGTAAATGACTCATGATGCATTGGCCAAAGTTCAAGCAAAAAATTGCCGCAAATCGGACCAACCGCTCATAGCCCATTCCTACAGGGTGCACTGCCACAACAGCTTTCCCACTGGCAGCACAGCTATCGCTTGAGCTACACCTTTCCGGCTCCATAACAGAGATAAACACACAAGAAAAGCTTTCAACTGTGCTGCTTGACGAGACATGAAACCCGCAAGTAGGCTCTACATTACACACAGTGGTTATCCCCGATCCATAACACACAATATAAAAGCCAGTCGCGGTATTAAAGAAAACTGGGTAAAAGCATGCTTCTGTTTATTTCTTGCACTGAAGCAGTGAAGAAAACAGTAGTTATTTGAAGAGTGAAGCTTGGCTCTTTGCCTCATGCGATCGACAATGGCGAGCGGTGGCGCATTATCAGGGGTAAGGTGCTCAAAGACTGCACACTAACAACTTTTTAACAACTAACTTGTGCTCTTTAGACACAATTTTAAAGCATTTTTGGTTGAGTATCGACATATATATCTTCTTTCAGTACAGTAAAGGTTCAATTCTTAACAGGTGAGAACAAAAATTGTAAATATTTTAGAAAACTCTTGTTTTTCGACCCACATACTCTCCTTAACAGCTCTAAATGTCTCTACATGCTTTAAAAGTTATCAGTCGTACATATTGTTAGCAGTCAGTTTCATGACCCATGATGATATATGGTGTTTTTTGGCGCAAGGGCCATTTGATGGCCAAAGAGCGCCAGTTCATTGGGACAAAGAATGTGGACAATGATTGTGATTAGCAGCTGTATAAGGGCGATAAAATTCCTCGCAATAAGGACGGGTAAAAACATACAAGTAATAAAATCATGACCATGTCGTGAAAGGTGTGTGTGATGTGAATAGGTGACAAAAGTTAGTGATAATGAAAAACGATGGTGGACATGTATGGCATTAGCACAAGTACCTCACTCGTTCATACCCTTGCGTCCAAGGGCCGTGAGGCAAGTGCTTTCCTGTGTAGCCACCGCAGCAAAAACCTCTCTAGAGAGGTATGCCCGGGTATATGACATGAAAGCTATGAATTTCTTTTAAAAACGCTAACAATGATTTATGACTAAAAAGCGGTTCCCTACCGACAAACATTGCAGGGTGTAAAGGTATATGTTGTCGGTAGGGTAATGGAAAGTGTTGTCTTCTTAGTGTGTCTAACTGTTTACATTGAATTAAAACATGAAGAACATGTTAATGCCTCACCACATTTATCACACAATGGTAGATCACCACAGGATAAAAGATGTGTGTGTGTCGTGTATGTGTGTCCTATCCTGAGTCTTGTTAGTGTTACCTCTGTTAGACGTGATTTTGATACTGGTGGCCAATGGCCAAGGTGTGGCTTGATAACGTGTAGTTTGTTTTGTGTGTGTGTATCCCACTTGCTCTGCCAGTAGTCCCTGAGGTTTCGTTTGAGAGACGGCTTAAGATCAAGGGCCGGAATTGATATGGATGTAATGGCGGTGCTCTCATGGACGGATGCAGCGAGCTGATCCGCCCTCACGTTGCCTTGGATCTCACGGTGCCCTGGCACCCAGCACACTACAACATGTTGTTTGTGTGTGTAGAGTGTGCAGAAAATGGAGTAAAGTGAGACAAGGACTGGGTTCTTTTGTTTTTTAAGACTGTGCAGAGCCGTTACCACATCTGAGGGAGTCTGTATAAATTACTGCTTTTTGTATTTGTAATTGTTTGATGTGTTTAGCTGCCACCAGTATCGCGTAAGCTTCCGCTGTGAAGATACTTGTGCGTGGATGTAGAGGGCCAGCATCCAAAAAGGATGGGCCGAACACAGCGTAGGATACAGAGGAGTTAGTCTTGGAGGCATCTGTGAAGAACTCAGGACATGTGTATTTGTGTTGAAGTTTCAGAAAGTATGTTCGGATATGGGCAATAGGTGCACTGTATTGTAACCTCTAGGAAAGACACGTCGCAGTCTATAGTCTGCCACTGCCATGGTGGCGGGTATGCTACACAGGAGGCCATTAAACTGTGTTCA
This sequence comes from Rhipicephalus annulatus, assembly GCA_013436015.1. Classification (NCBI taxonomy): domain Eukaryota; kingdom Metazoa; phylum Arthropoda; class Arachnida; order Ixodida; family Ixodidae; genus Rhipicephalus; species Rhipicephalus annulatus. The sequence goes on along the minus strand of WOVY01011549.1, from coordinate 694,527 downwards.
AGTGACACTTCAGTTTCTTCAGCTAGACACTTCAGGCGAACTGAGAAGGGCTGCCTAATCGAAGGCCTGTTTTGAAACAGAGTTGAGCTCGACAAATCATTAATTGTAGAGTATGAGGGGTGCTTCTTGTCTGCTTTCACCTTAAGGAAATAAACAAAGGACATGTAAGTTCTCTGCAGATGAAGCGACCACTCATTTGACTCAACATAAAGGCTTTCTGCGGGGCTGGTGCGAAAAGCACCCGTAGAAAGGCGGATGCCCAAATGCTCCACGGGGTCCAGCATCTTCAAGGCACTTTGAGTGGCAGACTGATAGACAACGGCCCCATAATATAAGCGGGTACGAATAAGGCTTCTATAGAGATTCATGAGGCATTGCCTATCACTACCCCACGTAGTACATGACAACACTTTTATAACATTCATGGCTTTTAAACATTTTGTTTTTAAATACTTGATGTGCGGTATGAAAGTACACTTGTTGTCCAAGATTAAGCCTAAGAATTTATGCTCGGCTTTGACGGACAGACGTTGCCCGTTCAGCCGAAAGTCAGGTTCCGAGTGCATGCCTCTCTTTCGAGAGAACAAGAGACACGTGCTTTTTTGTGGGTTAAGTCGAAATCCGTTTTCATCTGCCCATTTGGAGGCCTTATTTAAACCCAGCTGAACCTGCCGCTCACACATGGCCAAGTTGCATTACTTGAAGCCAATCTGAACGTCGTCGCCATAGGTACAATAGAACATCATGCGGGGAATGGACAAGTGCAAAGAATTCATTTTGATGATAAAAAGTGTGCAACTAAGCACACCACCTTGTGGCACGCCTGTTTCCTGGACAAATGTTTGGGAGAGCACACTGCCTAGACGGACACGGAATGTCCGGTTTGACAGGTAACTTTCGATTATATGAAACATTCTTCCGCGCACACCAAGGTGGGACAAGTCTCTTAGAATTCCGAAACGCCATGTTGTATCATACGCCTTTTCGATATCGAGGAACACAGAGAGAAAATATTGTTTATGAACAAAGGCGTCTCTGATCTGTGCCTCGATACGAACAAGGTGGTCTGTAGTGGATCTACTTTCTCGAAACCCGCACTGAAATGGGTCGAGCAAATTGTTTGTTTCAAGGATATGTACAAGTCGGCAGTTTATCATTTTTTCGAATATTTTGCACAAGCAACTCGTAAGTGCAATAGGCCTATAACTTGAAGCTAAAGAAGGGTCCTTGCCCTCTTTCAAAATGGGAATAATAATAGCCTCTTTCCAGGAGGTAGGGATAGTGCCAGAAAACCAGATAGCATTGTACAAACAAAGTAAGGTTTTTCGTGTTTCGGCTGGTAGGTTTTTTAACATTTCATACACCACACGGTCAGAACCTGGGGCAGAAGTACTGCAGGAGTTTAGAGATGTTCGGAGCTCCGCTAGACTGAAAGCTTGGTTATATGCCTCGTATCTAGTGGACTTGTGTTCGAGTTTCTGTTTTTCTATTCTTGTTCTGTGTTTTTGGAAAGTGTCAGTATAGTGGGACGAGCTGGATACCCGTTCAAAATGTGCCCCGAGGAAGTTTGCCTGATCTTGCAAGGTATCACCTTGAGTGTTTACGAGTGGGAGTGAGTGTACTTTTCTTCCTGCTACCCTTCGAACCATGTCCCAGACTTTAGCCTCTTGTGTATATGAATTTATCTCTGATAAAAACTTGTGCCAACTTTCTCTTCTGGCCTGCCGACGCGTTCTCCTGCCTCGAGATTTTATTTTCTTAAAGTTCTCAAGGTTTTCCGCTGTCGGCGAGTTCCGCAGCAACCTCCATGCCCTATTCCGTTCCTTTCGCGCATTACGACACTCTGTGTTCCACCATGGGACGTGTCGTTTGCCGGGCATTCCAGATGTTTGCGGTATGCACTTGGCTGCTGCGTCAGTTAGAAAAGCTGTGAAATACTGCACAGCTTCATCTATGTTTGACCTACATATGTCTGTCCAACTCAAATATGTAGTGTTATGGAACTGTTCCCAGTCTGCTTTGTTTATCAGCCATTTGGGAACGTGTAGAGGACCTTCATATGTTGTGAACTCAACACTACAGGAAAATGGTCACTACCATATAGATTATTATGATTTTCCATTTGAGTAGGGGTAGGAGTGAAGGTGATACGATGCTGAGGTCGATAGACGAGTAAGTTTTGTTGGCAACGCTATAGTATGTTGGCTCTTTCCTATTCAACAAACAGGCACCGGAAGAGAAGAGAAATTGTTCAATGAGACGACCTCGTGCATCAGAGCGAGAATCGCCCCACAGTCCACTATGTGCATTTAGGTCCCCAAGAATCAAATAGGGTTCAGGCAGTTCATCTATTAAAGACTGAAATTCACGTCTTTCAAGACGGTGGTGGGGAGGTACATACAAAGAGCAGATGGTGACGAGTTTGTTTAAAAGCACCGCTCGAACAGCCACCGCCTCAAGGGATGTCTGGAGTGGTAAATGTGTACACGCTACTCCTTGGTTAATAATAATGGCTACGCCACCGGATGACGCCACAGCATCATCTCGGTCCTTTCAGGTATATAACGTAAGCACGTAAAAAATTTGTATTGGAGGATTTGAGATGTGTTTCCTGTACACACAGCACTTGAGGTGAGTGTTTGTATAAAAGCTCTTGGACGTCGTCGAGGTTTTTAAGCAGGCCTCTGACGTTCCAATGTATAATTTGTGTTTCCATATCGAAAGTAAAGTAGTGCTGTGTGTACGTTAAGGGAGGGACTTGTTTAAGCTGAAAGGTCGAGTTCAAGTAGCAGGGCTATTATCATGGCCCTGTTATGAGCATTTTGGTTTTCTTGGCGCGCTCCAGAGAGCCGCGCCGCTCTTTTGGCACCAGGGGTGCCACCGTATCTATTGCCTCCTCGGAGGCACTGGATGCCCGCTCATGCGAGCTGGTTTTTTGAAGCTTGGGCCTCGCCTGGCGAGGTGAGGCCTTGAGACCTGAGGACCCTGGAGTCCCTGGTCTCTGTTCAATAGTAGGCGGAGTAGACTCAACTACTGCCGCCTTGGGGGCAGGCGCCACAGCCAATGGCTCGCTCTGCGCAGGCCGAAGGAGTGGCGAGGGCTGGTGCGACACTGCCCCCTGGCGCGCTGCATCAGCATATGTGGGGCCATAAAATGGCGAGACTCTTTTTCTTGCTTCTTTATATGTAATGTTTTCTTTTATCTTTAAAGTGATGATCTCTTTTTCTTTTTTCCAGAAAGAACAAGAACGTGAGTACGCGGCATGATTACCGCCACAGTTCACACAGTGTGCAGGTGCTTCGCAGTTGTCAGACGCATGGCCCACGACTCCACACAGAGCACAAGTTTTCTGGCCACGACAGCTTTGCGAACCGTGGCCATATCTCTGACACTGGAAGCAACGGCGGGGGTTGGGGATATATGGCCTCACAGATGTCTTTGTATACCCAGTCTGAATTGTTTCAGGCAAATCGCTCGAAGCAAAGGTCAGTATTAAGTGCTTTGTTGGTATTTCCTTTTGATCTCTTCTTATCTTAATACGGTGTACGTTTGTCACGTTCTCTCCATCCTTCAAGAAGTTCAGCCTCGGTAAGGTCAAGCAAATCTGCGTCTGATACGACCCCGCGAGATGAGTTCATAGACCTGTGTGGCGTAATACTGATGGGTGTGTCTCCAAACCTTGTGAGGGTGTTCAGTTTATCGAATTGGTCTTTGTCACGTGTTTCAAGGAGTAGATCTCCACTGGCCATTTTGGTAACCTTGTACCCGGCACCGAGAGTTTCGGTTAAGGACCTAGCCACTACGAAGGGGGATACTGTTCTTGCTTGCTTGTTAGTTTTTTCGCAGTGTATAACGTGGAAATGAGGAAAGGTTTGTTTTGGCCGGATGAAAAAATTGATATCTTCGGTGCGTACCCGCTTTGAGGAGGCACGATCACTAAGTAAAGGAAATGCTTTGTGCATGCTAATTGTATGTTGTTCAGTAGCGTTGGCGGCCACCCACCACGGAGCCCAACGAGGGGACGCTGCAAGTTTACGGATGCTGAAACCTGCAGACGCCAGCCGTACAACGCCACTATAACCCAATGCGCCTAGACCAAGGTAGGCTATTTGCACAGGGTTAACCCTAGCCGCCAGGAAGTTTGGAAGTAAACGGAAGAGAGTAGAAGACAGGACAGATAAATAGTAGGAGATAAAGACGAAGATGTAGGGATAGAGGGATAGGAAAAGGCGACTGCAGATTTCCCCTGGGTGGGTCAGCCCAGGGGTGCCGTCTACGTGAAGCCGGGGCCAAAGGGGTGTGTTGCCTCTGCCGGGGGGCCTTAAAGGTCCAATCACCCAGCGTAAGCTCAACCCCCAGGATCCCCTTTTCCCCGGACACGGCAAAGCCACGCACGGCTAGGCGTGGGAGGGAGTAGAAACTCCCCCGTTAGCTCGGGTCCATGGTGTCGCTACACACCAAACGCCTGATTTAACAGGCGCCCCTGCGGGGAGTTTCATGACCCATGGAAGTGTCATGTTGCAGTACATATCTTAATATGTGTTTATACTATCAATGAAAAAGTGACCTGTTTAGAAACATCAACAATTTGTACAAATTCACTAAGCTGGTACTCATTGTAGCGGTGTTCATTGTAGCGAGGTTCAACTGTAGACGGCATGCTGGGCCAGTTGGTTGCAATCACTTTTTAACTTAAATTACAGCAAAGCTCAAGATGAGGACAACAGGAAGAAAAGCAACAACACAGTGCCGTGCTGTCTATTCACTCCCTGTTGCTTTCGTTTTGTGTTGCACTGCAACCAAGGTAAGGATAGATCACAGTATTGCAAAGCGGGCGGCAAACCTAGCAAGAGGTGACAAGTTAAAGCTAAGACATAGTTTGTCCGTGCAAAGGCAACTATTCTGAAGTTGCCAAAACAGATTATCACAATGTGCTCTCACTCTCCGATAAACACCCAGAGTAACACATTTTCAGCAGCAACTTCACCCCCAAAATATCAGCACAACTAAAAGCGTCATGAGCACAATTCTCAAGAACTCCATGGACCGAGCACCTGCCTTTGGTTTTACTAAGTCTTCACACAGCGTTGAAAGAAAACACGCAGCGCTCGTCTGCAGAGCTAGTTTTTGGCACTGCACTTTGTGTACCTTGCGAATTCTTTACTTCAGAATTGAAGTAAAGTACCACTGAAGTACACTGCTATGCCGATTGCCTGCGAATTACTATGGCTACTGCCGCAGTACCGCCACTTCGTCATGATTCCAAGACAGCTTATACCAGCCGCATCTTCATCCACTACGATGTTACTCATGCTCCATTACAAACACCTTACAACGACCCTTTTAACGTCCTCAAGTGCGATTCGAAGTACTTTATACTTTTAGTTAACGAACACAATTAGACAATTCTTATAGACTGTTTGAAGCTAGCTCATGTGGGCATGTCAAGCAGAGAGACTGCTTGATGGCAACATCTTGCTTGCTATAATAGGTGGCCATTTAGTGGACCATGTGCATGGTGTCAACGAAAAAGATCAAGAGTCTCAGAAGCTCCGACTTCATGACAGTGACATCAGTTCAGTCACCCAAATAATTTGTTTGTTTTGAGCCTTCTGTTCCTACATGGCTATTGCTACGCCGAACGCCGGTGCCACAAGGTGTCTAAATTAATTTTTAACAGATTCATATATATTCTGAAGAATTCAAGCCCAGTATTTTTTCAAAGCTTGGATTCATCATCACGAAAATTTTCATAGAGTAAGTTGCATGCGCCAGAATGAGAAGGCTGTGCATTACACAGACGCATGATGCACGCCAGTCTCCGGGGATATGTACGACTAATTACTTGGCAGTGTTGGTCCCCGTTCTTCAGCTGGCGTCGGCTACAGCCTCAAAGAAAGTAAAAGTGTTAGGTGACTATGTACCTAGTGAAAGATCCATGAACAGTGGTTGTCACTGTGCCGAGCTTGCAGTCTCTTTTCATAAGTGCATACCATAGCAGGTTTATATTATGCTTTCTATGCCCTCCCGAAACAAGAGGGGCAAAGGAAAGGGCAAATAGAAAAATGAGGTGAGAAAAGAATTAAGGCAGCTTAGCCCTGCTGCTGCTAAGCCTGAAGGAAGTGTGGAGCCTTTTTTGTTTCTCTTTGGTTTTTTTCCTCCTCTCCCTCTTCCTCACTTTTTTCTGTATTATCTTTGTGTTTCTATTTCTTTTACTTTGTATCCTTTCTTTCCTTTTCTTTTTATTTTTGCCGGCTTCCTCTCGTAATTTTCACACATGGTTTGAATTGTCATGTTTGTGGAGCAATAAGAAAGATGTGTACGCTTGAGGGCTCATTTTTTCGTTAGACAGAATATTAACGCTGCACCTAGCCATAGTAGTAACGTCCCACCTTAATATCACTGTCGAAACACTCAGAGAAGAGGAAGAAGACTTCTTTTAAGTGTGAGCATGCGCTCAATATGCTGTATGTAGATTTGCAGGTGTCAGGCCAAGCAACAGTGACAGCATACAACAGCCTTACCACCTGAAGTGCTCTGCATTAAAAAAAATGGGAAGAGATACTGAGATAAAGTGGCATGCCTAATTTGGTGTGTGAAGAGAAAACACAACAATAAAACAAAGAAAACTAAGAACAAGGAAGGTGGCACATGTTAATCTGCCCAAATTTCGGGTTTTTCCTAAGTGAAAAGGTTTTCTTTTTTTTTTATAATTAGTCTGATGTGCCCAAGGTAAACACAAAAAACTCAGAAACTTCACTTATTGCAACGAGCCACAAGACAAACTGGGTACTTTTGCCAGGCTGCAGTTGGCTCCACCCGGTCTCGAACCAATTCTTCGACCCGAACACCCCTCCTCTTCGGAGGCCAGTGGCACTGGGCCCGGTCTTCCGTTAGCCACGAGAGTGGCACAACGGCCACTTTATCTTGTTCTTCAGGAAATGTCACGACAGCAAAAAGCTTTGGCATGCTGTAATCAAAGTGGTAAAGTTTGTAGCCAAGATACCGCGTCAATTTTGTTCATTCACTGATAACGAACTACATGTCAAGTCCAGAGCAGCTCTAATAAAGAAGACGCCTCAAATTTCAAGAAAAATTTCAATGTTTATGAATAATGAGAAGAGGTACCAAGTGCCTTACATGTTACGTTGTAACCACAGATGGCAATATACACTGAAAAGTGGTAGCTTGTAACTTACATGAATGAAAAAGAGAAATTATAGTGTATAGAGTGCTAAAAATGAAAAAAACTGACATCTTTCACATTATGCTACAAAAGTTTTTAATTGCTCTCTGCAATATGCCTAATGTAAATAAGGATGTATTGGTATATTTAATGATATTCGATAAAACTGCACACTGATGAAATGTGAGAGCACTGTCTGTACAAAATATCATAGCTTTTTCCTGAACACACTGCAGCTGACAGCTTGTTCAACCTTGTTTAGTGTGCCATACAAAGTACTGCCACATGCAACAATGATCTATTCTGTGCCTAATAGCCACATGGACAATGTGGAACAGCACAATAATTGGTAGTCTTAGATGCACAATGAATACGTGGTAAGCTACGCAAAATGATTTAATTGGTGCCACAGGTGCTCTGCTATGTAGATGCACCATTAAACTAATATTTTTGATCAACTGTGCATTTCTGAAGTTTACCTTACAAGTACGTGAAACTGGCATGCTTCTTGATCTACGATACACATGTGGCTTGTCTCACTTTGAAGGAAAAGTTAGCATACAATGGTGTAAATGCTCAGAATTTGAAATATTGAGGCAGCAGCACACCGGAGATGATCACATGGTAAAGAAACGAGTGCTGCCTTATCACTGGCAAGTTGTCACTTATATGTACAAATAAATTTTGTGAGCTAAAAAAAGTACAAAAGCACAGCGAGACAACGATGTGGTTCAACCTGTGGATTCGCTTCATTTATCACGCCATATGATGAACCTTTCTTTGGTAAAACTGCCCAGATAAGAAAAAAAGTTTGCTGTCCAATACAGCAACTACACAAAGTGTGCACGTGCATCTCGCAGTGCCTTTTCGTCACTTCCCAAATGCGCCACCGACATGCCCGGGCACCAACCGAATCTATCGCCTACAACTGCCATGTTGTCGCCTCGTGCTTGCACCCGTTTAGTTTTGCCTAACGATGCAAGTTTGAGAAATTACGAGCTGCTAGTGAGGCAAGTTGATTTAGTAGTCCACGCAGAGGGAGCAGAGCTTAGGGTGTTTCTTCGCTGAAAGTTATTACCTAAAATTGAGAACGCACATTGTGATTTTCCTAAAAGTACCAGCGTATTTGGCTGGTGCAGATTAACAAAAGCTACTTCAAGAAACTTTGCAATATTTGCATCTTCAGGTGCAACTTCATTACGGGTAAGTGCCATAGCCAAGTATTTACCTGCAAACAGATATAGCTTACCAAGATACCGTACATACAAACTTGTCCGCAGTTAAAATCATGATGGCGAGGAAGGCTGTTAAAATCGTGATGGCGATCGCGGAGATTTGGTATTGCACATGAAACAAACTATGAAAAATGGGAAACAATATTAGTTCACTTTGAAGTATAGCCGATCGGTTCAAGTTGGCGTCAGTATTTTTTTAAATTAGTCAATTAATTCTATACACGGTCTCTATCATGTTCAGTGACACCACTGTACATTAGCGTACAACAAAAGAAAAATACAAAGTGAAAAGTGTGTTAAAGCATACGCGAAAAATAAGTGATGACTGGCATTACAGCGGCACACACCACGCAAAGTCGCTATCTGCCTTGTATAATATTTTCCTCGACTATTTCCACAAATTGCGATCAAATAGGCTCAAGCTCAACATCAGCACTGTTTAAAACACTTGGGGGGGGGGGGGCATTGCTACATTGGTGGCGTAAGCCGCGACAATATATTGATAATATTATATCTCTTGTAAACTTGCCTAGCTCTGCACGACTAGTTTTCGATGGGAGCTGCTGCGCTTCGCTCATCCACTCTTAAAATTGTGGCTCGAGAGATTTTGAGCTTTCACTTGTTTTTGGGCCAGGCAATTTGTAGTGAAAGCAAGATAATAGGCCCTCATAGGTTGTGGCGGGCAGCCGGTGTACGCCGTGGCTGGTGTATGTGTCGCACATCTTGATTATCTGGTCTTGTATCGAGTGAACGAGCGAGGCCTTCCTAATCCAATGAGCTCAGTTAAAGTAAGACAACAAAAAACCACAATGCTTCCACATCGTTCACAGCAACAGATGACGAGCCCCCAACAAACCGCACTGCAGCACGTGAACTGCCGTAGGTACCCAGGGAGTTACCCGGGCATGGCGGGAGAGGGCGACAACGGCAGAAGTGACATCACAAGAACACTATGTATAAAGGGGACATTTAAAGACTTTTTTCCCATTTTTAAACTTCATGCACTGTTCTGTCACAATTTATCGCTCAGAATAGTTGTATTTTGAAAAGGGCACTAATTCATAAGCCCAATGGTTCAAGGGTGGGTGCATTTAGGGGGCCCATTCTACGTTTTACTTATGCCCTTCAAGAACTTGCTTACAGGGCCAAAGTCCTGTTTCAGAAGGAACACGCTAGTGCAATGCCAGCAGTCCATCAAGCACTAGTTCTGGTGAGATTTGGAAATGCAGCGAATGCGCATCCTCATCTGCTACTTCTTTGCTCATGCTCTCGGGGACTTACTTGCGAGGCACGGTCCTTCGCACTTTTCATTTTCACACTGTAAATCAACTGATACCAACTCTGCCTTCCATTATTTAATAAACCAATATTTCATGGTCACGAGGACGAGCTTAAAATGTTTGCTACATCAGACCTGAACAGCATTTTGAGTCATCGAAACTTGCCAGTTGCAGCGAGCATTATGCGAAAAATATGATGTGCTTTACGGTGACAACTTGCAAAACACTGCAGCAACGATAAAAATGATGCATTTTTTGTGCTCACAGGAAATCCCTGAAGCAGGAGGCACTGGGCTAGATAAATTGCGCAGCTAAAATTCGGATGCGCTTTCCAATGCTGTCATGCGTACAGGCGGACAAATGGCAGACAAAACTGGGCGCACCCCGATTCTATGCGCATGCGCCCCATTCACAAGCCTCGCTGCCAGTTAGCACAACATGGCTCACTGTCCATGAGCTCGCTTGTTTCCTGTAACAGTGGACCATACGGTACACCTATTTAAAAACGAGGATAGAATATATATAATGCAGCATCTGATGAAGCCATGATGATGTGTTGCTGATGAAATCTGGAACTCTAGTTAGTACCCTTATTGTTAACCAGCCGACCGACCAGCAAAAAGATTTGATTGACATGTGGGGTTTAACGTCCCAAAACCACTATATGATTATGAGAGACGCCGTAGTGGAGGGCTCCGGAAATTTAGACCACCTGGGGTTCTTTAACGTGCACCCAAATCTGAGCACACGGGCCTACAACATTTCCGCCTCTATCGGAAATGCAGCAAAAAAAAAAGATTTGCGACCGAAATGATGGCATCTACACCTGCCCTTAAACGGACACAGAATAAAGTTTTTGCCGCCGAGATTTTCAGCCAAAGTGAAAGATTGGGCCATGAAATTCATAGAAAATAATCATTTCAAGCAGAAACTACGAAAAAATACTGAATTAATGAGCCTTTTACAAAATGCTGCGTCTAGCCCTTAGACACGGCGTTTTCTAAAAGGTCACGTCAATTATGTTTCAAGTTTTTTTTTGTTATTCAAGACAAATCTACGGTGCATTGTTCACAGAAAACGAAATTGCCTCGATGAGATTTCTTTGCGAGCAGCTTACTAATTTTAAGGCAGGCGCGTTGATTCGTTAACTGAAGGATGCGAGTGATCGATCTTGCCTGCTAGTGGCTAGGCGACAAAGGCTTTACCTCACGTCCTGGTGTAGCTAAGTCACGCAAATGGAGCAGAAAATGTGCATTATCATTTATTTCACCTAAATATCACACGTATGTGACTTATTGCCGGCGACAGGTGATTAGGATGAAGTCGACAAGTTGCATATCTGAACAAGAATTCACTCGAATGAAAAACCAACCTATACTCACGTGCACGGTGAAGTCGAACACGTCGTCCGTCAATGTTGTCGCTGATGCCCGAAGGAAAAGAGAAGAGGACAAGCAACGGGGTCGTCTCTTTCTTTTCAGTCGGCGGAACTGCCAGAACGGCCAACACGAAAGGCATCGGGTTGACATTCCTCCATCCGGGCATGCAGCTGCTACTGGTTCTACTACTATCCTCTTCCCGACATTGCAGTGTTGCTGCCATACTCGCGAACCTTTTTAAATAAAGCACGCAATCATGTATTATCGTGCGCCATACTAAACTTAAAAACAGTGCGCCGGTACATGAGATCACGAAGCGCGGTCCACGCTATCACAAGAGCAATTAGAGATATGAAACAAAAGAAAACAAAAATGAATAAAATATTTTGTCTCAATACGATCCGCAATCTAGTTTCCTGCAGCGGCTTTTGGCTCTGTATGAACGGCCAAGCCAGTGCCAAGCCAAGCTTGCGTCCCTGATCAGCTGTTTGTTTCCATCGAGAATTCAAAGCCCAGTGAATGATATTGCTAAAGGGCTTGAAATTGAATATTTCTCTACGTACTACTGCTGTACTGTTCCTCTCTGTTTCCTGATCACAGTGATGAGATTGAGGAGGTTACGATTTCGGAAACAGCAAGTGCAGCTCAAGCATTGCTAGTATCGCTGTTTCGGTAATAAAATGTTACAAAGATTTTGCCCCGCGACCTGCTTGCCGTGTTCGAGTACCCAGTAGAAATTTACGGTGCCGCGTTTGAGAGAGTTGAATAAAATTGCAATATTACGAAAGGAAGGCTCTGAAGCAACATCGCATTTTATCAGGCCTACTCCTCTCACACCTAGACGAGTAAAACTCGTCGATATTATCTTGCAAAGCTGTGTATAATATTTAAAACACATTCTTTAGCCCACGATGAATTGTTCTCTCGTGTGGCTTCTCTATTTGGTACTGTCATGTTAACTTACAAAGGCAAATTTCCATATTTAGTCTCTTTAGATGTTGCAAAAGCTTGACACGTGGTGTGTATGCCATACTGATAATTCTCCTCGTAACCTGGGTCCGCCTCTTTAAACTGCGTCGCATTTTATTGCTCGCAATCGTGTTTGTCTTATACTGTAAGCCAGCTGTGTGATTTCATCAATATTCACGAGTGTTCCCTGACTATACAAACACGTGCGTCTTATTTGGTGCGGTGCACGTTTGTATGTAGCAAAAAATGTCATTTCATCAGCGTATGTCTGCATACACTTGCATGCCCTGCAGTACGTGTACATAATTAATGCAGTAAGGACTGCAATGCATAGCCTTGCATGGGACATATATTCCATGCACCCTCAGAGAAATGTTGTTTGTTATGAGCCTACTGTTTATCATTACTATTTTTTTTTTCGTTAAAGTTTCATCTCCATATAAAGCAGCTGTATACAGGCACGAGCTTCAGCAGCTTCCTCGTTGTTACATTTTAAATAAAAACACCAAGCCTACCCGAATCTATGATCTGTTTGCTATCATTACTATTATGTGTTCTACGATGTACACAAGGACAGTAGTATACAAAAAATAGGGAGGGGATTGAATGCCCTGCCTGCATGGCTGCGCCGTTTCACAAGATCAGGCACTGCGCTGTGAAGCTTTCTACCGGCCTGCAGAAATTCAAGGGAGCGTACGATAGCGTGGTTCAAGAGGACTTGTGGGGAATACTAGACACACTGGGTGTAAAAGATGGAGTCACCAATCGTTTAAAGGAAATCTATAAAACTAACAAGGTAGTTATAAAGTGAGAAAAACAGGTATCCAAGCCCACAGTGGTGAAACGTGGACTTAGGCAGGCGTGCCCACTGCCACCCTTGTTATTCATGATGTACCTACATAGATTAGAGGCCAAATTAGAGGCAAGTGGACTTGGCTTCAACCTCTCTTTAGTCAAACAAGGAAAACTCATTGATCAGGCACTACCAGAATTATTCTACGCAGATGATAAAGTGCTAATGGCCGACAACAAGGAAGATTTGCAGAGGTTGATGGACATCTGCGGTAATGAGGGAGATAGGTTAGATTTTAGATTCAGTTAGGAAAAATCAGCAGTCATGATTTTTAATGATAACGAAGGTAGTGAGCTTAGAATACAGGAAATCATGCTAGAGATAACAGATAAATACAAATAACTGGGCGTATGGATAAGCAATGGGACCGAGTACCTGAGGGAACACGAAATATACGTGACGACTAAAGGTAACATGAATGCGGCAGTGATGAAAAATAGGGCACTGTGGAATTACAATAGGTATAATGTTGTGAGAGAAATATGGAAAGGGGTCATGGTTCCTGGGCTGAAGTTCGGCAATGCGGTCTTGTGCATGAGGTCAGAAGTTCAAGCAAGATTAGAAATTAAGCAACGTGGAATATGTAGGCTTGCTTTAGGAACTCACGGGAATACACCAAACCAGGGAGTACAAGGCGATATGGGATGGACATCATTTGATGGCAGGGAAGCTAGCAGCAAGATAAAATTTGAGAAGTGATTGAGAGAAATGGGGGAAGAGCATTGGGCTATGAAGGTTTTCGGCTACTTGTACATGAATAATGTCGATACAAAATGGAGGAAGCGAACCAGGAAATTGACAGGTAAATACTTAGAAAACAGCAGGTGGCCAAACCAAAAAGAACTATCGGTTAAGAAGAAAGTGCAGGAAACGGAGACTGACATGTGAAGAATTGGCATGATTAAGAAGTCTGCACTAGAGATCTATCGAACTTTTAAGCAGGTAATTGCCAAAGAAAGTATCTATGATAATACTCAGGGTAGTTCTCTACTGTTTGAGGCCAGGACGAGAGTATTGCGAACCAAGACATATCGGGCCAAATACGAAGAGGTAGACACAGTATGCAGTGCGTGTGGAGAGGAAGAAGAAACTGCCGAACACTTGATAATGTTCTGTAAAGAGCTTCACCTTATAGTTCAAGATGATGGCACAGAGTTTTTCAAAGCAGTGGGGTTTAGGGACAGGGAGGGCAAAACAGACTTTAAGCAGGTAGACTTAACTAGAAGGAGGTTATCTGATTGGTGGCTAAAGTCAAGGCACGAGTGAAAATTAAACCCTTCACTTCAAAGTACCTGTCCAACTTTACTATTTAAAGGGGAAAAAATAAATCTAGTGGTTAGTTCACTAAGCATTACGGCTAGGTGGCGTTAGCCGCCACCCGATCTAAAGGGTACACCCACATCCATCCATCCATCCAGCCAAAAATATGCTCTCTGGCACGGAGGAAGGTGCTCTCTGGCTTGTTGCTCCAGGCCTAGTCAGGTAGATTTTCTGGCCTCACCGTTGAATTGTTTGCTCGGGTTGTGGCTTGCAAACGTTGCGGTTTTGGGCTTCCGTATCACCTAGTTATGTCATCATGTCCTCCAAGTGGAGGACATGTCGCAGTGTGAGGAGGGAGTACGACAAGTCGCTGATAGAATGAGCTATCAGTCTTACCAGGCAGGCGGTTGAGAGCACACCGAGGCAGCTGACGCACACCAGCGCTATCCGCTTCCTGTATAATACAGGCTAGGGAATTATAGAAACACAGAGCAGAAATCAACTCTTGTGCCTCTCTCAGGCACTCACAAGGCGGAACCTGCTTCGAACACTGAGGACCGAGCTAAGCAACACCATGCGTGACGATAAATGATGGTCTGCTATTGCAGTGATGGTTAAGGCACGCGTGCAACTTAAACCATTGTCACGCAACATGAATTCACAACACTATCGAAGTGAACCCAAGGCACGTGCTGATTATTATGTACGGTACTAGCGCTAAATTCATGCAGACGTTTAGTTGGCGCTGCAGTAGGCCTAGTTGAAGGAATAGCCACAGCTACTGCTGTGATGGAGAACGGGCTCATTAACATCTTCATGTAGATTAAAACGGCTTACCCCGAAATGGCTGGGAGTGTCACGCTATCCCTAGCAGTGGCACATACAGTTGCATATTTTACGATTACAGAAATGATGTACCGATTTCCAAAGCACCTATCAATACTTCCGTCAAGGCATAGCACCAAACACTTTATCGCACATTTTGGGAAACATTCCTTTTTCTCCCCGTCTGGTGGCTAGGCATGACTATGCCCAAGAATAGGCATGTTAGTATGTATGTCGGAGGTATTTTCATCTGAACCCTGAAAAATTATTTCCCTAAACCCATGGAAAAAAAAGAAAATGGAATTCGCACCTGTCATCACATTGCACCTCATCACAGGAATGGGATCAGATTAGCCTGGCGCTCAATACTCCCTTACGCTTAATCAGAGCTCGGTCTGGCACCAGCTCCAGACAAAACCATTTATAATCTCCTGTCTGGCACATCTGTTTTACTCTGCTCTCTCTCAACCAGAGTGCACCACGTACCTGTGGTTTACCCCTGGTGGATCTTTTTCACTGTTTGTGAATTGCACACAAAGCCCTTACTGGTAGTCCTATTCCCAATTCTTCACTATTCTCACGGGAGGCCACTCTTTGGGCAGCTTACATCAGGACATGTGCATGTCATGATGTCAGTGCCGTCTTTTTCAGAGTCGGCGCCGTCTTTTCTTTCTCTTTTGCTCCTTCCCTGTCCTGTGTTTCTGGTGTTGCGCTGCAAACAAGTGAAGATGGTAAAGAACACCAGATGTTCAAAATTTGCTTCTCATTAATATATCGTGGTGTTGGGAATTAAAACCCCAGATATATTGAAAGAAGATGCATGAAAAGGGAAGGATGATATTGGAAACTGCCAAAAAAGGGATGACAGGCTTCTGAAGCTATGCTGCCATTTAGATTTTCAGCTGTTCACGCAATTCTCACACGTGGCTTTGATGCAGCTATGCACATATAACACAAGCAGGCTGACTATACAGTTAGTATAACTACAACCTTCATGTACCCAGCCTTCATGTACCCTCTATGACATTTCAGAACATCTGAGTCAGTGCTAGCATCAAGTTATGTTCTTCATGCTGGGGAAACAGTGTGATGAGTTACCATTTCTACAGAGTGAAGCTCTGTCTATCTGGAACAAGCTGCAAGATATATAACTAAACGGCCCTTTTCAGGGCCAGTCAATCTCTGTCCGGCTTGGATACACCAACTGATTCTCTTTATCATCAACCCTCAATAAAAGTAGCAAATGTTTGTACATGTGCAAGCAGTCTCATTCAATATCTCAGGAAATGCTTGTGAAGCAATTTCAAGGAGAATCGTTTTTATGATCTCATAGTGAGGCATTAGGAACACGTTAGTCACACCAAATGCCATTATTCAATGAGAGGAACAAGAGAAATAATTCACTGGGAACTATGAAGTAAACAAAAAAAACAAATGTTTTCAGATACTGCGAGATCATTTCATAATAAAGCTCAGAAGTTGCTATGTGTGGCCACATTTAATCTGTACAAGCATCGTGTGGCTACAAAATTCTGTACCAAACATAGGTTCTGCTTTCTGGGATAGACCGCGCAGCAGAAGCTAGCTCAATGCACGCACTTCTGTACCCTGCCAGAGAATATTTTTACCACCAGTATGTTGTAACGTGAAGTGAAATGGTGATTGCATACTAGGGCCCGTCCTGCAGGACCCCAATAAAGTTGTTTCACTTGATCGGTTGGTGTGTTGTAAGCAGAACATTTCCAAGAAAAATCGTATAGTTTGGAGGAGGACTTAAGCAAGGAAAGGTGTAGATAAAGCACTGGATTCACTGGCATTATCCTCACCAAGTATAACATTGTTTTTCTGGTGAAGCTTTGTGTCTAAACAGCAAGCAGAATAAGGTGGTAAAAACATGCAAAATGGGAAGTCTAGCACAGCAATCTGTGCAGTACTGCCCATTTCATGGAGCATTAATTTCACAGGCTTTGCTCATTGTTAGCGTTAAGCCTATATTATGTCCACTGGATGGTGGAAGCCCAATCAATGTTCCCTGTCCTGTATGAGCCAATTTCATATTATGGCTGATAATTTCTCGATCTCATTGGAACTAATCACCTGCCACCCTCTGCTACATTTCAAGTGTCCTAATATAAATTAATTGACAATACTGACCTGTCATTCATCTTTTTTTCTCATTGCCAACTAATGCATTCATTTTTTGATAAACTCTGCTTTCTTCCCATGCCTTAATATTATGCTAGTCTTTTTATATGCGGAAGCATCTTATACTCGCGCCTTGTAGTGCGCCGTCCGCGCCGTCCGCACCGCTTCTCGAACATTCGACAGCTGACGCGCGCGCATGCGCCGTCGCGCCGTCGCCCACCATCTGTGCCGCGCGCGCTTCTCCTTCGAGAACATTCGACAGCTGACAGCGCATGCGCCGTCGCGCCATCGCCATCTGTGCCGCGCGCGCGCTTCTCCTTCGAGAACATTCGACAGCTGACAGCGCATGCGCCGTCGCGCTGTATATATACTCAAGGTCGGTGCTCGCTCGCTCAGTTGCCGCTCGTCCGTTGGTTTGTACGGCGCGTCGACGTCCGAAGTCGCCGTGAAATGAATGCCAACGAATCCACAAACACAATGATCGACGTCCCTTCGACCAGCGCCGCCCTTTCGCATACGTGTGTACGTGTTCACTCATTTAACACCCCCTCCTACAACCACGTTAACCAATTTAGCCATTGACCCAAGTAAGTCGCTATTTAACACCCCATTTCACAACCACGTTAACCAATTTAGCCATCGACCCAAGTAAGTCGCACTTTAACACCCCGTTAACCAATTATATGCTCCGCATCCTCCTCAGTGTTCCCCCGAGGGAAGCTGCGGGCAATTTTTTCATTTTTCTGAAACATTATCTTTCCTCAGAAGCTAGAAGTTATCAGAAAGAACATAAGGACATTCTGCTTCCTGAGCATATGACATCATCAATACGAAAATGTAATAAAAGTGAGAAAACATCCTATCTATATAAGAGGCCCTAAAATACTGCAGGAGGCAACAATTAAACTGGTTTTTGTATAAAGGCAGTGACAAAAACTTTGACTACTGTCACTTATTCTGATTCTTGGGACATCTTTTTTAGCACATCATAACACATAGTTACACATTTACACAATTTACACAGAGGAATTGCCACCACGTGCATTGAGGCCACCCTTCAGAAGTCATGTGAGCACAAGGATGAGGTAAGCCTTAAAAACCAGAATTAAAGACTAAAGGATGCTGGATATCCTAACAGCATCATCACACCAGTGTGCTAAACCCTCCTGCAGAAAGTCAAGTTAAACGAAACAGGACCAAAATAAACACAGAATGACCAAAGATCTTTGCATGCTATACCGTACGTACATAAGGTGTTTCACAATATAAAGAAAATAGCGAGCCGATATGATTTTATCTTGTTATTTGCCATCCCTTGCAAGTTTTCAAAAGTGTGTCTACTAAACAGCAATAGGAATAGCCATTATTTCACCATTCGTCACGAGAATAGGCATACTGAATGTCAATATAATGTTGTGTATGAGATACCATTGACATGTGGAAACGTAAACATAAGACAAACTGGGCAATGCTCCAATGATCGAGCAAGACAGCATGCTTCAAATGTTAAGAATGGCTATGGTAGTCGCATGGCCATACACTGTAGGAATGTAAGTGCAGCTCTATGTTTCATAAAACACTGTTTTTGAAAAAAGCAAGAACAAGAAATGAAAGAGAGACTGTGAAAGAATTTTCTTGTCAGAAAGGCCATGAATCAGTGCGTCAGTATACCTTCACTCATCCATTCGGAGAGAGAGTATTCTTTTCTCAGTTAAGATTATATTATCATGGTCTCACATGTGTCGTTGTGCATGAGCACTATTCTTGTACTCTGTATAAAAGTGGGCGTAGTACCTTATAAAATTCAGTTGGCAGTCAGCGCTCTTTCCTGTCCTTTTTGTCTCTTCCTGAAGTTCTCTCGCTGTTACTAGAACACAACCACGATGAACCAACTTGCCCAGATTAAGCTATTGTTGACGAAACGTCAGAGCATGAAAAAACTTCAGGGGCTCAGAACCTCCTCACTACCCGTCTAGTTACGGCCCTGGTCTTTGTGTTTCGAGAGTGAAGCACTAGTGGAGCTATCTAACTCCCTAACAGTGAGGAGGGTTTGTGTATACTTGAGCTTGTTTCATGACATGGTGAAAGGTGGCAGGTTGTTGAAATAATATGCTGTGTGGGAGGTCAAGATTTTGATTGAGAATGCTGAGTATGAGCCAGTGACATTAGGCGTTCAAGATTTTTTGCGATATTCACTCTAGCATAGGACCTTGGTTGGTGATTGACGTGTGCATTTGATCACATTGAAGTCTTCCATCATTTTTTTGCCACTTGGCGTCGGCGCTCTTGAGTTGTACCAAGGTAATTAAGCATCCAGGTACAAGTATCTTCTGTCAGTATTTCAATGAAGAGCTGAATATGAGTAATAGCTTTCATCGATACTTCTGGCATTGGTGTACGCACATTTCTTTTGAAGTTCTCTTGCAAAAAAGGCATTAAAGGTATGTTTTTGGGACTTTTTAGTGTTGGCCAAAACTGCTGGTGTGTCCGAAGGGCTCTTCGATTGGTTGTGGTGTTGTCTTGTTCAGGGCCACAAAGCTTTCAGTCTTTTTTTTATATTTGCCTTCATAGGAATGCTCTTTGCATGCTTCTTCAGTACTTTGTATTATACCTAAAGCATTGACTTCCAGATGTTGATTGTGGTGCTTTAATCTAGTGTTCAACTTCACGCTAGCTTCATTTGCACGCAAAGCAAGAACTCAGGAGTATGGTAACTTTTGCTATGGGTTTTCCCTTCTTCAGTCTACTGTATTTTTGCCTGTGTTGTCTAAGCGCTGACAGCCTCGTGTGACAGCTTTTTTTTTGTGCACTTATTGTGTGCCAATGACTTATTTGCCTCCTCAGCTAAAGACTTTTTGTATTATAAGAGAAAGCGCTGTCTGTTCTGGTTTTGTCATTTGCTGATGGTGTATCTTCAGTATCTTTTCTCAGTGTACACTATACTTGAATGGAAGAGCAGCATGACTACCTTCAGCTGTTAGCAGGCCTTTAGCTGCTGTAAAACTGATTGATGCTCCTTTCTCGGGCGTTGTATTTTGGATGGTTGGCATGTCATTGCTTCATTTAAACTATAAAACTGCAGGTGGGCCTTTTTCTGGTTACACCTGGTATATTTTTCCAGTGGTGATGTGCTCCATATATATATATATATATATATATATATATATATATATATATATTGCTAACTTGAGAAACAAGGCCTCTTTACGTTAGGTGCACATCAGGTGGGAAGAGTACTTCTATTACTTGCCAGGATTGTAGCCCCTTCAGGTGGGAATCATAATGCACTGTTGATGTGTCAAATTCACATACCATAATTCCAAGGCACTCGATCAATATCCAAGAAAGAAAATTATGTTCTTTTGCGTGAGTTTCAGCAACTCATAGTAATTTGTATGTAAATGAATACTTCATCATTCTTGGCTGTCATGTTTTATGGAAGCACATGTGGTTCGTTATTAACAAAAAAAAACACGCACGCTCACGCCACTGCAGTGGCGTGAGCGTGCGTTTTTTTTTGTTATTAACGATTTGCCCTACGCATTCACGTTTCTTCTTTTTTTGTGTGTGTTTTGTACTGCTCGTATCGCGCAGCCTACCGTTTTGGCACATGTAAAAAAAGTACATAAAAAAGAAGCGTTCCACGCCGAAATTCGCGTTCGCAACGAGCTGGGCACCGACAGGGTGCCCTACGACGCCAACACACTCCGCAACACCTTACCAACCGTTCGCTGCGATGTTGTTGGGAATTCGTGTGGTCGTTGCATGAATATAGCGCGTGCGTGCGTGCGCATGCGCGTCTGTGTGTTAGATCACGGCAACTGCATATGTTGTATGATTCAGTCACCATAACACAACTGACGACCCCCGCTCTTCCCACACGTCAAGCAGCAGCAAGTGCCGTTAACACGTACTGTGCTGTGAACGCAAAACAGATTCGAATAGGTCGCGTAGATAGCTAGCCCGACACATGATACGATAAGATTTGCGTCAGATATTCGACGTCTACACGCACGCGTATGACAGCGGTATCCGCAGCAGCTTCGTCATACGTACGGATAGCACCGCATCGGACGTCACGTCTGACAGAGAAACTTTATCGGTAATTTTTTCTCACTTAAATAGTCTACTTTGCACTACTTCAACCAACGATTATGCATATCAACGAGCTGTGCATGGTTTAATGACGAAAAGATAGTTCTAATGTTGTGCCCGGCACATATATTACTCTCTCTCTAACTTGAAAAATCGGCGCGTGAATTGGGGCCAGAACAGCGCCAAAAAGCAGCAGACGCAGAAATTGGCTCATATTCTAATGTTATGACATCGTGATGTTGACTTTTTAGCTGACGCCGGCAATAACGGTCAAACGGCGGGCCAACAATGCCGGTCTTATTGGATGGCTCCGCCCATATTGGCTGATACTTGTACAACCTGGCCCGATGTGTCCGTTCTAATAGGTCGGCACAGCCTATATGGGCGGAAAGTTCTGAAAGCTGGCCCAATATAACAGATCTAATAGACTGGCACAGCCATCATTGGCGGACTCTTGTTAATGCTGGTCCAACATAGCCGTTCTAATCAGCTGGCACAACCAACATTGGGGGTACGTTGTCAACGCTGGTTCAACGTCGCCGTTCTATTTGGCTGGCACAGCCATTCTTGGCGGTACGTTGTGAAAACTGGGCCGTTCATGGGCCAGGCAATGCCGATCTATGCCCAATATTGGGCCAACCTTCTGTGCTGCCTGGGATCATATTTTTAGCATTACCAACAAGATGATGCACTCAGCGCGCTTCGGGACATCACGTGGCTCGCGTGCTCTGATCTCCCACGAGCACTTTGCCTCGCTTAGATGCGACGCTCTCTCGCGCGTCCTTATGTCGCGGCGAAGAGGAGGGGACGATCATACGTCTTGGCTGACCTCGGGCTTTAGCTCGAACGATTCTGTTGTAGTTACCCGGCACACAAAGGTCACTTCAATCATTGCCGTTGCCGTTTATGAAAGCGTGCGCTTTTCAGACACAGTGCAGTAAGTATTGAGAAGTTTATTCGCATGCATCTGTACCTGTCAGTATGATGCGTACGTCATTTGTGCGTGATAAACGCGGGACATGTTTCGATCTGCTTTCCATTCTGCTGGTGACCTAACAATTTGTTGCTAACGCGCTCATTGCTTCCATTTTGCGGCAAAGCGGTGTCATTCTTCCTTTCATACCACAGCTACCGGTGCGAAGCCTCATTTCCACCACATATAGTAGCATGTGAATCGTCATTTCGTATACTCATACAGTCTGCATGGTGGCACAGACGTTGCGACGATGTGGAAATGACACTTTTTGATAGTAAGGTAAAGAAACAAAGTATTGTTTTGATATTTTCGTGTTTTATTGGTCAAATACGCAGAAAGCTTATCTCGTGTTAATGTGGCACATTGTGGCGAGATTGATTGGTATGCGGCGTTTTACGTTTCGAAACCACGCCGTAGAGGAGCGCTCTGAAAATATTCACATGCACCTAAACTTTAGCATACGGGCCTCCCTGGGGCCTGCAGAATTTTTGTCTTCATCTAAAATGCACCCCTCGCAGCCGCAATTCGATGGCGCTATCTGCGGGTCAGCAGCCGAGTATATCAGCAACAAGACCACCCCGGCGGAGGAATCGTTCATACGCTACATGTTGAACACAATAGTTGCCGCATAACAAGTCACTGGAAATAAAAAATATGCGCAAAAACAAGCACTCCTAAACGGAGACGTGGTTACTGAGTAGGTGCGCGAGAATGAAATGGACAGTTTGTTTTAGGTTCGTTCAATTACCCTCCACAAATTAGAACTGCCTCACGGCAGCACACGTGAAGTTCAGAAATTACGCAGCGCGACTTCAGTGGTGCAGGCACAGAGCACGCACGAAACGAACGGCTATGTGCCGACAAGGTGCAGGTCTTATTTCTGTTCGCTTAGTTAATACCGTTCAGCTAACACTGACAGATGGCAAACCGCACATGCGCACAGTTTATGGGGCGCAAACATCTTGGCAAGACAGTTCGCGTTAGTGGAGGCGGCTACGGCGTTTACGCCAAAGTGCTACGTCGTCTAATCAGCGGCACGCGCAGCTGCTCCAAGCCGGCACCGACAGCGTAGGTGGTGCACTAAAATAGAGAACCGGCGCTGCACCTTTTTTGCACCTTTCAATGAGATTGGTAAGGTCCAGAGGTCGCGAATGCTGCACCAATGAAACGAATGGCAAGGTGCAGCAGTTCGTGAACTGGTTCATTCGGTTCAGTTAAATTGAACAGACCTTTTGTAGAAGCGGCGCGTGGATATGAAGGCTGAAAAAATTCAACACTTGAGATTGAGTGCTGCTGCCCTGGGCTTTCCATCTGTACTAGCCAGCAAGTGTTCATATGACTCGAAGGAACATGGCGTGAAGGGTCCAACTTCTTCAAACTTTTGAACTTCAAATGCTTCAAACGCTTGAAGTGCATGGACACATTACTTTGTAGGCCTTCAAAGCTACGGAGAAGCGGAATACGCCAGAAACTTGTGGAGTATCAGTGACGGAGAAAAATGTGGAAAAAAGCCAGACCCCTATCGGAAAAATTGCCATGGTGGATACTGGAAAACTTGGTGGGCGTAGTGGAAATAATAGTGGGCATAGTGGAAATAATAGTGGGCATGGTGGAAATTATGATGGCTATGGTGGGACGTAGTGGAAAATATGGTGGTTATGCCGGGACATACTGGGTGGTATGGTGTACAGATGATGGGTAAAGTGGAAATGATGGTGGAAAGCAGAGGCTAGATAGTGGGCAATAATGGGACACTCTGCCCACCATTGCGATAATGCTGGGTAGCCCTAAGCATATGGTGGGTGGTGCTTATTATGGTGGGCTACATGGTGTACCAAGTTGAGAAACTCTTCCCACCATTGCGATAATGCTGGGAAGCACTAAGCAGATGATGGGTGCTGCTTGTTATGGTGGGCCACATGGTGTATCAAGCTGAGAAGCTCTGCCCACCATCGCGATAATGCTGGGAAGCAGTAAGCAGATGATGGGTGGGCTTATAATGGCGGGCAATTTATATAGTGTACCAATCTGGGATCAGTACACTACATGTTCTACCACCATGATTTCCATCAAAGTTAGGCCTACCGACCAAGCCCGTACAATTGTGTTATCCGTGCTTCCGGGTTTCAAAATACACGATTTCGACGATTAAGTATGACAATACAGGCGCAGCCATGGTATCAATTAACCTAAATGAAGCATTTTTCATTGTGTATGGTGTCCGCTCAAGAAGCAACAAACATCGATGCGACGCGATTAAAGCACTCCCAGAGAACGTAATTAAGTGTCTTCTCACCGACAGCCGCCGGTCGCACTCGCCGGCACTTCTTTAGCTTTTGTACGAGAACTCAGACGTGGCAATTTGCATGCTTGGTGAACCAACATGAAGCGTAATGTTTCCGGCACACTGCATTCGTTTTGGCCAAGCCGTTATGAAGTTGCTTTAGCGAAAAAGCTACAGCATTGCGCTGGCGCGACCGCCCTCTACATTGCGCGAAAAGCATCCCAATGCTCAATCAAATAAATTAGGCGGCCGTATTTATGGAATGAGCCTAGAGGCCTCATAAAGCGTGAGCAGATGTCACCCTTTAGAACGAGCGCGAAACGCATATTAAACTTGGCAGACCCCGCCGGTAAACTATTGCTGCTCCCCAGTCCACTTGGTTTTTTTCTTGAAGTTGTGAATTGTAAAAAAAAAAATAGCACTAGTGCCGTTAACATAGTGGCAATCGTTACAGGCCGCAGTTGCTTGTGTTTAATAAATGTGCAATTTTTAGTAGCAGGTGTAGATCTTGTCTATGTTGTGTGCACAACAAACATAACTTAAGTTGAACCGTAAGTTTGTATGCCAACTGAGTATTTAACACCCATATAACGTCATGTTGGTGTGGCGCAGTGTTTAGCGTCTTCGTATGGGAATCGGCAGGTTGCACGTTCGATCCCCCGTGGCGCCGTGTTTTTTTTTTACGGAACGGGTGTTTTTTTATACTGTTTTTATAGAATTCTTTTTTATTTTTTGTGGCAGCTCGTCACGGTGATTATGACGTCATTTCGTGCTAAAGTGTTGCCGGCACTGCAGCACCCACCATACCCACCATGCGCCATGGTGGGCATTTCCCACCATTCACCCACTACACTAATCCACTATAATGGAGGGTGGTGGTTTCCACCATGCCCACCATTCGTTTTTTTCCGATAGGAGCTGTCAATAAAGCAGGGCCATTCGCAGCATAAATAACCTTCGATCATTGAAATGTATTTGCACTTCAATTTACAGCAGAAAAAAAGTATTATAGTACACTGTAACGAAAAGGTATTTTGTTCGGAAGACAAAGATGGTGTTTGGAAGAGAAGGAAGAGAATGGGAAGCAGCTTGCGCCAAGTGGCGTAAGGCTGGGTAAGAGCAGAGCTGGTAGACTAATGGTGTATTTGTGTGGTCACTTGTTATATATTATGCAACTGATAAGACGTGATAAACACCGCAACGCTCTTCCATCCTTGTAAAAGAAACGAAACAGGAGGGGCCGAAGAGTACGAAGTTGAAGATGTTTAATTTTATAATGAAAAGAGTGAGCACCAGCTAGCTCATACCCCAGGTTTCTTTCTGTTGGTTTTGTTTCAACGAAAGCCTCGTACCCAATACATGGCTAGTGCTTGTCAATTGCTTTTGCATCGCATATTTTATCCTTCAGCTATCACGCCAACCAAGGTTGGTTGGTTGGTTGGTCCCAAGACGAATGCCTCGACGGACCACGGGGGATCGGTCATGAAACGCGTGGCAGTTGAGTGTTTGGAAACTAAAGAGAAAAAGGATGTGGGGGATGCCTATTTCTTTACATAAATGAAATTTCATTTGTGCTAGCAGAACATATGAATTGTTACAGAAAAATAATAAAGTTATTAAAAATAATATTTGTTACAGAATATGGGAAATGGACTAAAGACAAAATAAGTACTGGGTAAGTATTTTTGAGACTAGCACAGTAGACGTTTTATTCGGATATATAAATATATACCACATTATATATGTCCCTGTAGCATCCCCGATGGTCATAAACCTTTTCTTCTTTTTTTATTTTTCTGTCCCAGTACCATAATTTTACCGTTTCTATCATTTATGTACGTGAAAATTATAAACGCTGTTGCACTAAAGAAGAAGAGGGTTACGCTAAGGCACGTGCTGTTGAAGAGCAAGGTTGGTGCCCATCTCGTGCGTACGAAAGATCGTAGCTTAATTTGTGAAAATGCCTGACGGCGACTGCTTTGGTCTATGCTCCGGTCCTATCTTCGAGACGGAAGAGTACATTCGCTGTCAGCACTGTGACCGACGAGCGCACGTCAGATGCATACCCTCGTTGGAGGAAGAGGGGAACTTGCAGCACCGCTGTCAGCTACAGAACTCAGGTGAAGGGAGCTCGTTGGGTGAAGCCTCGCCGATGCCTAGCGAGGGCTGTCTCTTTTCGTCACCTCTCTTTTGCGAAGTACCGGGAGCTTTAGTTCATGCACCAGAATACGTGGAACGCTGCCTTGTAGCTATTCAGGGTTTAATCGATTACCAGCAAAGGAAAATGTTGTTTCTCGAACAGGCCTGGTTGAAATCTAGCAATGAACGCCAGCGCAGCCTGCTTGCAGAGGACCTTAATAGGAAGCTCAACTAGTTGCCGCCCTGCAAATGGAGAGGAGCTCACTATGCGAGGAGTTAGCCAGCGAGCGTGTTCCTCCACCTGTGCAGCCCTCGATGGCTCATTGCGACTCATACCCTGAAGAACACGAGCTTCTTGCTACGACACCCGCCGACTGCCCCACCTTAAGTGACAGTGATGACGAAGAAGCCTTTTAGCTACCTTCGCAAAAAAGTGAAACTCCCCTCTTGAAATCCAGCATGTCCCCTGTGGGGCAACAAGACCGTCACCTGATGTCTGTCTCCTTAATATTCTCTCTTCTGTGACCAGGCATTAACGAACTACTTCGTTGGACCACCTGCTGGCGCCATTCGCACCTGCCCATGAAGGCGACATGTTGTGTACAGATGTCTATGCAGGGTGTCACACATAAGGTTTTCTTCCTCTTTTTTTGTTTTACATTAACTTCCATCTCTTCTAAAGTACTTTTTGGAGTGCGCTCTCTGTCGCGTGAAGGTGGACCCTTTCGTTCAAGAGCTACCTGCAGTAAAAGTCAAGTTTTCAAAGTTCTCAATAAAGACATCTGAAAATGGTGTCATTGTACTGTGTTCGTAATTAATTCAATCTTTAGGAGCAATGTAGGGCCTCAAGTCACTATATTTTAGTGCGTTCTTATGCTCTCAATTCACAGCGGGAAGTGGATATGTGATTGGAACTGATTCAACAAATGTGAGGGGCGCCAATTTGGACCTATAGCTATTTATATGTAATCTTAGTGTGTTAGTATGTGCACTGTAATGTTGACGTGTGCACTGTGAGCACGAGTGAATGCTTATAGCTGTGACTTCGATGAGCCATTCCTCGCACATTTGCATCAGAGTATTTGTTACTGCCCAGCAGGTACACCGAGAATAGCAAACAGAAGAGTATGATGTCCAAGTAGAACAAATCAGACTCACAGGCTCACTTATTCGACTTAACTAATATCCATCGTTTCACAAGCTATAACTGGTTCCAACGTAGAACCTAGCACGAGTTGCTTGACTCGGATTTACAAATTAATTTCATGCAAAGGAAGAACAAGCTCTCTTTTCCTGAAATATTACTGTGATAGCAGTTATATGGACACTATCGGCTCAATTTTGCCGCGGGTTTCTACGTCAGCCTAACTCATTGTATATGTATTTGTGTCTATATATATCAAAATTGCAAGAAAGAAAAAAAAAAACTCGTGAAAAGATTTGGCGCGAGGAATTGAACTCGCGTACTCTCACTTGCGAGTGGGAAGCGTTAACCAATGAGCCACAAAGAAGCACGTCCTCAACCATTCAAAAGACAAGCTATTGACATCTACCAGGCACCGCTGCTCAAGGGCAGCTCAGAGGGAACTATCATATTTTTACATTACCAACAAGATGATGCACTCAGCGCGCTTCGGGACATCACGTGGCTCGCGTGCTCTGATCTCCCACGAGCACTTTGCCTCGCTTAGATGCGACGCTCTCTCGCGCGTCCTTATGTCGCGGCGAAGAGGAGGGGACGATCATGCGTCTTGGCTGGCCTCGGGCTTTAGCTCGAACAATTCTGTTGTAGTTACCCGGCACAAAAAGGTCACTTCAATCATTGCAGGTGCCGTTTATGAAAAGCGTGCGCTTTTCAGACACAGTGCAGTAACTACTGAGAAGTTTATTCGCATGCATCTGTACCTGTCAGTATGATGCGTGCGTCAGTTGTGCGTGATAAACGCGGGGCACGTTTCGATCTGCTTTCCATTCTGCTGGTGACCTAACAATTTGTTGCTAACCCACTCATTGCTTCGCTTTCGCGGCAAAGCGGTGACATTCTTCCTTTCATACCACAGCTACCGGGGCGCAGCCTCATTTATACCACATATAGTAGCATGTGAATCGTCATTTGGTATACTCATACAGTCTGCATGGTGGCACAGACGTTGCGACGATGTGGAAATGACACTTTTTGTTAGTAAGGTAAAGAAACAAAGTACTATTTTGATATTGTAGTGTTTTATTGGTGAAATACGCAGAAAGTTCATCTCGTGTTAATGTGGCACATTGTGGCGAGATTGATTGGTATGCGGCGTTTTACATTTCAAAACCACGCAGTAGAGGAGCGCTCTGAAAATATCACATGCACCTAAACTTTAGCATACGGGTCTCCCTGGGGCCTAAAGCATTTTTGTCTTCATCTAAAATGCACCCCTCGCAGTCGCAGTTCGATGGCGCTATCTGCGGGTCAGCAGCCGAGTATATCAGAACTAGATTACCCCGGTGGAGGAATCGTTCATACGCTACATGTTGAACACAATAGTTGCCACATAACGAGACATTGGAAATGAAAAATATGCGCAAAAACAAGCACACCTAAACGGAGACGTGGTTACTGAGTAGGTGTGCAAGAATGAAATGGACAGGTTGCTTTAAGTCCGTTCAATTCACCTGCAGCAATTGAAACCGCCTCACGGCAGCGCACGTGAAATTGAGAAATTACGCAGCGCGACTTCAATGGTGCAGGCACAGTGCACGCACGAAACGAACGGCTATGTGCCGACAAGGTGCAGGTCTTATTTCTGTTCGCTTAGTTAATACCGTTCAGCTAACACTGACAGATGGCAAACCGCACATGCGCACAGTTTATGGGGCGCAAACATCTTGGCAAGACAGGTCGCGTTAGTGGAGGCGGCTACGGCGTTTACGCCAAAGTGCTATGTCGTCTAATCAGCGGCACGCGCAGCTGCTCGAAGCCGGCACCGACAGCGTAGGTGGTGCAGTAAAATGGAGAACCGGCGCTGCACCTTTTCTGCACCTTTCAATGAGATTGGTAGGGTCCAGAGGTCGCGAATGCTGAACCACTGAAACGAATGGTAAGGTGCAGCAGTTCTTTAACTGGTACATTCGGTTCAGTTGAATTGAACAGACCTTTTGTAAAAGCGGCACGTGGATATGAAGGCTGAAAAAATTCAACACTTGAGATTGAGTGCTGCTGCCCTGGGCTTTCCATCTGTACTAGCCAGCAAGTGTTCATATGACTCGAAGGAACATGGCGCGAAGGGTCTAACTTCTTCAAACTTTTGAACTTCAAATGCTTCAAACGCTTGATGTGCATGGACACATTACTTTGTATGCCTTCAAAGCTACGGAGAAGCGGAATACGCGAGAAACCTGTGGAGTATCAGTTGCGGAGAAAAATGTGGAAAAAAGCCGGACAGCTGTCAATGAAGCAGGGCCATTCACAGCATAAATAACCTTCAATCATTGAAATGTATTTGCACTTTATTTTACAGCAGAAAAAAAGTATTATAGTACACTGTAACGAAAAGGTATTTTGTTTTGAAGACAAGGACGGCGTTTGGAAGAGAAGGAAGAGAATGGGGAGCAGCTTGCGCCAAGTGGCGTAAGGCTGGGTAAGAGCAGAGCTGGTGGACTAATGGTGCATTTGTGTGGTCACTTGTTATATATTATGCAACTGATATGACGTGATAAACACCGCAACGCTCTTCCATCCTTGTAAAAGAAACGAAACAGGAGGGGCCGAAGAGTACGAAGTTGAAGATGTTTAATTTTATAATGAAAAGAGTGAGCACCAGCTAGCTCATACCCCAGGTTTCTTTCTGTTGGTTTTGTTTCAACGAAAGCCTCGTACCCAATACATGGCTAGTGCTTGTCAATTGCTTTTGCATCGCATATTTGATCCTTCAGCTATCACGCCAACCTAGGTCGGTTGGTTGGTTGGTCCCAAGACGAATGCCTCGACGGACGACGGGGGATCGGTCATGAAACGCGTGGCAGTTGAGTGTTTGGAAACTAAAGAGAAAAAGGATGTGGGGGATCCCTATTTCTTTACATAAATGAAATTTCATTTGTGCTAGCAGAACATATGAATTGTTACAGAAAAATAATAAAGTTATTAAAAATAATATTTGTTACAGAATATGGGAAATGGACTAAAGACAAAATAAGTACTGGGTAAGTATTTTTGAGACTAGCACAGTAGACGTTTTATTCAGATATATAAATATATACCACATTATATATGTCCCTGTAGCATCCCCGATGGTCATAAACCTTTTCTTCTTTTTTTATTTTTCTGTCCCAGTACCATAATTTTACCGTTTCTATCATTTATGTACGTGAAAATTATAAACGCTGTTGCACTAAAGAAGAAGAGGGTTACGCTAAGGCACGTGCTGTAGAAGAGCAAGGTTGGTGCCCATCTCGTGCGTACGAAAGATCGTAGCTTAATTTGTGAAAATGCCTGACGGCGACTGCTTTGGTCTATGCTCCGGTCCTATCTTCGAGACGGAAGAGTACATTCGCTGTCAGCACTGTGACCGACGAGCGCACGTCAGATGCATACCCTCGTTGGAGGAAGAGGGGAACTTGCAGCACCGCTGTCAGCTACAGAACTCAGGTGAAGGGAGCTCGTTGGGTGAAGCCTCGCCGATGCCTAGCGAGGGCTGTCTCTTTTCGTCACCTCTCTTTTGCGAAGTACCGGGAGCTTTAGTTCATGCACCAGAATACGTGGAACGCTGCCTTGTAGCTATTCAGGGTTTAATCGATTACCAGCAAAGGAAAATGTTGTTTCTCGAACAGGCCTGGTTGAAATCTAGCAATGAACGCCAGCGCAGCCTGCTTGCAGAGGACCTTAATCAGAAAGCTCAACTAGTTGCCGCCCTGCAAATGGAGAGGAGCTCACTATGCGAGGAGTTAGCCAGCGAGCGTGTTCCTCCACCTGTGCAGCCCTCGATGGCTCATTGCGACTCATACCCTGAAGAACACGAGCTTCTTGCTACGACACCCACCGACTGCCCCACCTTAAGAGACAGTGATGACGAAGAAGCCTTTTAGCTACCTTCGCAAAAAAGTGAAACTCCCCTCTTGAAATCCAGCATGTCTCCTGTGGGGCAACAAGACCGTCACCTGATGTCTGTCTCCTTAATATTCTCTCTTCTGTGACCAGGCATTAACGAACTACTTCGTTGGACCACCTGCTGGCGCCATTCGCACCTGCCCATGAAGGCGACATGTTGTGTACAGATGTCTATGCAGGGTGTCACACATAAGGTTTTCTTCCTCTTTTTTTGTTTTACATTAACTTCCATCTCTTCTAAAGTACTTTTTGGAGTGCGCTCTCTGTCGCGTGAAGGTGGACCCTTTCGTTCAAGAGCTACCTGCAGTAAAAGTCAAGTTTTCAAAGTTCTCAATAAAGACATCTGAAAATGGTGTCATTGTACTGTGTTCGTAATTAATTCAATCTTTAGGAGCAATGTAGGGCCTCAAGTCACTATATTTTAGTGCGTTCTTATGCTCTCAATTCACAGCGGGAAGTGGATATGTGATTGGAACTGATTCAACAAATGTGAGGGGCGCCAATTTGGACCTATAGCTATTTATATGTAATCTTAGTGTGTTAGTATGTGCACTGTAATGTTGACGTGTGCACTGTGAGCACGAGTGAATGCTTATAGCTGTGACTTCGATGAGCCATTCCTCGCACATTTGCATCAGAGTATTTGTTACTGCCCAGCAGGTACACCGAGAATAGCAAACAGAAGAGTATGATGTCCAAGTAGAACAAATCAGACTCACAGGCTCACTTATTCGACTTAACTAATATCCATCGTTTCACAAGCTATAACTGGTTCCAACATAGAACCTAGCACGAGTTGCTTGACTCGGATTTACAAATTAATTTCATGCAAAGGAAGAACAAGCTCTCTTTTCCTGAAATATTACTGTGATAGCAGTTATATGGACACTATCGGCTCAATTTTGCCGCGGGTTTCTACGTCAGCCTAACTCATTGTATATGTATTTGTGTCTATATATATCAAAATTGCAAGAAAGAAAAAAAAAACTCGTGAAAAGATTTGGCGCGAGGAATTGAACTCGCGTACTCTCACTTGCGAGTGGGAAGCGTTAACCAATGAGCCACAAAGAAGCACGTCCTCAACCATTCAAAAGACAAGCTATTGACATCTACCAGGCACCGCTGCTCAAGGGCAGCTCAGAGGGAACTATCATATTTTTACATTACCAACAAGATGATGCACTCAGCGCGCTTCGGGACATCACGTGGCTCGCGTGCTCTGATCTCCCACGAGCACTTTGCCTCGCTTAGATGCGACGCTCTCTCGCGCGTCCTTATGTCGCGGCGAAGAGGAGGGGACGATCATACGTCTTGGCTGGCCTCGGGCTTTAGCTCGAACAATTCTGTTGTAGTTACCCGGCACAAAAAGGTCACTTCAATCATTGCAGGTGCCGTTTATGAAAAGCGTGCGCTTTTCAGACACAGTGCAGTAACTATTGAGAAGTTTATTCGCATGCATCTGTACCTGTCAGTATGATGCGTGCGTCAGTTGTGCGTGATAAACGCGGGGCACGTTTCGATCTGCTTTCCATTCTGCTGGTGACCTAACAATTTGTTGCTAACCCACTCATTGCTTCGCTTTCGCGGCAAAGCGGTGACATTCTTCCTTTCATACCACAGCTACCGGGGCGCAGCCTCATTTACACCACATATAGTAGCATGTGAATCGTCATTTGGTATACTCATACAGTCTGCATGGTGGCACAGACGTTGCGACGATGTGGAAATGACACTTTTTGTTAGTAAGGTAAAGAAACAAAGTACTGTTTTGATATTTTCGTGTTTTATTGGTCAAATACGCAGAAAGCTTATCTCGTGTTAATGTGGCACATTGTGGCGAGATTGATTGGTATGCGGCGTTTTACATTTCAAAACCACGCAGTAGAGGAGCGCTCTGAAAGTATTCACATGCACCTAAACTTTAGCATACGGGTCTCCCTGGGGCCTAAAGCATTTTTGTCTTCATCTAAAATGCACCCCTCGCAGTCGCAGTTCGATGGCGCTATCTGCGGGTCAGCAGCCGAGTATATCAGAACTAGATTACCCCGGTGGAGGAATCGTTCATACGCTACATGTTGAACACAATAGTTGCCACATAACGAGACATTGGAAATGAAAAATATGCGCAAAAACAAGCACACCTAAACGGAGACGTGGTTACTGAGTAGGTGTGCAAGAATGAAATGGACAGGTTGCTTTAAGTCCGTTCAATTCACCTGCAGCAATTGAAACCGCCTCACGGCAGCGCACGTGAAATTGAGAAATTACGCAGCGCGACTTCAATGGTGCAGGCACAGTGCACGCACGAAACGAACGGCTATGTGCCGACAAGGTGCAGGTCTTATTTCTGTTCGCTTAGTTAATACCGTTCAGCTAACACTGACAGATGGTAAACCGCACATGCGCACAGTTTATGGGGCGCAAACATCTTGGCAAGACACGTCGCGTTAGTGGAGGCGGCTACGGCGTTTACGCCAAAGTGCTATGTCGTCTAATCAGCGGCACGCGCAGCTGCTCGAAGCCGGCACCGACAGCGTAGGTGGTGCAGTAAAATGGAGAACCGGCGCTGCACCTTTTCTGCACCTTTCAATGAGATTGGTAGGGTCCAGAGGTCGCGAATGCTGAACCACTGAAACGAATGGTAAGGTGCAGCA
This sequence comes from Rhipicephalus annulatus, assembly GCA_013436015.1. Lineage (NCBI taxonomy): Eukaryota > Metazoa > Arthropoda > Arachnida > Ixodida > Ixodidae > Rhipicephalus > Rhipicephalus annulatus. The sequence goes on along the minus strand of WOVY01011549.1, from coordinate 660,161 downwards.
GTTCTTTAACTGGTACATTCGGTTCAGTTGAATTGAACAGACCTTTTGTAAAAGCGGCACGTGGATATGAAGGCTGAAAAAATTCAACACTTGAGATTGAGTGCTGCTGCCCTGGGCTTTCCATCTGTACTAGCCAGCAAGTGTTCATATGACTCGAAGGAACATGGCGCGAAGGGTCTAACTTCTTCAAACTTTTGAACTTCAAATGCTTCAAACGCTTGATGTGCATGGACACATTACTTTGTATGCCTTCAAAGCTACGGAGAAGCGGAATACGCGAGAAACTTGTGGAGTATCAGTTGCGGAGAAAAATGTGGAAAAAAGCCGGACAGCTGTCAATAAAGCAGGGCCATTCACAGCATAAATAACCTTCAATCATTGAAATGTATTTGCACTTTATTTTACAGCAGAAAAAAAGTATTATAGTACACTGTAACGAAAAGGTATTTTGTTTGGAAGACAAGGACGGCGTTTGGAAGAGAAGGAAGAGAATGGGGAGCAGCTTGCGCCAAGTGGCGTAAGGCTGGGTAAGAGCAGAGCTGGTGGACTAATGGTGCATTTGTGTGGTCACTTGTTATATATTATGCAACTGATATGACGTGATAAACACCGCAACGCTCTTCCATCCTTGTAAAAGAAACGAAACAGGAGGGGCCGAAGAGTACGAAGTTGAAGATGTTTAATTTTATAATGAAAAGAGTGAGCACCAGCTAGCTCATACCCCAGGTTTCTTTCTGTTGGTTTTGTTTCAACGAAAGCCTCGTACCCAATACATGGCTAGTGCTTGTCAATTGCTTTTGCATCGCATATTTGATCCTTCAGCTATCACGCCAACCTAGGTCGGTTGGTTGGTTGGTCCCAAGACGAATGCCTCGACGGACGACGGGGGATCGGTCATGAAACGCGTGGCAGTTGAGTGTTTGGAAACTAAAGAGAAAAAGGATGTGGGGGATCCCTATTTCTTTACATAAATGAAATTTCATTTGTGCTAGCAGAACATATGAATTGTTACAGAAAAATAATAAAGTTATTAAAAATAATATTTGTTACAGAATATGGGAAATGGACTAAAGACAAAATAAGTACTGGGTAAGTATTTTTGAGACTAGCACAGTAGACGTTTTATTCAGATATATAAATATATACCACATTATATATGTCCCTGTAGCATCCCCGATGGTCATAAACCTTTTCTTCTTTTTTTATTTTTCTGTCCCAGTACCATAATTTTACCGTTTCTATCATTTATGTACGTGAAAATTATAAACGCTGTTGCACTAAAGAAGAAGAGGGTTACGCTAAGGCACGTGCTGTAGAAGAGCAAGGTTGGTGCCCATCTCGTGCGTACGAAAGATCGTAGCTTAATATGTGAAAATGCCTGACGGCGACTGCTTTGGTCTATGCTCCGGTCCTATCTTCGAGACGGAAGAGTACATTCGCTGTCAGCACTGTGACCGACGAGCGCACGTCAGATGCATACCCTCGTTGGAGGAAGAGGGGAACTTGCAGCACCGCTGTCAGCTACAGAACTCAGGTGAAGGGAGCTCGTTGGGTGAAGCCTCGCCGATGCCTAGCGAGGGCTGTCTCCTTTCGTCACCTCTCTTTTGCGAAGTACCGGCAGCTTTAGTTCATGCACCAGAATACGTGGAACGCTGCCTTGTAGCTATTCAGTGTTTCATCGATTACCAGCAAAGGAAAATGTTGTTTCTCGAACAGGCCTGGTTGAAATCTAGCAATGAACGCCAGCGCAGCCTGCTTGCAGAGGACCTTAATCAGAAAGCTCAACTAGTTGCCGCCCTGCAAATGGAGAGGAGCTCACTATGCGAGGAGTTAGCCAGCGAGCGTGTTCCTCCACCTGTGCAGCCCTCGATGGCTCATTGCGACTCATACCCTGAAGAACACGAGCTTCTTGCTACGACACCCGCCGACTGCCCCACCTTCAGTGACAGTGATGACGAAGAAGCCTTTTAGCTACCTTCGCAAAAAAGTGAAACTCCCCTCTTGAAATCCAGCATGTCCCCTGTGGGGCAACAAGACCGTCACCTGATGTCTGTCTCCTTAATATTCTCTCTTCTGTGACCAGGCATTAACGAACTACTTCGTTGGACCACCTGCTGGCGCCATTCGCACCTGCCCATGAAGGCGACGTGTTGTGTACAGATGTCTATGCAGGGTGTCACATATAAGGTTTTCTTCCTCCTTTTTTGTTTTACATTAACTTTCATCTCTTCTAAAGTACTTTTTGGAGTGCGCTCTCTGTTGCGTGAAGGTGGACCCTTTCGTTCAAGAGCTACCTGCAGTAAAAGTTCAGTTTTCAAAGTTCTCAATAAAGACATCTGAAAAATGGTGTCATCGTACTGTGTTCGTAATTAATTCAATCTTTAGGAGCAATGTAGGGCCTCAAGTCACTATATTTTAGTGCGTCCTTATGCTCTCAATTCACAGCGGGAAGTGGACATGTGATTGGAACTGATTCAACAAATGTGAGGGGCGCCAATTTGGACCTATAGCTATTTATATGTAATCTTAGTGTGTTAGTATGTGCACTGTAATGTTGACGTGTGCACTGTGAGCACGAGTGAATGCTTATAGCTGTGACTTCGATGAGCCATTCCTCGCACATTTGCATATGATGATTGATTGATATGTGGGGTTTAACGTCCCAAAACCACCATATGATCATGAGAAACGCGCACATTTGCATATGAGGATTTGTTACTGCCTAGCAGGTACACCGAGAATAGCAAACAGAAGAATATGATGTCCAAGTTGCACGAATCAAACTCACAGGCTCACTTATTCGACTTAACTAATGCCCATCGTTTTACAAGCTATAACTGGTTCCAACGTAGAACCTAGCACGAGTTGCTTGACTCGGATTTACAAATTTATTTCATGCAAAGGAAGAACAAGCTCTCTTTTCCTGAAATACAGCTGTGATAGCAGTTATATGGACACTATCCGCTGGATTTTGCCGCGGGTTTCTACGTCAGCGTAACTCATTGTACATGTATACGTGTCTAAATATATCAAATATGCAAGAAAGAAAAAAAACTCGCAAAAAAATTTGGCGCGAGGAATTGAACTCGGGTACTTTCACTTGCAAGTGTGAAGCGCTAACCAATGAGCCACAAAGAAGCACGTCCTCAACCATTCAAATGACAAGCTATTGACATCTACCAGGCACCACTGCTCACGGGCAGCTCAAGGGGAACTATCCCAGGCAGCACGCCGCCGTTGGACCAATCTTGGACCAACATCGGCTAACATCGGCACCGACGTCGGAAGTGCAACTTCTTCCAATGTCGGGCCGACGTTCAAGCCAATGATGGGCCGACGTTTTACCGATGTTTTAGCCAGTATGCAACCAACATTGGGCCGCTGTATATGCCGACGAAGGCCCATCGTATTGCCGACAAAGCTGCCAATGTTCGGCCAACATTGGGCCATATTTCAGCCAATCACATGCCATTTTTACGCCAATGTTTGCTGCACGACGAATATTGGCTACCAATGTACGACCGACATTGGGACCAATCTAGGGCCACATTGCAGCCAATCAAATGCCATTATTACATTGATGTTTCCTGCGCAACGAATATTGGCTACTGATTGGCTTGCCATTATGTAACCATTATTAGTAGGGAATTTTTCTTACCGGAAGATTAAACAGTATGCCTCGATGACCCGCTCTTGTAGCTTTGCAGCCCTGTATATTTGGGGCAACAGAAAATTGAATGCTGAGAACTGAAAGCAGTTACTCGATCTATTTCATTTTTATACCTCATTCCCTTTGCTAACACTAGAAGTGTAGTTTATTTACTTACCTATCCATCTTTTGCAATAGCGAGTGCTTTATTTGGTACCGGTATTTGGTGCAGCAGATCGAAAAAAGTCCTTGGGAAGTAAATTCTGAAAGCACATGTCCCCCACATGATAATTGAGAATATTCATACAGTTTAGAGCATTTTTTTTTGTAACTAAAGCATGGTGATGGTGCTTCTGACTCAGCATAAGCTAGCTGAACAGTGCACCACCGACAGTCTTCAGACCATTTATTCTTTGTTTTTTTTTATTTATTAGGTACAACAAAAATATATACATTGAAAAAAATATATACACAACTAAAAAAGGCCCGCTCTACTGCAGGTCAGGTTGTGTTGGGGGCACAGTGGCAGTGGTGCTGTCAAGACCCTGGCCACTGTGGCTGGGCAGGAAGCCAGCTGCCGCGAGCAGCCGATAATCTCCACTCTGAGAGTGGGGATCATCGGGCTGCTCCACAACAAATGCTTCTCTGAAGCGCCGCTTCCTGCCCCCACAGCGGTCACCAGACCCTGGCAGCCACCTCTTATTAAAGTTGAGGGCCTCCGCCTGGTCGCACCCTGCTTTTTGGCAGATGACATCTGCATACAAGAACAGAAATACCATAGTACACATGAAGCGCTCAAGTACAGAGAATACACAAGGGTTCACACACATGAAACAATGAACAAGTCTAACCTGTCACTAATCTACGGAGCCTCAGGTTCACAAAGGCCCTTTTCCCTTTTCCGCCATGAAGGCTGTACAGCACTTGCACGTCATGTGCCAATACAGCCTTCATGGCATTCACACCAATTTCTCGGAGGCCATGTCCCCCAATCTGCAGGAGGTGCTTGCGCTGTAAAAAAATGCAAGAAGCATAGATGGGGTAATCGCAACAGCACATCGAAATGTTTTCATGATAAAAATCTGCAAGAAGAGGAAACTGAAAACAACAACTTGAATTTTTGGGCATCATAACATTTCATTGTTTTTACGCTAACTTCAACTCACTTGACCTAAAATGGTTTCCACATCAGCCCTCTCACACTCAGTGTGAGAACCTTTCAGAGTCCTTCTCTGATATGCATAGTTTCGCTGTTATGAAATCAAATACAACACTGTTATAACCCCTAATAAATATTGATTCTAGCTATGAAATAGTATAATTAATTTGTAGAGTGCTCAAATTCCAATATGCTTTTCTTCGAGGTTACAATGTCTTTGCCTGAATGTTGACCAGGAGTAGCTTCTACAGGTGAAAAACGATAAAATATGTGGACTTCAAAAAGAAGCTTGGACATGTTTTTAATCAATGCATTGTAAGCAGAGTGCAACAAGATAAAGGAACATGATCAAGACGTACTAAGAGGCAACCTTAGAGCGACCAAATCTTGGTCATAGATGAAACTGATAGAAAAATAAAGGTCGCACTAGATGGTCACACCATTTGCTGTTTATATTTTTCTGTGATAGCCAACAAAGAGGCATGTCGCTATAGAAATCTCATCACAATAAACAAAGATGCATTTTTCTTCACCCTGCAAAATGGGGTGCATGTTAGATTTTAAAAAAAGTAAGAAATCGGCTAACACAAGGCAGGGTGAACTGTAGCTCAAAGTAGAGAGAGCCGCAGTGGACACGAAATAGGGTGATAAATGAACAAAATTACTGAATGTCTCTTTTAAGCAGGCTATTGCTAGTCACTGCCCATCAAACACACGATGCCGCCTATATCGTCTGCTAGCTTAGGACAGTTCACTCGGACTTCACAGACTATAGTAAATACAGTCAAATCTCATTAATTCCAACACACTTAATTCGAACTGACACTGTGGTCCTATCAAAGCTATACCGCACTCCGAAAACGCTCTCAGCACCCGACCAATCCTGCGGTGGCACTTCAGACCCTTCATCACTGTGCTTGAAGAAGAAAATGAAGAAAAGAAAAGAAAAAACTACGGTGGAATGTCTGCCAAATGCCAATCTGCGACATTCCTGTGCCACGCTTCGGCTTTTTTCGTCCCTGCCACGTAGAGACCCTTCTCCTCTTAACACCGCGCACGAAGAGAAAGAGGGAAAAAAAAAGCTGTCACAGAAAGTTGGCTCTCTCTCATGCCGATCTGCAATGCACCGGTGTCATGCTTTCCTGTTTTTCGTTCCTGCTATGTGGAGACCCTTCTCCTTTCAACACCGCGCATGAAGAGAGCAACAAAAAAAAAAAAAAAGCTGCCGCGAATGTTTCTCTCTCGAATTCCGATCTGCTTTTCTCCAGGTGGAGACGCTCCTCCTTTCTCATCATGTGCTGGCCACGCTCCGGCTGCAGCGCAGATCGTAACAGTGGAAACACAGTTGTCTTCGAAGAGTGTCAGCACTGGACATTGCCGCGCGCAACTTCTTTTGCCAGGAGAATACTGAAGCCGAAGTACAAATGCTTTGCAAACTGCATGCAAAACTGGTTGACTCATTGCAAGGCCAACGTGTACAGACATGTATTGATTACTTTAATTATTGACGGATGTCCTGTAATTTGTGAATAAAACTTCCCCATGCACATGCACCACTGCATGGTGAGCCCCCCCGCTAATTTACCGTATTTACTCGATTCTACCGCGCCCTCGATTGTAACGCGCGCCCGGTTTCCTTGACAAAAAAAAAAAAAAACTAAGACATCGATTGCAACGCGCACCTATTTTTCTCGTTGGCCCGCTTGATCAAACCACTCGGGAAAACGACTCCTTTAGAGAGCGTCTTCCGTTTAAATATGAGGTACGGGGGAAGCTTGTGCCTATCTGACGTGCAACGGAGCATTGCCTTCACTCTAGTTTTACCGTGGCCCGATGTCAGCACACGAACTTGCTTCGCCCCCTTTTCCTCGACGAATGTGGTGCCAGGCATGTCGAAGTAAAGAGGCGTCTGATCGGCATTCCCGATTTGCCCAAGCAGGTAGCCGTAGTTGTGCCGCAAGTTAAGGAGGAACCTCTGAAGACTGTAAAGCTTTTCTTCGTACTCCTCCGGCAACTTCCGGCATATGCCCGTTCGCCTTCGGAGGGAAAAGCCTTTCCTCTTCATAAAGTTAGTTAGCCAGCACCTGCTCGCTTTAAACTGGCTCTGCATTAGCCCTTTTTCTAAGGCTAACTGCATAGCCTGCACTTGGAGCAGTTCTGTCGTCACGGGCCGCTGTGCCGCTCACTGCTTAATCACATACTCGCCGAGCAGCTCTTCAATTTGTGGAAACCGACCCTGCTGTGGTCCACTGAAGCTTTTGCGTGAATCTTTGCTGTCGACAATATTCTGCTTTTGTTTCCGCCAGTCCCGCACGCACGTTTCGGGAACTCCGAACGACCGCGATGCGGCCCGATTTCTGTCCGTTTCGGCACACGCGATGACTTTTCTTTTAAAAGCAGCATTGTGGTACACTCGTCGAGTTTTTGGAGTCGGCCCTACCATGCCGTCGATGCTAATGTACTACAAGATGACGAACTCCTCAGCACACGTACGAAGTGCCACACATGGAAAACACATAGGCAGAAATGGCCGACGCGCCATGCCGACGCACGTAGGGGGCGGTCATTTTGGAAGTGCCAATGGCAATAGAATGACCATATTTATTTTTTTTTTGTACTCGATTCTAACGCACACGAGATTTATGAACTCGCTTAACCGGAAAAAAGGTGCGCGTTAGATTCAAGTAATTACGGTAACTTTTATTATTTTGAACTTCTTTTAATTTGAACAAATTTTCTGGCCTCTTTGAGTAAGAATTATTCATATTCGACTGTAGTACAGTGGCTCATGAGATTACCTGACTAGTTTGTTTCCCGAAACACAGTATCTTTAAGCAGTACTAAATTTCTGCATGTTACATAAACTTATTAAAAATCAAGGAATACACACCAAAGCCGCAGCCACAGCTTCACTCTGCACAGCTGCCTCTGCTGCCTCCACTTCTCCAATTGTACCAGCAGGCAGCCGGGGAAGGTCAGCAGGGGGCTGTGCTGGCTGGGTGTGCTGAGGCACGGACAAGAGCCGTACCTCGTGCTTCAGCTGTCACACCTCCTGCAGAACCTCTCTTTGTTGCTGCCGGATGCCAAGTTGGACTTGCAGGATCCGTAGCAACAGAGCTGAAACATACAAGAGTACATACCATATTTACTCGCAAAATTTACATCCTCACATAATTTGCTCACCAGTATAACTAGCCAGGCTGCTTTACTACAAGAAACTTTTTGCTCGCATACTTTGCCCTCCCCAACCAGCCCGAGCCACCTTGCCAGCACACACACAGACACATTTGACTTCATGATGCTCTGGTCAGGCACATCTCTCGTCGAGCAGACAAGTGCAGTCTTACGCAAAATTGGCTGAGTGCAAGGTCTCTTCTTCCATGAACTTTTATGCTTTCCCTAGAATATCGAACTTGAAAACCGAAACCTGTTTATGTGTAGTCCGAAATGCTTAAAGGTTTGCCTCCTATCTTCCCACCTCTTCGACGGCAAGAATGTATTCCTGAGACACAGCACAGATGTTGGACACGTGCAAGGACCCGTCGCATCAACAAGATGAGGCAGGTTTTCGCACTCATTTTCTTTTTTTTTCGGTTTCGCCATTTGTCCATTGCGTTTTTACCGTTCCTTTGTGATAGGCTACAATAATTATATTTGTGGGAGATTGCTGTTATAAAGCTTACCGAAGAAAACTGAAACCGTGCCACCGCCAAGCACATCAGCGTGGAGTTCTTCGACATGCAATATTCAGTATGGGAGCCAGCAGAAGAGTGCGTTGAATAAGACTTAGCATAGAAGCTTGGGTGTGTTGGTTAGATATCGGAGGGAACACAACGCAATAGAAGACTGGAACAAGGAATGGGGACACACACACATGAAGGGCGACACACACAGCACTGTGTTGGCATCGCGCTTCCTTGTCTGCATCTTACTTTGCGTTGGGTTCCCTACAAATTGGAGAGTACTTATGTTCTCTGGTATAACCCTATCGTGGGAACTGGTTTTTGTGAGCAATGTTCGGAAGAACTTCGAGAAAATGGGGGCATTTGAACAGGCTTAGCAAACAAATGACAATCCACTTTGAGACAGCTGTGACAGCGCCTGCAACATATATTCCCAGTTGGCCTTTTAGGCCAGCGATTCCTACTAGCTTCGCACATAACCGGATCGACAAAAAAAAGTACACATAATATGCGAGTATATACCGCATTTGACTGTAGCTTTGATGAACCAGGCAGATACACAAATTTATCCAAAACTCCATTAATTCTGTTGCAAAATTATTCAACAAAAAATTGCGATTTTATCAATGTTACTATAGGATTGTGGCACTTTACCATTGCAGCTTTCCAGGAGGCACACATAGTGCAGCGTTAGTTCACCACTCACAGTTAATTGTATGCAGTAGGTTGCTCACAGCGACTGACAGCATGCAATGGTGAACATCTTGCATGCTTGCACCGCTGTTTCAGCATGCTGGCTTCCCTATACGCCTATCAATTGATGTTGATAAAATTGGGAAGATCAAGAAAGACTACACAGTGCCCTCTGGCCACCCTATACCCCAAACCTCCAGCCAACAAACAAACAAAAGAAACAGAAGTATGCAGATGAATATTATTCCTAATGCAGCTGGAATGAAGTGTAGTTTTCACCGATTCTGTACAGTGCCCTCTGGCCACCCTATACCCCAAACCTCCAGCCAACAAACAAACAAAAGAAACAGAAGTATGCAGATGAATATTATTCCTAATGCAGCTGGAATGAAGTGTAGTTTTCACCGATTCTGTGTGTTAAGTCAATATGGAGTGAGTTAACTCCATAAAATAGCTTTTCTTATAACAGTGTTCACTCCATTGTAACACAAGGAGTGACTTCATAGCATATAGAAGGAAAAATAGAATCTTCAGTATTTGATTGAAATGTGAGGCTCCACCTTAAAACAACAATAATCTGGAAAAAGAACTCATTACATTCGAAAAAAAAATGGTAGCACAGTTGATCTCTTTTACAAGAGACACTGATGTAACAGACAAATGGGGATAAGAGGCACCAGTGCGCCTACAGTAAAATACAGGTTGATAAGAAAATGCATACGTAGTACCCTGCTGATAAGAGATGCCTCATCTAATAGAGAAGAATCGCTCCCCGGTGCATTTCTCGGTACATCGCTCTCAAGTGTAATACCAACTTTACTGGCTGTCTTGCAACTACAGCAGAAACAATAAGTTTTTATGCACAGCAGCAGTATACAACTGGTCATGCTTTGGTACAGTTAAGTTTATCATGTCACCACCAATGAAAATACTTTATTTTCAACTTGCCTGCAAAGATGTCACCGTGCAAATAATAAATGGCTCAAAATGAATTTTCCCAGCTTTTATTCTACTCAAATACCTAAGGGGGGCATTTCAAGAATAGGAACAGACACTAACATACTTCTCTAAAATACCAGAGCATTGCACTCGGAGCTGCATTGCCAATATATAAAGAACGCCACATATATTCTCTCTTTGTTTTTTGTCATGGCTACAACTGTTTAGGCCATCAGAGGTGCCGCCAACGGTGCAGCAAAACTGCAACGAAAGGAAATTAAAACACGAGAAATCGCCTTGGCCCGCATCCTATACAAACCTGCAAACACTACAGACTGAAGATAACCTTTGCAGTATTTCTTGCGTAGGGCACTAAGTCTAGTGACTCCACATTTTTTCTTTAGATGTGAAGCAGCCTGTGTAACCTGTCCATTCGTGTCTCCATGCTAAAGCGCCCCACTGCGTTGCCCAGCCGCAGTTGTTGGAACGATGCCAAGTAGGTCAAGCCACAGCTGCACATTAACATCACTCTCTCCCTCACCCGCAGCAGCTCCCAACCAACCCAGGTGGTGTTCATTCTCCACCCGCTCGCAACAGACTTTTCTATCGCTCCACCCTCTCCACCACCCGCAAAGCTCAACCGCCCGTCGAGTGGAAACACTCTTTCGGCTCCTTTATCTGCGATGAAACTCCAACCCGCCTCCCGTGTCTTTGCGTTTCAAAGAAACGTTTACTCGAGTAAAGGTTACACAGTTTCACTTCAACCTGTTCTTTCAGCGCCCGCCTTGACGCCTGTTTCAGCCAATTCAACATCGGGTATACCACTGCTGCTTCCCATCCCATCATGATTCTTTTCGGGGAGATGGTCAATAATTTTTTTTCTGTGGTGCTGCATCACCTACAGCACTTCTGAATGCTATAACAGTGTTGAAGCCCGGACGATAAACAAAGAGAGAAAATTCCCAGCAGGTGCGCTAATACAGACTGTGCAGGCTGACATTTGGCCTATCATGCATAAGGCACTTCGTAGATGCGCTTGTGCAGCCGGGAGCCCTGCAGTCAAGCATGCTGAGCAAGACTGTTGACCACTGTACAATGACACATTGCCACAAATTTTCAAAACTTCATTTCACAGACTTCTGCACAAGCTTCTTACACTCTTGCATGATTTTTGCATGATTTTTGCACAAGCTTCTCTCATTCTTGCGTGATTTTCGTCAGAACATATAAGTGTTGGAAGTTGTATGTCCCCAAAAACTTGCACAATACAAATAGCATACATTAAAGTCCATCACTTAATACGTGCATAGTGTAACAATCAAAGGAAACTCACGCATGGTTTGCTCCGAGCCTTCCCCCTGCGGTGCCTCCTTGTGCCTTGGAGAGCACTGTACAGCTAGAGCAAAGTAGCATCAATCCAGTGTTAATGGCAGGTTAACAAGACAACAAAACTAACCCCCGTATTCATAAACGCTCCTTGACTCAACTTTCACCCTTCACTTGACAGAGTTGAGCACTGTGCAGCTGCTCGTTTGAAAGCGACGCTGCGCTACTCGGAATCACAGCAGATTATTGCTGACATGCAGCGACTTTCTCTGCCTAGAGACGGCGCTCCCATCGGCCATCTCAAGTGAAGGTGAAGCGATGAGTGGAGGGACGTTCTCGAATACGGGGGTAAGATTGGTTGCAAGAACACTACAATTGACACACTTAATTTTTATACTTCATCTATATTGTACAGCCACACAGATTCTGCATCCTTATAATGCAACATATTCATACAGGCTTAAAAAGTAAACACTGTAGGCGGCTCAAATAATACCTACACAAAAAATTACCCAAACGTGGCCATGCGCAAAATACTTTTATTTGAAACTCACAAAACTTTTGCCGTGATCGAGAATGAATAAGACAGGTTACGCTTGGAGGCACATGAGACCTTGTCAGCTTTCATAAAGTACAAAAAACAATATGCTGTGTGTGTGTGTATGTACACATGAAGCTTCAGCCTTTACATGCAGTTTCTTGAAAGGATCGACTATGAATTTTTATGGCACCTGTGTCCTTCAGCGCAATTGAAAGCCTGCTGATCAGTGTGTGTAATCGTGGAATAGTTACATGAAAAAATGGCATGAAACACCTAAAATAAAATTTTTCTAGCTAGGAAATATACAGCTGTGTACACACAACACATGCTGCAAACAGTGGGAGGCGACCACAAGAGTGATTTGAGTGTAAACGGCAGTATCCCGCATTCATGCATCCTGCCATTTTCGACTGTTGCCCAAAAGCAGCACCACTTCTCAGCGTGCAACTTTTTTTTTTTACATCATAAACAGCACGGAGTATAGCGAGGATGAAAACAACATATGCAATCAAATTTTGAACACTATTTATGGTGCGCATGAAAAAATTAGGCCTTCGTACAACGACGAATTCATAATTTGCCTTCACGGACATTCTGTTAGGCTGCACCACATACAGATCTTTCGTGGCTTTCAAAAAAGATTTGAAAAAATAATAACCGTGTTTACTCTCGTCATGAACGCACTCACTAAGTCAGCCCCATTTCAGTCGCCAAAATTTTGTTTTTTTTTCTTCCGCATATTAAACACACACCCTACGTTCATCCGCTGCAGTCCCACGTGCTCCCCCCCCCCCAAACCGCCTTCGCTCGCTGCCACGTGCCATTTTATTTTTTGTTTCTATTTGTTGACGGCATGTCCCCTGTCTTTTAATTCTGCGGTCCCACGTGCTCCCCCCCCCCCCATCCCGCCTTCGCTCGCTGCCACGTCCCATTTTATTTTTGTTTCTATTTGTTGACGGCATGTCCCGTCTTTTTTAATTATCTATTGTAACATATGTGGCATTATCTTGTTCCCGAGGAACAAAGCAACACCCTGGATGCCATTTACACAGTTATGTCGCAACACCACATCAATTTATGGGAAACGAAAACTTCAAATGCATTTTTGTCAGTTTCATGTTTTTAGACGTAATACGTAGCCTTACGGGGCATTTTGACATGTTCCATTGACTCACAATAACAAGTTTGATACCAATGTGCTTTATTGAATAGATCTGGCCGATAATGCTATTCATATTCTTCTATACCTTTTTCACCAAATTGTAATTCATGACGATAGTAAACAATATGTGGCAGAAATTGTTCACTCATGTATGCATCCATTTATTTATTTTACATTCGAAATTTGTTCCAATTAATAAACTAGCATCATACGCTATGCCAGCTCCTTGGTAATCTGCATATATACTTTGTTCTTGTGTTTTACACCGTAAAATTGCCAAAAGCCTCGTAAAAAATATTCTAACTCTGTATTACAAAACTTTAACATCTTCTGTTCTAACGCAGCCATCGAAAATATACTTATACATTTGGAATCTGCAGAAGAAACTGAATAAGTGTAATAAGTTTCATTCAGTTCAGACAAATAACAAAAAGTTTTTGAAGACCGACGTCTCACGTCAAACAATAGTGAGAATATAAAGCAGTGAAACACTTTCATGGGGTGCACGGGTGGTGCGAGGATAGCTTGCAGAAGATAGCACCATCAAGCACTGAGGATGTGAAGTGTAACAGAGAATCTACTTTCTACTGTTCCCAAACAGTTTTCCATATGTGAATTGTAAAAGGTTAAGCTTCATGACGTATTTTTTTTTTGCATAACCACATTTTTTGCTCATCCCTCAAAACTTTTCATTAAATTTACCCCACATAATAAGCTCACTCCCACCTTTGATTCGATTTTTCAGGAGAAGATGTGCATTCATTACGAGAGTATATACAATACTCAAGCTGGAAAAGGTATGTTTCAATCTGTAGGTATATTCAAGATCTTTTTATTATCACCAAGATCAAATCCATGTGCTGGCTGGTTATCGGTTCTTTTAACTCAATCCTCAAAGCATGATACAGTCGAATCTCATTATTTCGAACACGCTTAATTCCAACTTCCGTTTAATTCGAACTCGTGATGAGGCCCCGTCAAAGCTATGTGTATTCCAATAGGCGAAAACACCCGATAATTCAAACGCCCAAGCACTTCCGACGATTAACTCGAACATACCACGCTCCGAAAATGCTATCAGCACCAGGCCCAATTCCGCTGCAGCACCTGCGGCACCTCACCGCTGCCCGCTGTGACGTCCCCGCAAACACGGACTGAACCCCGCTCCTTTCGAGATGTGTGCGCTCGTTTCTCAAACCCAGGCATAAAGGGCATTCCGGAGTTAAGTACCAGAAGGATTATTTCTACTATTCTCACGGGCTCCCCCACGCAAAATCGTGGACCGGGCGGCGCCTTGTCGTCTACAGACCGTGTGACAGCGTACGGTGGAGATAATCGGCGCGCTCCCTTCAGATCTGTGGCATGGGGGAGCAGCAGAACACCTTTTGTTGGTTCGGGGAATGCAACCTTTGCGGCAAGCGCCTGTGCCGGGTCCAGTATGCCTTTCAGTCAACCTCCGTGGCTCCAGGGCTTATTACTGCATTCTGCGCGGATGGCCGCCCGCGGCGGTGAACGACGAAGAAGCCGCGGCTACGGAGAATTTGGCGGGAGACACCGAGCTGCATGAAAACGTTGAGACTTGGTCTAGACATCGGCTCGCCAAGTGCCGAAAGCATCGGGACCATTGTTCGCCCGTAATTAAAGTGTCTTCGGACGGCTCACCCATCACTCTCCCTGAGGCTTGAGTTTGTACATCGTTACTTGCTCGGCTTTGTTTGGGAGAGGGTCTTCTACTGGTGTAGGCCGCGGGGGCGGCCGCCGAAGAGGATACACTCGGACGGAGAAGAAAAGATATGCCGCGTGGAGTGGCGGACTGGTTTTGGTGCCCCGGTAGGGCGGAGTCGGGTCCTACAAAAAGGGGACTACGAGACGAGCTGAGGAGCCCGAGATACGATGCGAACAGAGCCGGAGAGACGATGCGAAGAGAGTCGGAGGAACGATACGATGAGCTCGAGATGGTAGAGAGACGGAATGGAAAAGAAAGATAACGGTGTGAAGAGATAGCAATAAGAGTCGATGGGATGATGACTGAGGCAGAGATGATATGACGAGGAATGAAAGTTAGAGATGGGAAAACGAGGAAACGAGTGATTGCGGGACGTTATGAAAGAAGATTAAGATGGAAATCGCCGAGAGAGACAACGAAGACGACGAAGGACTGACAAGACGGACCATTCGTGAGACAAACTTTATGCACCCTATTTAGATTACCTTTGTGGGAAGGGAGGTGGCCTATTGAGACATTGCGCAGGTTTTATTAATTAATGACTTTATCATTTGTGTCGGGCTGTGTTTACTTTGTATCGTCGCACCATTGTATTGTCAAAGTTATTTCTCTTATGTATCCTGCGCCGCACGTCGCGAGTGTGTAAATCATGTGTCATAATTTTGTGTAGTGGTTGATGTACACGGGTATACGATGTTTGCAGTTAGTATTAAATTTAATGAATCAGTAAAGAGAAACAGGTCGTAGCGTCTCTTACTTCCCGGCCCCATCACGAATCCCTGTATGTGGAAAGTGATTGAGACACATAGCCAAGAGGGAACCGGATAGACAAGGGGTTGAGTGGTCTTCCCTCTCTTTGGTAATCGGTGGCGTAGCGGGGGACGTCTCAAGTGGTGGCAGCGGTGGGATTACTGCTGGGGCAACGGTGCGAGATTTCACCCTCGTACTAGGGAAGGAGAGGCGGCAAAATGATACGAGCAGGCTAATAAGATGACCGACAGAGACGACCCACTAGAAATGAGTGCATTAATGTTAGCGGACATGGTTCCGTCGTTTACGGGAGGTGATACGGGTCCAGATGTTGAGGTCTTCTTCAAAATTTTGGAAGCAGGTTGGTCGCTTTGGTGGATGGCGGGATAATGAGCTGGTCTGCATAGCACGATGTAAGATGGTAGGCGCGGCGCACGATTTTGCGTGGTGGGATGATGGCGTCGCTGCGGCTTAAACTATTTCTGAATTCAAATATTTGGCCCTCAAGAGGTTCGATACGGAGCCCCTTATCTTCAAAATGGAAAGGTTTCTAAACGCGAGGCAGAAGACAGATGAGGAGGTGCGGTCATTTGCGAGTCGCTTGCGCATCCTCGGGACCTGCCACCCTGGCAAGCTCCGATAGTCAGGATCCGGTGAAAGCTTCGCTGCGCCACGAAATTCTAGACGAACAATTGCTCTCGCAATTTTTATTAGGCCTGGGGGATCCGGTCCGCAGATTTGTTCTCTCTCGAGACCCGAAAACGTTTGACGAGGCCATTGCCATAGCGGTCAAGGAGGAACAGAATGAGATAGTGTCGAGCAGCCATTCGTTACCCATTCGACACGTAGAAGAGGACACGGATGTTCGTGAGATGCATAGCCACCTTGACCGCCTCGAAAAACTGGTGGAGAGCTGGGCAGTACACAAAAAGGCAACACAAAATTGGCAAGAATTCCCCGAAGCAGCTCCCTTATGCCGGCGGGTGCTATAACTGTGGCAGGTTTGGTCACATTCGGCGAGAATGCCACCGGTACCGGTGACGAAATTGGAATTCGACGGGTGGCAGCCGCATTCACAAAGGCAAGGAGAGGGCGGAAAAATTCGAATCTGGAAACCTAGACGCGACTCCTCCTCATGACGTTGACGCGCAGAGGTCAATCGCAGTCGTAAATATCCGCGAGGAAACAAGCTCCTTAAATATGAGTCACGGTTCAGCGTGTGCGGAAGTGGTTAATGTAAGTTCCGTGATCGAGGAGGATGTTCCGCCATTGAGCGAGTGTGTGTTTGAGAGGAACGCTGGCACGCCGGTGCCACTGGGTGAAACAAACGCTGTCGATGTCGAGGTTGCTGGAGCGGACACAGACTGTTTTGCTGCAGTTTCTACCTCGAAGGTCCCACAAGACGATGAGGCATTACCAATAAGAGTAGCAGATATGGAGTTGGATGAGAATGGGTTTTCGGAGGATGCAGTTGTCGGAGTCTTGGTCGACACGGTGGTAGACTGAACGTTAGAGAGAGAAGATGAGATTGAGGAATGCCTAGATCGCAACGGAGTGGTTTTTGTGGGGCCAAAGGGGAACTGCAGCATACTCGATGTACACCGCACCAAACCCGGGCATGCGCAGCGGTCGTCTTGTCAGATAGCTTCGCACTCCGCGACTGAGTTGAGTAGGTGGAAGTTCGAACCATCCAACGAGGGTCCGGGACTCGGAGTCGGGGAAGAGGTCTACATACGGGTAGACGCTGAGCGCTCGGGGATCGGCTAGGGTCATAAGAGCCCGCAATGTTATATGCCATTTTATGTTTTATACTTTCTACTTGGTCATTGTGCATGTTACTTTAGTAAAGACCTTCTGTCGAAGTTTTAAGTTTTTATATTGTTTTGCTTTGGCTTGTACACTTGTTTTATATTGTTGATTGGGTTTTGAAATGAGGCCAGGCAGGAGATGGTACGCGAGGGTAATTCAGTGTTGCTGCCTGTATGACCTATGTTCTCCCGCCATCCCGCTTTTCGCCTGGTTTGAAATGTCCAAGGTCTTAAAATTTTGTGCATGTGTGAAATGAAAGTGTATTTAAATGTGTGTATCCTCTGTTCGGCTGTGCCGAGAATGGACAGTGCCGGTGAAGTGTGTGATGTGCTCGCATGGTAGTGAACCTTCCGCATTCATGACTGAACGCTGCGTGCCAAACCATTCGACGAGCAGCTGTGACCAGTGTGCGTTTTGTCCACGCGTCATCCACGAGTTTCTGCAGTGATTCTGAAGGTTTCAAGTGTGTTGTGCGCGGTAGAAATACGGAATCAAACTGCTTCGTGGTGGGTGATGATTCAGCGACAATCAAAGATTGGTTCATCTCAGCGACGCGCCACCGCCACGGCTGAATCACAAGTGTACTGTGTTCGCGTATCGTATTCCTAAGACTGCCGCAATGTCTCAATTTCGCTGCGCAACCCGAAGGCATTATGCGCCCGCATTTCTCGTGTTTGAATTTCCCCGCTGGGAAAGTTCTTCTGCAAGATGAAGGGATTGTGACGTCCCCGCAAACACGGACTGAACCCCGCTCCTTTCGAGATGTGTGCGCTCGTTTCTCAAACCCACGCATAAAGGGCATTACGGAGTTAAGTACCAGAAGGATTATTTCTACTATTCTCACGGGGTCACCCACGCAAAATCGTGGACCGGGCGGCGCCTTGTCGTCTACAGACCGTGTGACAGCGTACGGTGGAGATAATCGGCGCGCTCCCTTCAGATCTGTGGCATGGGGGAGCAGCAGAACACCTTTTGTTGGTTCGGGGAATGCAACCTTTGCGGCAAGCGCCTGTGCCGGGTCCAGTATGCCTTTCAGTCAACCTCCGTGGCTCCAGGGCTTATTACTGCGTTCTGCGCGGATGGCCGCCCGTGGCGGTAAACGACGAAGAAGCAGCGGCTACGGAGAATTTGGCGGAAGACACCGAGCTGCATGAAAACGTTGAGACTTGGTCTAGACATCGGCTCGCCAAGTGCCGAAAGCATCGGGACCATTGTTCGCCCGTAATTAAAGTGTCATCGGACGGCTCGTCCATCACTCTCCCTGAGGCTTGAGTTTGTACATCGTTACTTGCTCGGCTTTGTTTGGGAGAAGGTCTTCTACTGGTGTAGGCCGCGGGGGCGGCCGCCGAAGAGGATACACTCGGACGGAGAAGAAAAGATATGCCGCGTGGAGTGGCGGACTGGTTTTGGTGCCCCGGTAGTGTGGAGTCGGGTCCTACAAAAGGGGACTACGAGACGAGCTGAGGAGCCCGAGATACGATGCGAACAGAGCCGGAGAGACGATGCGAAGAGAGTCGGAGGAACGATACGATGAGCTCGAGGTGGTAGAGAGACGGAATGGGAAAGAAAGATAACGGTGTGAAGAGATAGCAATAAGAGTCGATGGGATGATGACTGAGGCAGAGATGATATGACGAGGAATGAAAGTTAGAGATGGGAAACGAGGAAACGAGTGATTGCGGGACGTTATGAAAGAAGATTAAGATGGAAATCGCCGAGAGAGACAACGAAGACGACGAAGACTGACAAGACGGACCATTCGTGAGACGAACTTTATGCACCCTATTTAGATTACCTTTGTGGGAAGGGAGGTGGCCTATTGAGACATTGCGCGGTTTTATTAATTAATGACTTTATCATTTGTGTCGGGCTGTGTTTACTTTGTATCGTCGCACCATTGTATTGTCAAAGTTATTTCTCTTATGTATCCTGCGCCGCACGTCGCGAGTGTGTAAATCATGTGTCATAATTTTGTGTAGTGGTTGATGTACACGGGTATACGATGTTTGCAGTTAGTATTAAATTTAATGAATCAGTAAAGAGAAACAGGTCGTAGCGTCTCTTACTTCCCGGCCCCATCACGAATCCCTGTATGTGGAAAGTGATTGAGACACATAGCCAAGAGGGAACCGGATAGACAAGGGGTTGAGTGGTCTTCCCTCTCTTTGGTAATCGGTGGCGTAGCGGGGGACGTCTCAAGTGGTGGCAGCGGTGGGATTACTGCTGGGGCAACGGTGCGAGATTTCACCCTCGTACTAGGGAAGGAGAGGCGGCAAAATGAACGAGCAGGCTAATAAGATGACCGACAGAGACGACCCACTAGAAATGAGTGCATTAATGTTAGCGGACATGGTTCCGTCGTTTACGGGAGGTGATACGGGTCCAGATGTTGAGGTCTTCTTCAAAATTTTGGAGCAGGTTGGTCGCTTTGGTGGATGGCGGGATAATGAGCTGGTCTGCATAGCACGATGTAAGATGGTAGGCGCGGCGCACGATTTTGCGTGGTGGGATGATGGCGTCGCTGCGGCTTAAACTTTTTCTGAATTCAAATATTTGGCCCTCAAGAGGTTCGATACGGAGCCCCTTATTTTCAAAATGGAAAGGTTTCTAAACGCGAGGCAGAAGACAGATGAGGAGGTGCGGTCATTTGCGAGTCGCTTGCGCATCCTCGGGACCGCCACCCTGGCAAGCTCCGATAGTCAGGATCCGGTGAAAGCTTCGCTGCGCCACGAAATTCTAGACGAACAATTGCTCTCGCAATTTTTATTAGGCCTGGGGGATCCGGTCCGCAGATTTGTTCTCTCTCGAGACCCGAAAACGTTTGACGAGGCCATTGCCATAGCGGTCAAGGAGGAACAGAATGAGAAAGTGTCGAGCAGCCATTCGTTACCCATTCGACACGTAGAAGAGGACACGGATGTTCGTGAGATGCATAGCCACCTTGACCGCCTCGAAAAACTGGTGGAGAGCTGGGCAGTACCCAAAAAGGCAACACAAAATTGGCAAGAATCCCCGAAGCAGCTCCCTTATGCCGGCGGGTGCTATAACTGTGGCAGGTTTGGTCACATTCGGCGAGAATGCCACCGGTACCGGTGACGAAATTGGAATTCGACGGGTGGCAGCCGCATTCACAAAGGCAAGGAGAGGGCGGAAAAATTCGAATCTGGAAACCTAGACGCGACTCCTCCTCATGACGTTGACGCGCAGAGGTCAATCGCAGTCGTAAATATCCGCGAGGAAACAAGCTCCTTAAATATGAGTCACGGTTCAGCGTGTGCGGAAGTGGTTAATGTAAGTTCCGTGATCGAGGAGGATGTTCCGCCATTGAGCGAGTGTGTGTTTGAGAGGAACGCTGGCACGCCGGTGCCACTGGGTGAAACAAACGCTGTCGATGTCGAGGTTGCTGGAGCGGACACAGACTGTTTTGCTGCAGTTTCTACCTCGAAGGTCCCACGAGACGATGAGGCATTACCAATAAGAGTAGCAGATATGGAGTTGGATGAGAATGGGTTTTCGGAGGATGCAGTTGTCGGAGTCTTGGTCGACACGGTGGTAGACTGAACGTTAGAGAGAGAAGATGAGATTGAGGAATGCCTAGATCGCAACGGGGTGGTTTTTGTGGGGCCAAAGGGGAACTGCAGCATACTCGATGTACACCGCACCAAACCCGGGCATGCGCAGCGGTCGTCTTGTCAGATAGCTTCGCACTCCGCGACTGAGTTGAGTAGGTGGAAGTTCGAACCATCCAACGAGGGTCCGGGACTCGGAGTCGGGGAAGAGGTCTACATACGGGTAGACGCTGAGCGCTCGGGGATCGGCTAGGGTCATAAGAGCCCGCAATGTTATATGCCATTTTATGTTTTATACTTTCTACTTGGTCATTGTGCATGTTACTTTAGTAAAGACCTTCTGTCGAAGTTTTAAGTTTTTATATTGTTTTGCTTTGGCTTGTACACTTGTTTTATATTGTTGATTGGGTTTTGAAATGAGGCCAGGCAGGAGATGGTACGCGAGGGTAATTCAGTGTTGCTGCCTGTATGACCTATGTTCTCCCGCCATCCCGCTTTTCGCCTGGTTTGAAATGTCCAAGGTCTTAAAATTTTGTGCATGTGTGAAATGAAAGTGTATTTAAATGTGTGTATCCTCTGTTCGGTTGTGCCGAGAATGGACAGTGCCGGTGAAGTGTGTGATGTGCTCGCATGGTAGTGAACCTTCCGCATTCATGACTGAACGCTGCGTGCCAAACCATTCGACGAGCAGCTGTGACCAGTGTGCGTTTTGTCCACGCGTCATCCACGAGTTTCTGCAGTGATTCTGAAGGTTTCAAGTGTGTTGTGCGCGGTAGAAATACGGAATCAAACTGCTTCGTGGTGGGTGATGATTCAGCGACAATCAAAGATTGGTTCATCTCAGCGACGCGCCACCGCCACGGCTGAATCACAAGTGTACTGTGTTCGCGTATCGTATTCCTAAGACTGCCGCAATGTCTCAATTTCGCTGCGCAACCCGAAGGCATTATGCGCCCGCATTTCTCGTGTTTGAATTTCCCCGCTGGGAAAGTTCTTCTGCAAGATGAAGGGATTGTGACGTCCCCGCAAACACGGACTGAACCCCGCTCCTTTCGAGATGTGTGCGCTCGTTTCTCAAACCCACGCATAAAGGGCATTCCGGAGTTAAGTACCAGAAGGATTATTTCTACTATTCTCACGGGCTCCCCCACGCAAAATCGTGGACCGGGCGGCGCCTTGTCGTCTACAGACCGTGTGACAGCGTACAGTGGAGATAATCGGCGCGCTCCCTTCAGATATGTGGCATGGGGGAGCAGCAGAACACCTTTTGTTGGTTCGGGGAATGCAACCTTTGCGGCAAGCGCCTGTGCCGGGTCCAGTACGCCTTTCCGTCAACCTCCGTGGCTCCAGGGCTTATTACTGCATTCTGCGCGGATGGCCGCCCGCGGCGGTGAACGACGAAGAAGCCGCGGCTACGGAGAATTTGGCGGGAGACACCGAGCTGAATGAAAACGTTGAGACTTGGTCTAGACATCGGCTCGCCAAGTGCCGAAAGCATCGGGACCATTGTTCGCCCGTAATTAAAGTGTCTTCAGACGGCTTGCCCATCACTCTCCCTGAGGCTTGAGTTTGTACATCGTTACTTGCTCGGCTTTGTTTGGGAGAGGGTCTTCTACTGGTGTAGGCCGCGGGGGCGGCCGCCGAAGAGGATACACTCGGACGGAGAAGAAAAGATATGCCGCGTGGAGTGGCGGACTGGTTTTGGTGCCCCGGTAGGGCGGAGTCGGGTCCTACAAAAAGGGGACTACGAGACGGGCTGAGGAGCCCGAGATACGATGCGAAGAGAGCCGGAGAGACGATGCGAAGAGAGTCGGAGGAACGATGCGATGAGCTCGAGATGGTAGAGAGATGGAATGGAAAAGAAAGATAACGGTGTGAAGAGATAGCAATAAGAGTCGATGGGATGATGACTGAGGCAGAGATGATATGACGAGGAATGAAAGTTAGAGATGGGAAACGAGGAAACGAGTGATTGCGGGACGTTATGAAAGAAGATTAAGATGGAAATCGCCGAGAGAGACAACGAAGACTGACAAGACGGACCATTCGTGAGACGAACTTTATGCACCCTATTTAGATTACCTTTGTGGGAAGGGAGGTGGCCTAATTGAGACATTGCGCGGTTTTATTAATTAATGACTTTATCATTTGTGTCGGGCTGTGTTTACTTTGTATCGTCGCACCATTGTATTGTCAAAGTTATTTCTCTTATGTATCCTGCGCCGCACGTCGCGAGTGTGTAAATCATGTGTCATAATTTTGTGTAGTGGTTGATGTACACGGGTATACGATGTTTGCAGTTAGTATTAAATTTAATGAATCAGTAAAGAGAAACAGGTCGTAGCGTCTCTTACTTCCCGGCCCCATCACGAATCCCTGTATGTGGAAAGTGATTGAGACACATAGCCAAGAGGGAACCGGATAGACAAGGGGTTGAGTGGTCTTCCCTCTCTTTGGTAATCGGTGGCGTAGCGGGGGATGTCTCAAGTGGTGGCAGCGGTGGGATTACTGCTGGGGCAACGGTGCGAGATTTCACCCTCGTACTAGGGAAGAAGAGGCGGCAAAATGAACGAGCAGGCTAATAAGATGACCGACAGAGACGACCCACTAGAAATGAGTGCATTAATGTTAGCGGACATGGTTCCGTCGTTTACGGGAGGTGATACGGGTCCAGATGTTGAGGTCTTCTTCAAAATTTTGGAGCAGGTTGGTCGCTTTGGTGGATGGCGGGATAATGAGCTAGTCTGCATAGCACGATGTAAGATGGTAGGCGCGGCGCACGATTTTGCGTGGTGGGATGATGGCGTCGCTGCGGCTTAAACTTTTTCTGAATTCAAATATTTGGCCCTCAAGAGGTTCGATACGGAGCCCCTTATTTTCAAAATGGAAAGGTTTCTAAACGCGAGGCAGAAGACAGATGAGGAGGTGCGGTCATTTGCGAGTCGCTTGCGCATCCTCGGGACCGCCACCCTGGCAAGCTCCGATAGTCAGGATCCGGTGAAAGCTTCGCTGCGCCACGAAATTCTAGACGAACAATTGCTCTCGCAATTTTTATTAGGTCTGGGGGATCCGGTCCGCAGATTTGTTCTCTCTCGAGACCCAAAAACGTTTGACGAGGCCATTGCCATAGCGGTCAAGGAGGAACAGAATGAGAAAGTGTCGAGCAGCCATTCGTTACCCATTCGATACGTAGAAGAAGACACGGATGTTCGTGAGATGCATAGCCACCTTGACCGCCTCGAAAAACTGGTGGAGAGCTGGGCAGTACGCAAAAAGGCAACACAAAATTGGCAAGAATCCCCGAAGCAGCTCCCTTATGCCGGCGGGTGCTATAACTGTGGCAGGTTTGGTCACATTCGGCGAGAATGCCACCGGTACCGGTGACGAAATTGGAATTCGACGGGTGGCAGCCGCATTCACAAAGGCAAGGAGAGGGCGGAAAAATTCGAATCTGGAAACCTAGACGCGACTCCTCCTCATGACGTTGACGCGCAGAGGTAAATCGCAGTCGTAAATATCCGCGAGGAAACAAGCTCCTTAAATATGAGTCACGGTTCAGCGTGTGCGGAAGTGGTTAATGTAAGTTCCGTGATCGAGGAGGATGTTCCGCCATTGAGCGAGTGTGTGTTTGAGAGGAACGCTGGCACGCCGGTGCCACTGGGTGAAACAAACGCTGTCGATGTCGAGGTTGCTGGAGCGGACACAGACTGTTTTGCTGCAGTTTCTACCTCGAAGGTCCCACGAGACGATGAGGCATTACCAATAAGAGTAGCAGATATGGAGTTGGATGAGAATGGGTTTTCGGAGGATGCAGTTGTCGGAGTCTTGGTCGACACGGTGGTAGACTGAACGTTAGAGAGAGAAGATGAGATTGAGGAATGCCTAGATCGCAACGGGGTGGTTTTTGTGGGGCCAAAGGGGAACTGCAGCATACTCGATGTACACCGCACCAAACCCGGGCATGCGCAGCGGTCGTCTTGTCAGATAGCTTCGCACTCCGCGACTGAGTTGAGTAGGTGGAAGTTCGAACCATCCAACGAGGGTCCGGGACTCGGAGTCGGGGAAGAGGTCTACATACGGGTAGACGCTGAGCGCTCGGGGATCGGCTAGGGTCATAAGAGCCCGCAATGTTTTATGCCATTTTATGTTTTATACTTTCTACTTGGTCATTGTGCATGTTACTTTAGTAAAGACCTTCTGTCGAAGTTTTAAGTTTTTATATTGTTTTGCTTTGGCTTGTACACTTGTTTTATATTGTTGATTGGGTTTTGAAATGAGGCCAGGCAGGAGATGGTACGCGAGGGTAATTCAGTGTTGCTGCCTGTATGACCTATGTTCTCCCGCCATCCCGCTTTTCGCCTGGTTTGAAATGTCCAAGGTCTTAAAATTTTGTGCATGTGTGAAATGAAAGTGTATTTAAATGTGTGTATCCTCTGTTCGGTTGTGCCGAGAATGGACAGTGCCGGTGAAGTGTGTGATGTGCTCGCATGGTAGTGAACCTTCCGCATTCATGACTGAACGCTGCGTGCCAAACCATCCGACGAGCAGCTGTGACCAGTGTGCGTTTTGTCCACGCGTCATCCACGAGTTTCTGCAGTGATTCTGAAGGTTTCAAGTGTGTTGTGCGCGGTAGAAATACGGAATCAAACTGCTTCGTGGTGGGTGATGATTCAGCGACAATCAAAGATTGGTTCATCTCAGCGACGCGCCACCGCCACGGCTGAATCACAAGTGTACTGTGTTCGCGTATCGTATTCCTAAGACTGCCGCAATGTCTCAATTTCGCTGCGCAACCCGAAGGCATTATGCGCCCGCATTTCTCGTGTTTGAATTTCCCCGCTGGGAAAGTTCTTCTGCAAGATGAAGGGATTGTGACGTCCCCGCAAACACGGACTGAACCCCGCTCCTTTCGAGATGTGTGCGCTCGTTTCTCAAACCCACGCATAAAGGGCATTCCGGAGTTAAGTACCAGAAGGATTATTTCTACTATTCTCACGGGCTCCCCCACGCAAAATCGTGGACCGGGCGGCGCCTTGTCGTCTACAGACCGTGTGACAGCGTACGGTGGAGATAATCGGCGCGCTCCCTTCAGATATGTGGCATGGGGGAGCAGCAGAACACCTTTTGTTGGTTCGGGGAATGCAACCTTTGCGGCAAGCGCCTGTGCCGGGTCCAGTACGCCTTTCCGTCAACCTCCGTGGCTCCAGGGCTTATTACTGCATTCTGCGCGGATGGCCGCCCGCGGCGGTGAACGACGAAGAAGCCGCGGCTACGGAGAATTTGGCGGGAGACACCGAGCTGAATGAAAACGTTGAGACTTGGTCTAGACATCGGCTCGCCAAGTGCCGAAAGCATCGGGACCATTGTTCGCCCGTAATTAAAGTGTCTTCAGACGGCTTGCCCATCACTCTCCCTGAGGCTTGAGTTTGTACATCGTTACTTGCTCGGCTTTGTTTGGGAGAGGGTCTTCTACTGGTGTAAGCCGCGGGGGCGGCCGCCGAAGAGGATACACTCGGACGGAGAAGAAAAGATATGCCGCGTGGAGTGGCGGACTGGTTTTGGTGCCCCGGTAGGGCGGAGTCGGGTCCTACAAAAAGGGGACTACGAGACGGGCTGAGGAGCCCGAGATACGATGCGAAGAGAGCCGGAGAGACAATGCGAAGAGAGTCGGAGGAACGATGCGATGAGCTCGAGATGGTAGAGAGACGGAATGGAAAAGAAAGATAACGGTGTGAAGAGATAGCAATAAGAGTCGATGGGATGATGACTGAGGCAGAGATGATATGACGAGGAATGAAAGTTAGAGATGGGAAACGAGGAAACGAGCGATTGCGGGACGTTATGAAAGAAGATTAAGATGGAAATCGCCGAGAGAGACAACGAAGACTGACAAGACGGACCATTCGTGAGACGAACTTTATGCACCCTATTTAGATTACCTTTGTGGGAAGGGAGGTGGCCTATTGAGACATTGCGCGGTTTTATTAATTAATGACTTTATCATTTGTGTCGGGCTGTGTTTACTTTGTATCGTCGCACCATTGTATTGTCAAAGTTATTTCTCTTATGTATCCTGCGCCGCACGTCGCGAGTGTGTAAATCATGTGTCATAATTTTGTGTAGTGGTTGATGTACACGGGTATACGATGTTTGCAGTTAGTATTAAATTTAATGAATCAGTAAAGAGAAACAGGTCGTAGCGTCTCTTACTTCCCGGCCCCATCACGAATCCCTGTATGTGGAAAGTGATTGAGACACATAGCCAAGAGGGAACCGGATGGACAAGGGATTGAGTGGTCTTCCCTCTCTTTGGTAATCGGTGGCGTAGCGGGGGATGTCTCAAGTGGTGGCAGCGGTGGGATTACTGCTGGGGCAACGGTGCGAGATTTCACCCTCGTACTAGGGAAGAAGAGGCGGCAAAATGAACGAGCAGGCTAATAAGATGACCGACAGAGACGACCCACTAGAAATGAGTACATTAATGTTAGCGGACATGGTTCCGTCGTTTACGGGAGGTGATACGGGTCCAGATGTTGAGGTCTTCTTCAAAATTTTGGAGCAGGTTGGTCGCTTTGGTGGATGGCGGGATAATGAGCTAGTCTGCATAGCACGATGTAAGATGGTAGGCGCGGCGCACGATTTTGCGTGGTGGGATGATGGCGTCGCTGCGGCTTAAACTTTTTCTGAATTCAAATATTTGGCCCTCAAGAGGTTCGATACGGAGCCCCTTATTTTCAAAATGGAAAGGTTTCTAAACGCGAGGCAGAAGACAGATGAGGAGGTGCGGTCATTTGCGAGTCGCTTGCGCATCCTCGGGACCGCCACCCTGGCAAGCTCCGATAGTCAGGATCCGGTGAAAGCTTCGCTGCGCCACGAAATTCTAGACGAACAATTGCTCTCGCAATTTTTATTAGGCCTGGGGGATCCGGTCCGCAGATTTGTTCTCTCTCGAGACCCAAAAACGTTTGACGAGGCCATTGCCATAGCGGTCAAGGAGGAACAGAATGAGAAAGTGTCGAGCAGCCATTCGTTACCCATTCGATACGTAGAAGAAGACACGGATGTTCGTGAGATGCATAGCCACCTTGACCGCCTCGAAAAACTGGTGGAGAGCTGGGCAGTACGCAAAAAGGCAACACAAAATTGGCAAGAATCCCCGAAGCAGCTCCCTTATGCCGGCGGGTGCTATAACTGTGGCAGGTTTGGTCACATTCGGCGAGAATGCCACCGGTACCGGTGACGAAATTGGAATTCGACGGGTGGCAGCCGCATTCACAAAGGCAAGGAGAGGGCGGAAAAATTCGAATCTGGAAACCTAGACGCGACTCCTCCTCATGACGTTGACGCGCAGAGGTCAATCGCAGTCGTAAATATCCGCGAGGAAACAAGCTCCTTAAATATGAGTCACGGTTCAGCGTGTGCGGAAGTGGTTAATGTAAGTTCCGTGATCGAGGAGGATGTACCGCCATTGAGCGAGTGTGTGTTTGAGAGGAACGCTGGCACGCCGGTGCCACTGGGTGAAACAAACGCTGTCGATGTCGAGGTTGCTGGAGCGGACACAGACTGTTTTGCTGCAGTTTCTACCTCGAAGGTCCCACGAGACGATGAGGCATTACCAATAAGAGTAGCAGATATGGAGTTGGATGAGAATGGGTTTTCGGAGGATGCAGTTGTCGGAGTCTTGGTCGACACGGTGGTAGACTGAACGTTAGAGAGAGAAGATGAGATTGAGGAATGCCTAGATCGCAACGGGGTGGTTTTTGTGGGGCCAAAGGGGAACTGCAGCATACTCGATGTACACCGCACCAAACCCGGGCATGCGCAGCGGTCGTCTTGTCAGATAGCTTCGCACTCCGCGACTGAGTTGAGTAGGTGGAAGTTCGAACCATCCAACGAGGGTCCGGGACTCGGAGTCGGGGAAGAGGTCTACATACGGGTAGACGCTGAGCGCTCGGGGATCGGCTAGGGTCATAAGAGCCCGCAATGTTATATGCCATTTTATGTTTTATACTTTCTACTTGGTCATTGTGCATGTTACTTTAGTAAAGACCTTCTGTCGAAGTTTTAAGTTTTTATATTGTTTTGCTTTGGCTTGTACACTTGTTTTATATTGTTGATTGGGTTTTGAAATGAGGCCAGGCAGGAGATGGTACGCGAGGGTAATTCAGTGTTGCTGCCTGTATGACCTATGTTCTCCCGCCATCCCGCTTTTCGCCTGGTTTGAAATGTCCAAGGTCTTAAAATTTTGTGCATGTGTGAAATGAAAGTGTATTTAAATGTGTGTATCCTCTGTTCGGTTGTGCCGAGAATGGACAGTGCCGGTGAAGTGTGTGATGTGCTCGCATGGTAGTGAACCTTCCGCATTCATGACTGAACGCTGCGTGCCAAACCATTCGACGAGCAGCTGTGACCAGTGTGCGTTTTGTCCACGCGTCATCCACGAGTTTCTGCAGTGATTCTGAAGGTTTCAAGTGTGTTGTGCGCGGTAGAAATACGGAATCAAACTGCTTCGTGGTGGGTGATGATTCAGCGACAATCAAAGATTGGTTCATCTCAGCGACGCGCCACCGCCACGGCTGAATCACAAGTGTACTGTGTTCGCGTATCGTATTCCTAAGACTGCCGCAATGTCTCAATTTCGCTGCGCAACCCGAAGGCATTATGCGCCCGCATTTCTCGTGTTTGAATTTCCCCGCTGGGAAAGTTCTTCTGCAAGATGAAGGGATTGTGACGTCCCCGCAAACACGGACTGAACCCCGCTCCTTTCGAGATGTGTGCGCTCGTTTCTCAAACCCACGCATAAAGGGCATTCCGGAGTTAAGTACCAGAAGGATTATTTCTACTATTCTCACGGGCTCCCCCACGCAAAATCGTGGACCGGGCGGCGCCTTGTCGTCTACAGACCGTGTGACAGCGTACAGTGGAGATAATCGGCGAGCTCCCTTCAGATATGTGGCATGGGGGAGCAGCAGAACACCTTTTGTTGGTTCGGGGAATGCAACCTTTGCGGCAAGCGCCTGTGCCGGGTCCAGTACGCCTTTCCGTCAACCTCCGTGGCTCCAGGGCTTATTACTGCATTCTGCGCGGATGGCCGCCCGCGGCGGTGAACGACGAAGAAGCCGAGGCTACGGAGAATTTGGCGGGAGACACCGAGCTGAATGAAAACGTTGAGACTTGGTCTAGACATCGGCTCGCCAAGTGCCGAAAGCATCGGGACCATTGTTCGCCCGTAATTAAAGTGTCTTCAGACGGCTTGCCCATCACTCTCCCTGAGGCTTGAGTTTGTACATCGTTACTTGCTCGGCTTTGTTTGGGAGAGGGTCTTCTACTGGTGTAGGCCGCGGGGGCGGCCGCCGAAGAGGATACACTCGGACGGAGAAGAAAAGATATGCCGCGTGGAGTGGCGGACTGGTTTTGGTGCCCCGGTAGGGCGGAGTCGGGTCCTACAAAAAGGGGACTACGAGACGGGCTGAGGAGCCCGAGATACGATGCGAAGAGAGCCGGAGAGACGATGCGAAGAGAGTCGGAGGAACGATGCGATGAGCTCGAGATGGTAGAGAGACGGAATGGAAAAGGAAGATAACGGTGTGAAGAGATAGCAATAAGAGTCGATGGGATGATGACTGAGGCAGAGATGATATGACGAGGAATGAAAGTTAGAGATGGGAAACGAGGAAACGAGTGATCGCAGGACGTTATGAAAGAAGATTAAGATGGAAATCGCCGAGAGAGACAACGAAGACGACGAAGACTGACAAGACGGACCATTCGTGAGACGAACTTTATGCACCCTATTTAGATTACCTTTGCGGGAAGGGAGGTGGCCTATTGAGACATTGCGCGGTTTTATTAATTAATGACTTTATCATTTGTGTCGGGCTGTGTTTACTTTGTATCGTCGCACCATTGTATTGTTAAAGTTATTTTTCTTATGTATCCTGCGCCGCACGTCGCGAGTGTGTAAATGATGTGTCATAATTTTGTGTAGTGGTTGATGTACGCGGGTATACGATGTTTGCAGTTAGTATTAAATTTAATGAAGCAGTAAATAGAAACAGGTCGTAGCGTCTCTTACTTCCCGGCCCCAGCACGAATCCCTGTATGTGGAAAGTGATTGAGACACATAGCCAAGAGGGAACCGGATAGACAAGGGGTTGAGTGGTCTTCCCTCTCTTTGGTAATCGGTGGCGTAGCGGGGGACGAAGGAAATGAAAAGGAAAAGAAAAGCTGGGGTGGAATGTTTGCTCTCTCAAACGCCGATCTGCGACGCGCCCGTGTCACGCTTCTCCCTTATCCGTCCCTGCCAAGTATCCCACCTCCTTCCAACGCTGCGCACAAAGAGAGAGAGGGAAAAAAAGAAAGCCGTCGCTAAATGAATTATTGTGTGGTCAAAGGAAAGGATAAAGGCACTATCTTCTGCAGCCCTTGCAGGAGCAGGGCTCTGCGCCTTAAGGGGGGGGGGGGGGGGGCTTTCACGATCTGGTTCCAGACATGCTCTTTTCCCTTCCCTGCCATGTAACCCTTCTCCATTCAACGACGGGCGCGAAAGAGAGCAAAAAAAATGCTGCCGTGGAGTGTTGGTTTTCTCTCAAATACCGATCTGCTTCTCTCCATGTGGAAACCCTCCTCCTTTCTCGTCACGTGCTGGCCATGCTACAGCTGCGTGGCGGAGAGCGGGAGGCTCCGCCATGCAGCGGTCGTTGTTGTGATCTTTAAAAGTGTCGGCAATGGACATTTTTGCGCAAAACTTCTCTTGCCAGGAGAATGCTGAAGCCGAAGTAGAAATGTTTTGCAAAATGTGTGCGAAATTGATTGACTCGCTGTAAGGCAAACGTGTGCAGACGTGCATTACCGATAACCTCAAATAATACCAGATGTCCTGTGATTTGTGAATAAATGTAAGTCTTCTCAAACTTCCCCCTCGTGTGCTAGCTCAATGCACATGCACCACTGCATAGAGAGCCCACCGTTTACTTAGCTTTCATTATTTTGAACTTCTTTCAATTCAAACAAATTTTCGGGCCCTTCGAGTTCGAATTATCGAGATTTGACTGTACCATACATCTGACTGTTACCACTGCCCACTTTATAAATGTATTGCCACTCACAGCCTGCACACAGGATGCAGAACAATGTGACGCCAGACCCGCATGCTGAAAAGTGCGGCACTGGTGCTATGTTGGAGGTGCCAACAGCATTTTTTCTTCAGCATATGTGAAAACAAACGACTAGTGAATGTGCACTGGTGTACACAGCAACAAAGCGGCAAGATTCCCGCCACTTGTTAGAGGGACACTAAAGTCAAGTAACAGTTTACGTGACAGTGAAAGCTCAATGTATAATGTCTAAAACAACAATATTATCAACAGCAATGCCCTACTTACCAAAAACTAAGGTAAATGAACGAGAACACATGCGTCAAAATAACACATTGATCCTGATGACATCAGTTACAGCCTACAATTATCACTAAAAATCAAACTAGCTGTACTAAATAAAGAACCTTCCGTGCATCAAGAGACTTAATAAAATGCTGCTTGTTCGTTTCAGTTTGATTCACGGAAAAAAACTGCCAGACGTTACTATGGGGAATGGTGCGAGTGGTTCAATAGTTCAATTTTCACCTGGTTAAACTAGACTGATCATGCCATCTAGCTTGTTTGTCTGACGTCACCGGGATCATTTTGATAATATCCTACTGGGGCATGTGTATTCTTGTGCATTTACCTTAATTTCTCGGCAAATAGGGCACTGCTCTTGATAATGCAGTAGTACCTGGTTATAACAAAGTGTGAAACGATTTTCTCTGCGAGGCAGGCTGCTGTGATATTCAGTGGCGAGCACATTCTCTCTTGCTGGCTAATGGTTGGTAAAAATGAATATGGGCTAAAATAAGCTAATGCTATAACGAAGAATTTAAGAATCCCCCTTCAGATTCGTTATAACGAGGTTAACCTGTATTGTCGTTTTATACGCTGTCATACATTGAGCTTTTACTCTGACGTAAATTGTTAGTTGACTTTAATGAAAAAAACAATTTCGAGTAATTTAACACAGCAATAACACAGGTGTTGTTCACTGAGGTATCTTTGAGAATTATTTTATGAATTACGAGGTTCGGGCAACCCCACCACAGGCGATGAACTGCCCTCCAGATCATTGTGGTTTTCATTGCCTAAAAAGAATGTTTATGCATGTACATTTATTTTAAACGACAGTTAGATATGAAACAAATAAGTGGACCTTTTAAGGTTGCATGAAGTGGCAAAAGAAGCTTATACCGTATCCTTAAAAATAAAATACTGTAGTAATGGAAGCCCCATTTTTTTCCTTGGATTCAATGAGCACTACCACATTTTGGGGCATTAAGAATTGGAAGCTACCATATGACCACAGGTTCCAAATAGCCTGGAAATTGAGGCACTGTATTATTCATAAACATTGTTTTTGGTTTACACTTCAGCTTGCCAATTAGATCCGAATGGTTCCTTCAGGTTAACCTCCTAGCTAGCTCAATTATCAATGTGGTCATCATCTCTTCCAAACTTGTTTCACCTTCTTTAACAGGCATGGTAAGCAGGCACCAGCTTACAATTTTATGTAAGCAAAGAATGAATGTAAGCAATTACCCGATTGCTCCGTTGTGTCTGCCGCTAGGCCGCACTGTGCACCAGTGGCACGGCGCTCGGCTTTCTCAAGAGTGCCTGAGAACGAAAGATTTTTTAGAGCAAATCATAATAAAGGCAACATAGGGTGACGCAACTAGTTAAAGAGTGCCCATCTAATTCTCAGAAAGACAAACGTCCCTAGAAATAAATTTGCAACCCTAAAAAATATTGACAACAAACTGGCACAGCTATGATCAGAAACTGAAGAATGACACCAAAACAACCGTTTTAAAGCAATGAAACTTGAGCTGTTTGCAGAACTTTTTATAGAGATTTTAAAGATATAATTAGTTTTTTCGCAAGCTGCATACTTTGAGTCCCGCAACGTGACAAAGCAAAAACCTCTAGCATCCCCCCTCCTCTTTCCACTACTAACTGATAGTTCATAATATTTTAAATAAAGTATAGAATGCAGAAAGCCAATTAAAAAGTGTATACAAAATATGTAATAGACGTGAAAAATTACAACATAGAAAGTCTCTGTTTATTCTACCCTAGTAAAAGTTTACATAGAACTAATTTCTTTACTATATAAAACTACTGAAATTGAAACAAGATAACCGCATTTCTCGTACTTTGGAACAGATTGGGTGAACTGTATGCAGATCCAAGCACCAGAAGCACCCGAAAAAAGAGGGGCACATTGCAAAAAATGGCAACATTTATTTTGAGAAAAACGAGTCAGTTAAAACTGATTGTTTATTTATTAAATATGCAATTAAATGGAATGAAATTTCCACACAAGAAACAAGAATATTTCTTGTAGTGGCAAATGCCACTAAATTGCGTCAGCACCGTAAGCTTATCCCTCAAAGCTCTTTCGAGCCGACTCCTCACACACTTCGCTCACAAACAAAGCCATGAAACGCTTCCCAAACACTATCTGGCAGAGCCTTGTGCACTGCAAGCTATGCAGAATTTCAACAGGACTTTGAAATCTAAAGAAAATCCAGTGTCGAGGGACACAACAATACCGATACCTTTGTGGCTCTTGTGGCCGCGTTTGTGCCACATACCGTCATACATAACGGCAATGTCATCCCCACCAATGTCTCTCACTATGAGCCCTTTCGACCTCGCAAGACTGTCACAGACGACGTATACTGTCAAATCACGGGCTTTCCAGCTGGTGGCTGTAAATGACTCATGATGCATTGGCCAAAGTTCAAGCAAAAAATTGCCGCAAATCGGACCAACCGCTCATAGCCCATTCCTACAGGGTGCACTGCCACAACAGCTTTCCCACTGGCAGCACAGCTATAGCTTGAGCTACACCTTTCCGGGTCCATAACAGAGATAAACACACAAGAAAAGCTTTCAACTGTGCTGCTTGACGAGACATGAACCCCGCAAGTAGGCTCTACATTACACACAGTGGTTATCCCCGATCCATAACACACAATATAAAAGCCAGTCGCGGCATTAAAGAAAACTGGGTAAAAGCATGCTTCTGTTTATTTCTTGCACTGAAGCAGTGAAGAAAACAGTAGTTATTTGAAGAGTGAGGCTTGGCTCTTTGCCTCATGCGATCGACAATGGCGAGCGGTGGCGCATTATCAGGGGCAAGGTGCTCAAAGACTGCACACTAACAACTTTTTAACAACTTACTTGTGCTCTTTAGACACAATTTTAAAGCATTTTTGGTTGAGTATCGACATATATATCTTCTTTCAGTACAGTAAAGGTTCTATTCTTAACAGGTGAGAACAAAAATTGTAAATATTTTAGAAAACTCTTGTTTTTCGACCCACATCTCTCCTTAACAGCTCTAAATGTCTCTACATGCTTTAAAAGTTATCAGTCGTACATATTGTTAGCAGTCAGTTTCATGACCCATGGAAGTGTCATGTTGCAGTACATATCTTAATATGTGTTTATACTATCAATGAAAAAGTGACCTGTTTAGAAACATCAACAATTTGTACAAATTCACTAAGCTGGTACTCATTGTAGCGGTGTTCATTGTAGCGGGGTTCAACTGTAGACGGCATGCTGGGCCAGTTGGTTGCAATCACTTTTTAACTTAAATTACAGCAAAGCTCAAGATGAGGACAACAGGAAGAAAAGCAACAACACAGTGCCGTGCTGTCTATTCACTCCCTGTTGCTTTCATTTTGTGTTGCACTGCAACCAAGGTGAGGATAGATCACAGTATTGCAAAGCGGGCGGCAAACCTAGCAAGAGGTGACAAGTTAAAGCTAAGACATAGTTTGTCCGTGCAAGGCAACTATTCTGAAGTTGCCAAAGCAGATTATCACAATGTGCTCTCACTCTCCGATAAACACCCAGAGTAACACATTTTCAGCAGCAACTTCACCCCCAAAATATCAGCACAACTAAAAGCGTCATGAGCACAATTCTCAAGAACTCTATGGACCGAGCACCTGCCTTTGGTTTTACTAAGTCTTCACACAGCGTTGAAAGAAAACACGCAGTGCTCGTCTGCAGAGCTAGTTTTTGGCACTGCACTTTGTGTACCTTGCGAATTCTTCACTTCAGAATTGAAGTAAAGTACCACTGAAGTACACTGCTATGCCGATTGCCTGCGAATTACTATGGCTACTGCCGCAGTACCGCCACTTCGTCATGATTCCAAGACAGCTTATACCAGCCGCATCTTCATCCACTACGATGTTACTCATGCTACATTACAAACACCTTACAACGACCCTTTTAACGTCCTCAAGTGCGATTCGAAGTACTTTATACTTTTAGTTAACGAACACAATTAGACAATTCTTATAGACTGTTTGAAGCTAGCTCATGTGGACATGTCAAGCAGAGAGACTGCTTGATGGCAACATCTTGCTTGCTATAATAGGTGGCCATTTAGTGGACCATGTGCATGGTGTCAACGAAAAAGATCAAGAGTCTCAGAAGCTCCGACTTCATGACAGTGACATCAGTTCAGTCACCCAAATAATTTGTTTGTTTTGAGCCTTCTGTTCCTACATGGCTATTGCTATGCCGAACGTCGGTGCCACAAGGTGTCTAAATTAATTTTTAACAGATTCATATATATTCTGAAGAATTCAAGCCCAGTATTTTTTCAAAGCTTGGATTCATCATCACGAAAATTTTCATAGAGTAAGTTGCATGCGCCAGAATGAGAAGGCTGTGCATTACACAGACGCATGATGCACGCCAGTCTCCGGGAATATGTACGACTAATTACTTGGCAGAGTTGGTCCCCGTTCTTCAGCTGGCGTCGGCTACAGCCTCAAAGAAAGTAAAAGTGTTAGGTGACTATGTACCTAGTGAAAGATCCATGAACAGTGGTTGTCACTGTGCCGAACTTGCAGTCTCTTTTCATAAGTGCCTACCATAGCAGGTTTATATTATGCTTTCTATGCCCTCCCGAAACAAGAGGGGCAAAGGAAAGGGCAAATAGAAAAATGAGGTGAGAAAAGAATTAAGGCAGCTTAGCCTTGCTGCTGCTAAGCCTGAAGGAAGTGTGGAGCCCTTTTTGTCTCTTTTTGTATTTTCCTCCTTTCCCTTTTCCTCACTTTTTTCTGTATTTATCTTTGTGTTTCTATTTCTTTTACTTTGTATCCTTTCTTTCCTTTTCTTTTTATTTTTGCCGGCTTCCTCTCGTAATTTTCACACATGGTTTGCATTGTCATGTTTGTGGAGCGATAAGAAAGATGTGTACGCTTGAGGGCTCATTTTTTCGTTAGACAGAATATTAACGCTGCACCTAGCCATAGCAGTAACGTCCCACCTTAATATCACTGTCGAAACGCTCAGAGAAGAGGAAGAAGACATCTTTTAAGTGTGAGCATGCGCTCAATATGCTGTATGTAGATTTGCAGGTGTCAGGCCAAGCAACAGTGACAGCATACAACAGCCTTACCACCTGAAGTGCTCTGCATTAAAAAAAATGGGAAGAGATACTGAGATAAAGTGGCATGCCTAATTTGGTGTGTGAAGAGAAAACACAACAATAAAACAAAGAAAACTAAGGGACAAGGAAGGTGGCACATGTTAATCTGCCCAAATTTCGGGTTTTTCCTAAGTGAAAAGGTTTTCTTTTTTTTTATAATTAGTCTGATGTGCCCAAGGTAAACACAAAAAACTCAGAAACTTCACTTATTGCAACGAGCCACAAGACAAACTGGGTACCTTTGCCAGGCTGCAGTTGGGTCCACCCGGTCTCGAACCAATTCTTCGACCGGAACACCCCTCCTCTTCGGAGGCCAGTGACACTGGGCCCGGTCTTCCGTTAGCCACGAGAGTGGAACAACGGCCACTTTATCTTGTTCTTCAAGAAATGTCACGACAGCAAAAAGCTTTGGCATGCTGTAATCAAAGTGGTAAAGTTTGTAGCCAAGATACCGCGTCAATTTTGTTCATTCACTGATAACGAACTACATGTCAAGTCCAGAGCAGCTCTAATAAAGAAGACGCCTAAAATTTCAAGAAAAAATTCAATGTTTATGAATAATGAGAAGAGGTACCAAGTGCCTTACATGTTACGTTGTAACCACAGATGGCAACATACACTGAAAAGTGGTAGCTTGTAATTTACATGAATGAAAAAGAGAAATTATAGTGTATAGAGTGCTAAAAATGAAAAAAACTGACATCTTTCACATTATGCTACAAAGGTTTTTAATTGATCTCTGCAATATGCCTAATGTAAATAAGGATGTATTGGTATATTTAATGATATTCGATAAAACTGCACACTGATGAAATGTGACAGCACTGTCTGTACAAAATATCAGATTTTTCCTGAACACACTGCAGCTGACAGCTTGTTCGACCTTGTTTAGTGTGCCATACAAAGTACTGCCACATGCAACAATGATCTATTCTGTGCCTAATAGCCACATGGACAATGTGGAACAGCACAATAATTGGTAGTCTTAGATGCACAATGAATACGTGGAAGCTACGCAAAATAATTTAATTGGTGCCACAGGTGCTCTGCTATGTAGATGCACCATTAAACTAATATTTTTGATCAACTGTGCATTTCTGAAGTTTACCTTACAAGTACGTGAAACTGGCATGCTTCTTGATCTACGATACACATGTGGCTTGTCTCACTTTGAAGGAAAAGTTAGCATACAATGGTGTAAATGCTCAGAATTTGAAATATTGAGGCAGCAGCACACCGGAGATGATCACATGGTAAAGAAACGAGTGCTGCCTTATCACTGGCAAGTTGTCACTTATATGTACAAATAAATTTTGTGAGCTAAAAAAAGTACAAAAGCACAGCGAGACAACGATGTGGTTCAACCTGTGGATTCGCTTCATTTATCATGCCATATGATGAAGCTTCCTTTGGTAAAACTGCCCAGATAAGAAAAAAAGTTTGCTGTCCAATACAGCAACTACACAAAGTGTGCACGTGCATCTCGCAGTGCCTTTTCGTCACTTCCCAAATGCGCCACCGACATGCCCGGGCACCAACCGAATCTATCGCCTACAACTGCCATGTTGTCGCCTCGTGCTTGCACCCGTTTAGTTTTGCCTAACGATGCAAGTTTAAGAAATTATGAGCTGCTAGTGAGGCAAGTTGATTTAGTAGTCCACGCAGAGGGAGCAAAGCTTAGGGTGTTTCTTCGCTGAAAGTTATTACCTAAAATTGAGAACGCACATTGTGATTTTCTTAAAAGTACCAGCGTATTTGGCTGGTGCAAATTAACAAAAGCTACTTCAAGAAACTTTGCAATATTTGCATCTTTAGGTGCAACTTCATTACGGGTAAGCGCCATAGCAAGGTATTTACCTGCAAACAGATATAGCTTACCAAGATACTGTACATACAAACTTGTCCGCAGTTAAAATCATGATGGCGAGGAAGGCGGTTAAAATCGTGATGGCGATCGCGGAGATTTGGTATTGCACTGAAACAAACTATGAAAAATGGGAAACAATATTAGTTCACTTTGAAGTATAGCCGATCGGTTCAAGTTGGGCGTCAGGATTTTTTTAAATTAGTCAATTAATTCTATACACGGTCTCTATCATGTTCAGTGACTCCACTGTACATTAGCGTACAACAAAAGCAAAATACAAAGTGAAAAGTGTGTTAAAGCATACGCGAAAAATAAAGTGATGACTGGCATTACCGCGGCACACACCACGCAAAGTCGCTATCTGCCTTGTATAATATTTTCCTCGACTATTTCCACAAATTGCGATCAAATAGGCTCAAGCTCAACATCAGCACTGTTTAAAGCACTTGGGGGGGGGGGGAGGGGGGCATCGCTACATTGGTGGCGTAAGCCGCGACAATATATTCATAATATTATATCTCTTGTAAACTTGCCTAGCTCTGCACGACTAGTTTTCGATGGGAGCTGCTGCGCTTCGCACATCCACTCTTAAAATTGCGGCTCGAGAGATTTTGAGCTTTCACTTGTTTTTGGGCCAGGCAATTTGTAGTGAAAGCAAGATAATAGGCCCTCATAGGTTGTGGCGGGCAGCCGGTGTACGCCGTGGCTGGTGTATGTGTCGCACATCTTGATTATCTGGTCTTGTATCGAGTGAACAAGCGAGGCCTTCCTGATCCAATGAGCTCGTTAAAGTAAGACAACAAAAAACCACAATGCTTCCACATCGTTCACAGCAACAGATGACGAGCCCCCAACAAACCGCACTGCAGCACGTGAACTGCCGTAGGTACCCAGGGAGTTACCCGGGCATGGCGGGAGAGGGCGACAACGGCAGAAGTGACATCACAAGAACACTATGTATAAAGGGGACATTTAAAGACTTTTTTCCCATTTTTAAACTTCATGCACTGTTCTGTCACAATTTATCGCTCAAAATAGTTGTATTTTGAAAAGGGCACTAATTCATAAGCCCAATGGTTCAAGGGTGGGTGCATTTAGGGGGCCCATTCTACGTTTTACTTATGCCCTTCAAGAACTTGCTTACAGGGCCAAAGTCGTGTTTCAGAAGGAACACGCTAGTGCAATGCCAGCAGTCCATCAAGCACTAGTTCTGGTGAGATTTGGAAATGCAGCGAATGCGCATCCTCATCTGCTACTTCTTTGCTCATGCTCTCGGGGCTTACTTGCGAGGCACGGTCCTTCGCACTTTTCATTTTCACACTGTAAATCAACTGATACCAACTCTGCCTTCCATTATTTAATAAACCAATATTTCATGGTCACGTGGACGAGCTTAAAATGTTTGCTACATCAGACCTGAACAGCATTTTGAGTCATCGAAACTTGCCAGTTGCAGCGAGCATTATGCGAAAAATATGATGTGCTTTACGGTGACAACTTGCAAAACACTGCAGCAACGATTAAAATCATGCATTTTTTGTGCTCACAGGAAATCCCTGAAGCAGGAGGCACTGGGCTAGATAAATTGCGCAGCTAAAATTCGGATGCGCTTTCCAATGCTGTCATGCGTACAGGCGGACAAATGGCAGACAAAACTGGGCGCACCCCGATTCTATGCGCATGCGCCCCATTCACAAGCCTCGCTGCCAGTTAGCACAACATGGCTCACTGTCCATGAGCTCGCTTGTTTCCTGTAACAGTGGACCATACAGTACACCTATTTAAAAACGAGGATAGAATATATATAATGCAGCATCTGATGAAGCCATGATGATGTGTTTCTGATGAAATCTGGAACTCTAGTTAGTACCCTTATTGTTAACCAGCCGACCGACCAGCAAAAAGATTTGCGACTGAAATGATGGCATCTACACCTGCCCTTAAAGGGACACTGAATAAAGTTTTTGCCGCCGAGATTTTCAGCCAAAGTGAAAGATTGGGCCATGAAATTCATAGAAAATAATAATTTCAAGCAGAAACTACGAAAAAATACTGAATTTAATGAGCCTTTTACAAAATGCCGCGTCTAGCCCTTAGACACGGCGTTTTCTAAAAGGTCGCGACAATTATTTTTCGCGTTTTTTTTTTGTTATTCAAGACAAATCTACGGTGCATTGTTCACAGAAAACGAAACTGCCTCGGTGAGATTTCTTTGCGAGCAGCTTACTAATTTTAAGGCAGGCGCGTTGATTCGTTAACTGAAGGATGCGAGTGATCGATCTTGCCTGCTAGTGGCTAGGCGACAAAGGCTTTACCTCACGTCCTGGTGTAGCTAAGTCACGCAAATGGAGCAGAAAATGTGCATTATCATTTATTTCACCTAAATATCACACGTATGTGACTTATTGCCGGCGACAGGTGATTAGGATGAAGTCGACAAGTTGCAAATCTGAACAAGAATTCACTCGAATGAAAAACCAACCTATACTCACGTGCACGGTGAAGTCGAACACGTCGTCCGTCAATGTTGTCGCTGATGCCCGAAGGAAAAGAGAAGAGGACAAGCAACGGGGTCGTCTCTTTTCAGTCGGCGGAACTGCCAGAACGGCCAACACGAAAGGCATCGGGTTGACATTCCTCCATCCGGGCATGCAGCTGCTACTGGTTCTACTACTATCCTCTTCCCGACATTGCAGTGTTGCTGCCATACTCGCGAACCTTTTTAAATAAAGCACGCAATCATGTATTATCGTGCGCCATACTAAACTTAAAAACAGTGCGCCGGTACATGAGATCACGAAGCGCGGTCCACGCTATCACAAGAGCAATTAGAGATATGAAACAAAGAAAACAAAAATGAATAAAATATTTTGTCTCAATACGATCCGTAATCTAGTTTCCTGCAGCGGCTTTTGGCTCTGTATGAACGACCAAGCCAGTGCCAAGCCAAGCTTGCGTCCCTGATCAGCTGTTTGTTTCCATCGAGAATTCAAAGCCCAGTGAACTGGCAATTTGTTTAGATGATATTGCTAAAGGGCTTGAAATTGAATATTTCTCTACGTACTACTGCTGTACTTTTCCTCTCTGTTTCCTGATCACAGTGATGAGATTGAGGAGGTTACGATTTCGAAAACAGCAAGTGCAGCTCAAGCATTGCTAGTATCGCTGTTTCGGTAATAAAATGTTACAAAGATTTTGCCCCGCGACCTGCTTGCCGTGTTCGAGTACCCTGTAGAAATTTACGGTGCCGCGTTTGAGAGAGTTGAATAAAATTGCAATATTACGAAAGGAAGGCTCTGAAGCAACATCGCATTTTATCAGGCCTACTCCTCCCACACCTAGACGAGTAAAACTCGTCGATATTATCTTGCAAAGCTGTGTATAATATTTAAAACACATTCTTTAGCCCACGATGAATTGTTCTCTCGTGTGGCTTCTCCAGTTGGTACTGTCATGTTAACTTACAAAGGCAAATTTCCATATTTAGTCTCTTTAGATGTTGCAAAAGCTTGACACGTGGTGTGTATGCCATACTGATAATTCTCCTCGTAACCTGGGTCCGCCTCTTTAAACAGCGTCGCATTTATATTGCTCGCAATCGTGTTTGTCTTATACTGTAAGCCAGCTGTGTGATTTCATCAATATTCACGAGTGTTCCCTGACTATACAAACACGTGTGTCGTATTTGGTGCTGTGCACGTTTGTATGTAGCAAAATATGTCATTTCGTCAGCGTATGTCTGCATACACTTGCATGCCCTGCAGTACGTGTACATAATTAATGCAGTAAGGACTGCAATGCATAGCCTTGCATGGGACATATATTCCATGCACCCTCAGAGAAATGTTGTTTGTTATGAGCCTACTGTTTATCATTACTATTTTTTTTTCGTTAAAGTTTTATCTCCATATAAAGCAGCTTTATACAGGCACGAGCTTGAGCAGTTTCCTCGTTGTTCCATTTTAAATAAAAACACCAAGCCTACCCGAATCAATGATCTGTTTGCTATCATTACTATTATGTGTTCTACGATGTACACAAGGACAGTAGTATACAAAAAATAGGGAGGGGATTGAATGCCCTGCCTGCATGGCTGCGCCGTTTCACAAGATCAGGCACTGCGCTGTGAAGCTTTCTACCGGCCTGCAGAAATTCAAGGGAGCGTACGATAGCGTGGTTCAAGAGGACTTGTGGGGAATACTAGACACACTGGGTGTAAAAGATGGAGTCACTAATCGTTTAAAGCTAATCTATAAAACTAACAAGGTAGTTATAAAGTGGGAAAAACAGGTATCCAAGCCCAGAGTGGTGAAACGTGGACTTAGGCAGGCGTGCCCACTGCTACCCTTGTTATTCATGATGTACCTACATGGATTAGAGGCCAAATTAGAGGCAAGTGGACTTGGCTTCAACCTCTCTTTAGTCAGACAAGGAAAACTCATTGATCAGGCACTACCAGAATTATTCTACGCAGATGATAAAGTGCTAATGGCCGACAACAAGGAAGATTTGCAGAGGTTGATGGACATCTGCGGTAATGAGGGAGATAGGTTAGATTTTAGATTCAGTTAGGAAAAATCAGCAGTCATGATTTTTAATGATAACGAAGGTAGTGAGCTTAGAATACAGGAAATCATGCTAGAGATAACAGATAAATATAAATAACTGGGCGTATGGATAAGCAATGGGACCGAGTACCTGAGGGAACACGAAATATACGTGACGACTAAAGGTAACATGAATGCGGCAGTGATGAAAAATAGGGCACTGTGGAATTACAATAGGTATAATGTTGTGAGAGGAATATGGAAAGGGGTCATGGTTCCTGGGCTGACGTTCGGCAATGCGGTCTTGTGCATGAGGTCAGAAGTTCAAGCAAGATTAGAAATTAAGCAACGTGGAATATGTAGGCTTGCTTTAGGAGCTCACGGGAATACACCAAACCAGGGAGTACAAGGTGATATGGGATGGACATCATTTGATGGCAGGGAAGCTAGCAGCGAGATAAAATTTGAGAAGTGATTGAGAGAAATGGGGGAAGAGCGTTGGGCTATGAAGGTTTTCACCTACTTGTACATGAAGAATGTCGATACAAAATGGAGGAAGCGAACCAGGAAATTGACAGGTAAATACTTAGAAACAGCAGGTGGCCAAACCAAAAAGAACTATCGGTTAAGAAGAAAGTGCAGAAAACGGAGTCTGACATGTGGAGAATTGGCATGATTAAGAAGTCTGCACTAGAGATCTATCGAACTTTTAAGCAGGAAATTGCCAAAGAAAGGATCTATGATAATACTCAGGGTAGTTCTCTACTGTT
Source organism: Rhipicephalus annulatus (assembly GCA_013436015.1). Classification (NCBI taxonomy): domain Eukaryota; kingdom Metazoa; phylum Arthropoda; class Arachnida; order Ixodida; family Ixodidae; genus Rhipicephalus; species Rhipicephalus annulatus. The sequence goes on along the minus strand of WOVY01011549.1, from coordinate 615,420 downwards.
TGAGGCCAGGACGGGAGTATTGCGAACCAAGACATATCGGGCCAAATACGAAGGGGTAGACACAGTATGCAGTGTGTGTGGAGAGGAAGAAGAAACTGCCGAACACTTGATAATGTTCTGTAAAGAGCTTCACCTTATAGTTCAAGATGATGGCACAGAGTTTTTCAAAGCAGTGGTGTTTAGGGACAGGGAGGGCAAAATAGACTTTAAGCGGGTAGACTTAACTAGAAGGAGGTTATCTGATTGGTGGCTAAAGTCAAGGCACGAGTGAAAATTAAACCCTTCACTTCAAAGTACCCGTCCAACTTTACTAATTAAAGGGGAAAAAATAAATCTAGTGGTTAGTTCACTAAGCATTACGGCTAGGTGGCGTTAGCCGCCTCCCGATCTACAGGGTTCACCCACATCCATCCATGCATCCAGCCAAAAATATGCTGTCTGGCACGGAGAAAGGTGCTCTCTGGCTTGTTGCTCCAGGCCTAGTCAGGTAGATTTTCTGGCCTCACCGTTGAATTGTTTGCTCGGGTTGTGGCTTGCAAACTTTGCGGTTTTGGGCTTCCGTATCACCTAGTTACGTCATCATGTCCTCCAAGTGGAGGACATGTCGCAGTGTGAGGAGGGAGTACGACAAGGCGCTGATAGAATGAGCTATCAGTCTTACCAGGCAGGCGGTTGAGAGCACACCGAGGCAGCTGACACACACCAGCACTATCCGCTTCCTGTATAATACAGGCTAGGGACTTATAAAACACAGAGCAGAAATCAACTCTTGTGCCTCTCTCAGGCACTCATAAGGCGGAACCTGCTTCGAACACTGAGGACCGAGCTAAGCAACACCATGCGTGACGATAAATCATGGTCTCCTATTGCAGTGATGGTTAAGGCACGCGTGCAACTTAAACCATTGTCACGCAACATGAATTCACAACACTATCGAAGTGAACCCAAAGCACATGCTGATTATTATGTACTAGCGCTAAATTCATGCAGACGTTTAGTTGGCGCTGCAGTAGGCCTAGTTGAAGGAATAGCCACAGCTACTGCTGTGATGGAGTACGAGCTGATTAACATCTTCATGTAGATTAAAACGGCTTACCCCGAAATGACTGGGAGTGTCACGCTATCCCTAGCAGTGGCACATGCAGTTGCATATTTTACGATTACAGAAATGGTGTACCGATTTCCAAAGCACCTATCAATACTTTCGTCAAGGCATAGCACCAAACACTTTATCGCACATTTTGGGAAACATTCCTTTTTCTCCCCGTCTGGTGGCTAGGCATGACTATGCCCAAGAATAGGCATGTTAGTATGTATGTCGGAGGTATTTTCATCTGAACCCTGAAAAATTATTTCCCTAAACCCATGGAAAAAAAAAAAGAAAATGGAATTCGCACCTGTCATCACATTGCACCTCATCACAGGAATGGGATCAGATTAGCCTGGCGCACAATACTCCCTTACGCTTAATCAGAGCTCGGTCTGGCACCAGCTACAGATAAAACCATTTATAATCTCCTGTCTGGCACATCTGTTTTACTCTGCTCTCTCTCAACCAGAGTGCACCACGTACCTGTGGTTCACCCCTGGTGGATCTTTTTCACTGTTTGTGAATTGCACACAAAGCCCTTACTGGTAGCCCTATTCCCAATTCTTCACTATTCTCACGGGAGGCCACTCTTTGGGCAGCTTACATCAGGACATGTGCATGTCATGATGTCAGTGCCGTCTTTTTCAGAGTCGGCGCCGTCTTTTCTTTCTCTTTTGCTCCTTCCCTGTCCTGTGTTTCCTGTGTTGCGCTGCAAACAAGGGAAGATGGTAAAGAACACCAGATGTTCAAAATTTGCTTCTCATTAATATATCGTGGTGTTGGGAATTAAAACCCCAGATATATTGAAAGAAGATGCATGAAAAGGGAAGGATGATATTGGAAACTGGCAAAAAAGGATGACAGACTTCTGAAGCTATGCTGCCATTTAGATTTTCAGCTGTTCACGCAATTCTCACACGTGGCTTTGATGCAGCTATGCACATATAACACAAGCAGGCTGACTATACAGTTAGTATAACTACAACCTTCATGTACCCAGCCTTCATGTACCCTCTATGACATTTCAAAACATCTGAGTCAGTGTTAGCATCAAGTTATGTTCTTCATGCTGGGGAAACAGTGTGATGAGTTACCATTTCTACAGAATGAAGCTCTGTCTATCTGGAACAAGCTGCAAGATATATAACTAAACGGCCCTTTTCAGGGCCAGTCAATCTCTGTCCGGCTTGGACACACCAACTGATTCCCTTTATCATCAGCCCTCAATAAAAGTAGCAAATGTTTGTACATGTGCAAGCAGTCTCATTAAATATCTCAGGAAATGCTTGTGAAGCAATTTCAAGGAGAATCTTTTTTCTGATCTCATAGTGAGGCATTAGGAACACGTTAGTCACACCGAATGCCATTATTCAATGAGAAATATAGTTCTGCCCATGCCTTAATATTATGCTAGTCTTTTTTCATTTTTCTGAAACATTATCTTTCCTCAGAAGCTAGAAGTTATCAGAAAGAACATAACGACATTCTACTTCCTGATCATATGACATCATCAATACGAAAATGTAGTAAAAGTGAGAAAACATCCTATCTATAAAAGAGGCCCTAAAATACTGCAGGAGGCAACAGATAAACTGGTATTTGTATAAATGCAGTGACAAAAACTTTGACTACTGTCACTTATTCTGATTCTTGGGACATCTTTTTTAGCACATCATAACACATAATTACACATTTACACAATTTACACAGAGGAATTGCCACCACGTGCATTGAGGCCACCCTTCAGAAGTCATGTGAGCACAAGGATGAGGTAAGCCTTAAAAAGCAGATTAAAAGACTAAAGGATGCTGGATATCCCAACAGCATCATCACACCAGTGTGCTAAACCCTCCTGCAGAAAGTCAAGGTAAACGAAACAAGACCAAAATAAACACAGAATGACCAAAGATCTTTGCATGCTATACCGTATGTACATAAGGTGTTTCACAATATAAAGAAAATAGCGAGCCGATATGATTATATCTTGTTATTTGCCATTCCTTGCAAGTTTTCAAAAGTGTGTCTACTAAGTGTGTCAGCGCTCTTTCCTGTCCTTTTTGTCTCTTCCTGAAGTTCTCTCGCTGTTACTAGAACACAACCACGATGAGCCAACTTGCCCAGATTAAGCTATTGTTGACGAAACGTCAGAGCATGAAAAAACTTCAGGGGCTCAGAACCTCCTCACTACCCGTCTAGTAACGGCCCTGGTCTTTGTGTTTCGAGAGTGAAGCACTAGTGGAGCTATCTAACTACCTAACAGTGAGGAGGGTTTGTGTATACTCGAGCTTGTTTCATGACATGGTGAGAGGTGGCAGGTTGTTGAAATAATATGCTGTGTGGGAGGTCAAGATTTTGATTGAGAATGCTGAGTATGAGCCAGTGACATTAGGCGTTCAAGATCTTTTGTGATATTCACTCTAGCATAGGACCTTGGTTGGTGGTTGACGTGGGCATTTGATCACATTGAAGTCTTCCATCATTTTTTTGCCACTTGGCGTCGGCGCTCTTGAGTTTGTACCAAGGTAATTAAGCATCCAGGTACAAGTATCTTCTGTCAGTGTTTCAATGAAGAGCTGAATATGAGTAATAGCTTCCATCGATACTTCTGGCATTGGTGTACGCACATTTCTTTTGAAGTTCTCTTGCAAAAAAGGCTATAAAGGTATGTTTTTGGGACTTTTTAGTGTTGGCCTGAACTGCTGGTGTGTCCGAAGGGCTCTTCGATTGGTTGTGGTGTTGTCTTGTTCAGGGCAACAGAGCCTTCAGTCTTTTTTAATATTTGCCTTCATAGGAATGCTCTTTGCATGCTTCTTCAGTACTTTGTATTATTCCTAAAGCATTGACTTCCAGATGTTGATTGTGGTGCTTTAATCTAGTGTTCAACTTCACGCTAGCTTCATTTGCACACAAAGCAAGAACTCAGGAGTATGGTAACTTTTGCTATGGGTTTTCCCTTCTTCAGTCTACTGTATTTTTGCCTGTGTTGTCTAAGCGCTGACAGCCTCGTGCGACAGTTTTTTTTTTGCACTTATTGTGTGCCAATGACTTATTTGCCTCCTCAGCTTAAGACTTTTTGTATTATAAGAGAAAGCTCTGTCTGTTCTGGTTTTGTCATTTGCTGATGGTGTATCTTCAGTATCTTTTCTCAGTGTACACTATACTTGAATGGAAGAGCAGCATGACTACCTTCAGCTGTTAGCAGGCTTTTAGCTGTTGTAAAACTGATTGATGCTCCTTTCTCGGGCGTTCTATTTTGGATGGTTGGCATGTCATTGCTTCATTTAAACTATAAAACTGCAGGTGGGCCTTTTTCTGGTTACACCTGGTAGATTTTCCAGTGGTGATGTGCTTCATATATATATATATATATATATATATATAAATATAAATATATATATAGATATATATATTATATATATATATATATATATATATATATATATATAGATATAGTATATAGATATATATATATATATAGATCTATATATATAGATATATATATTATATATATCTCATATATATATATATATATATATATATATATATATATATATATATATATATATATATATTGCTAACTTGAGAAACAAGGCCTCTTTACGTTAGGTGCACATCAGGTGGGAAGAGTACTTCTATTACTTGCCAGGATTGTAGCCCCTTCAGGTGGGAATCATAATGCACTATTGATGTGTCAAATTCACATAGCATAATTCCAAGGCACTCGAACAATATCCAAGAAAGAAAATTATGTTCTTTTGCGTGAGTTTCAGCAACTCATAGTAATTTGTATGTAAATACAAAACGCACGCTCACGCCACTGCAGTGGCGTGAGCGTGCGTTTTTTTCGTTATTAACGATTTGCCCTACGCATTCACGTTTCGTCTTTTTTTGTGTGTGTTTTGTACTGCTCGTATCGCGCAGCCTACCGTTTTGGCACATGTAAAAAAAGTACATAAAAAAGAAGCGTTCCACGCCGAAATTCGTGTTCGCAACGAGCTGGGCACCGACAGGGTGCCCTACGACGCCCACACACTCCGCAACACCTTACCAACCGTTCGCTGCGATGTTGTTGGGAATTCGTGTGGTCGTTGCAAGAATATAGCGCGTGCGTGCGTGCGCATGCGCGTCTGTGTGTTAGATCACGGCAACTGCATATGTTGTATGATTCAGTCACCAAAACACAACTGACGACCCCCGCTCTTCCCACACGTCAAGCAGCAGCAAGTGCCGTTAACACGTACTGTGCTGTGAACGCAAAACAGATTCGAATAGGTCGCGTAGATAGCTAGCCCGACACATGATACGATAAGATTTGCGTCAGATATTCGACGTCTACACGCACGCGTATGACAGCGGTATCCGCAGCAGCTTCGTCATACGTACGGATAGCACCGCATCGGACGTCACGTCTGACAGAGAAACTTTATCGGTAATTTTTTCTCACTTAAATAGTCTACCTTGCACAACTTCAACCAACGATTATGCATATCAACGAGCTGTGCATGGTTTAATGACGAAAAGATAGTTATAATGTTGTGCCCGGCACATATATTACTCTCTCTCTAACTTGAAAAATCGGTGCGTGAATTGGGGCCAGAACAGCGCCAAAAAGCAGCAGACGCAGAAATTGGCTCATATTCTAATGTTATGACATCGTGATGTTGACTTTTCAGCTGACGCCGGCAATAACGGTCAAACGGCGGGCCAACAATGCCGGTCTTATTGGATGGCTCCGCCCATATTGGCTGCTACTTGTACAACCTGGCCCGATGTGTCCGTTCTAATAGGTCGGCACAGCCTATATGGGTGGAAAGTTCTGAAAGCTGGCCCAATATAACCGATCTAATAGATTGGCACAGCCATCATTGGCGGCCTATTGTTAATGCTGGTCCAACATAGCCGTTCTATTCAGCTGGCACAACCAAGATTGGGGGTACGTTGTCAACGCTGGTCCAATGTCGCCGTTCTATTTGGCTGGCACAGCCAATCTTGGCGGTACGTTGTGAAAACTGGGCCGTTCATGGGCCAGGCAATGCCGATCTATGCCCAATATTGGGCCAACCTTCTGTGCTGCCTGGGATCATATTTTTAGCATTACCAACAAGATGATGCACTCAGCACCCTTCGGGACATCATGTGGCTCGCGTGCTCTGATCTCCCACGAGCACTTTGCCTCGCTTAGATGCGACGCTCTCTCGCGCGTCCTTATCTCGCGATGAAGAGGAGGGGACGATCATATGTCTTGGCTAGCCTTGGGCTTTACCTCGAACGATTCTGTTGTAGTTACCCGGCACACAAAGGTCACTTCAATCATTGCCGTTGCCGTTTATGAAAGCGTGCGCTTTTCAGACACAGTGCAGTAAGTATTGAGAAGTTTATTCGCATGCATCTGTACCTGTCAGTATGATACGTGCGTCATTTGTGCGTGATAAACGCGGGACACGTTTCGATCTGCTTTCCATTCTGCTGGTGACCTAACAATTTGTTGCTAACGCGCTCATTGCTTCCGTTTTGCGGCAAAGCGGTGTCATTCTTCCTTTCATACCACAGCTACCGGTGCGCAGCCTCATTTACACCACATATAGTAGCATGTGAATTGTCATTAGGTATACTCATACAGTCTGCATGGTGATACAGACGTTGCGACGATGTGGAAATGACACTTTTTGTTAGTAAGGTTAAGAAACGAAGTACTGTTTTGATATTTTCGTGTTTTATTGGTCAAATACGCAGAAAGCTTATCTCGTGTTAATGTGGCACATTGTGGCGAGATTGATTGGTATGCGGCGTTTTACGTTTCGAAACCACGCCGTAGAGGAGCGCTCTGAAAATATTCACATGCACCTAAACTTTAGCATACGGGCCTCCCTGGGGCCTGCAGCATTTTTGTCTTCATCTAAAATGCACCCCTCGCAGCCGCAATTCGATGGCGCTTTCGGCGGGTCAGCAGCCGAGTATATCAGAACTAGATTACCCCGGTGGAGGAATCGTTCATACGCTACATGTTGAACACAATAGTTGCCACATAACGAGACATTGGAAATGAAAAATATGCGCAAAAACAAGCACACCTAAACGGAGACGTGGTTACTGAGTAGGTGTGCAAGAATGAAATGGACAGGTTGCTTTAAGTCCGTTCAATTCACCTGCAGCAATAATCCGCCTCACGGCAGCGCACGTGAAATTGAGAAATTACGCAGCGCGACTTCAATTGTGCAGGCACAGTGCACGCACGAAACGAACGGCTATGTGCCGACAAGGTGCAGGTCTTATTTCTGTTCGCTTAGTTAATACCGTTCAGCTAACACTGACAGATGGCAAACCGCACATGCACACAGTTTATGGGGCGCAAACATCTTGGCGAGACACGTCGCGTTAGTGGAGGCGGCTACGGCGTTTACGCCAAAGTGCTACGTCGTCTAATCAGCGGCACGCGCAGCTGCTCCAAGCCGGCACCGACAGCGTAGGTGGTGCAGTAAAAAAGAGAACCGGCGCTGCACCTATTTTGCACCTTTCAATGAGATTGGTAGGGTCCAGAGGTCGCGAATGCTGCACCACTGAAACGAATGGCAAGGTGCAGCAGGTCGTGAACTGGTTCATTCGGTTCAGTTGAATTGAACAGACCTTTTGTAAAAGCGGCGCTTGGATATAAAGGCTGAAAAAATTCAACACTTGAGATTGAGTGCTGCTGCCCTGGGCTTTTCATCTGTACTAGGCAGCAAGTGTTCATATGACTCGAAAGAAAATGGCGCGAGGGGTCCATCTTCTTCAAACTTTTGAGCTTCAAGTGCTTCAAACGCTTGAAGTGCATGGACAAATTACTTTGTAGGCCTTCAAAGCTAGGGAGAAGCGGAATACGTGAGAAACTTCTGGAGTATCAGTGACGGAGAAAAATGTGGAAAAAAGCTGGACAACTGTCAATAAAGCCGGGACATTCACAGCATAAATAACTTTCAATCATTGAAATGAAATGACACTTTCTTTACAGCCTAAAAGCAATATAATACATTGTAAATAAACAGTATTTCATTTTTAAGAGACGGGGGTGTGCTTAGAAAAGAAGATAGAGAATGGGGAGCAGCCTACGCCAAGTGGCGTAAGGCTGGGTAACAGCTGAGCTGGTGGATTCGGGCTGGATTCGTGTGGTCACATGTTATATATTATGCAACTAATATGACGTGAAAAACACCGCATCTCTCTTCCATCTTTGTTATAGAAGTGAAGCAGGAGGGGCCAAAGAGTACGAAATTGAAGAGGTTGAATTATATAATAGAAAGAGCGAGCACCAGCATAAGAATGTGATAGTGTTTATACGTCACCCAGCAGACTATACTCGCCACATAGTACTATACACGGCTATGCTTTCTATGCCTGCCATTTTCTGGCTTCAGTGGCTTTCTGTCTCTTTTTTATCCCTAATTATTTCTTTTTGTTATTCTTTTACTCTCTTTTTCCCACGTTTTCTTTTTTTCTTTTTACTTCTTGCCAGGCGTTTATTTGTTCCGAAATCTTATTCTGCGTGCATTAGCAGTTTTTTGCTTTGTCTATATTTTGCTTTATTTATCTGTTTCTGTTTGCACACTCACATTCGCATCGTTGTACGTGGATTACAATCTCGCATTGTTTGAAAGGTGTTTTCAAAAAATTTCTATTTTCTTTTATTTCTTTTTTCTTTTTTTTTCTCTCTCTCTCTGTATTCGTCCTTTCATTCGTGAAGTTATTGCATCCCTTACCGGGCAAATCAGCACGCATCTTCTCGTAGCAAATCAGCAGAGGAGGGCCATGAAGAAAAAAAGAACGAAGATAGCGTGTACCGGCTGATCATTTTGATCATTTCCTGTTTACGACACACAGCCAAACGTGGTTTTGACACCTCTGCCGTTAATGTATTTATAGATACATATATATATATCTTGATTGGAACCTAAGAACCCTTGAACGCCACAATGTTTTCTGTGTTCACAAAATGCACTTTAATCACTATAGAGAAACAAGGCATCGGCTTGAGAACCTGGCTCGAGCTGCCTATCCTAGGCAGAGCTACTTGGATATTCACATGGAAGTACTTTTGACAAGGTCTTAGGCAAATATTTTTATGTGGGGTCGCTGAAGCAGGCTCTAACTCTCGTCATGTATGCTCGAGCGTCTATTTGTATGATTACGAGTATACATGCACATACAAGTTTTAGGAGATAGTTATATCTGACCTCTTCTGGTTATCCCTATTGAAAATTTGCATATGTACGGAATCCACAGACACGGACTTATTCGAATATGGATCGCCATATCACCTTATTATATGGAGATCCGTTAAGATGCGGAGATATGGATTTCCATAAGATGCAGACATAAGGCTATCTGCATAATGCGGGAATAAGGATTGCCATAAGATGCGGTCATAAGGTTTCTGCATGATGCGGAGATAAGGATTGCCATAGGATGCGGATATGATAAAGTCACGAAGTTCAATTTTCTGTCGAATATTGAACCATCACAATTGCATGTTTAGTTCCACAGCATAGAAAAATGCATTAATATCAACATATATATCACTGAAACGAGACACATGTGTATTTGGAGGCATGCAGCGAGGGTAAGAAAGCTTGGTAATGTTGTTGGTAATATGTTGCTAGTAATATGTTTTGCTGCATGGTACATGTGTAGCTTCAGAGTTGATAATGTTCATAAAGAATCAATTCATGTCTATTGAGTGTTTTGTAATGCTGATTTGTATTTCTGTAAGAATTTTGCATCAGGCTTAGGTAAAAAGTGTTTGTTTGTATGTTGACTTGCATGATGCCTGCTAATTATTCCCTATATTAGCAATATATATGCAATATCAGTTACCATTCTCTGTCTTAATTATGCACTTTTTACTACAAGCCCCAATGATAACACGTTGGGATAACACATCAGCTTGCCCATGTGTGCAAGCTGAGGTCCCACAATCATATTCAAATGCCATGCATGAACATGGTAAATAAATGCTTATGACGAAGGTTAACTGAACATACAGTTCAGAATGCAATTTATTATTTCAGCACTTTAGGCATGTCAGCGAGGTGCCTGTTGACGCATCTCTGGCGCTCTGCCTTCGATGCTGCGGTCGGATGTGCGTCGGCGTGCAGGTCGAACGCATCTGAAATAAATCGTAAATGAATGCTGTCAGACTGGAGCTTTTTACAGAAGGTAATTAGGACTGAACAGAATGACGAATTGCCAGAAATAGCACTTGAGTAAATAAGAACAAGTGTACAGTTATAATCACAAGGAGGTTTTTCCACAGGTAGGTGACTGCACACATGTGCAAGTAAACATCATGTGGGCCAGCATTCAATCACGTGCTCATTAAAGGCCAGGAATGGTTCATGCACAGAAGTAGCTCGCACATCCTCAAGCTCAAGAACCACTAAAGAAGCCTTTAGTGAGGACTCCTCAATTAATAAGTTTTTAGATTACAAGGCAGGTATTACTTTCCTCATTGATGTAGTTTTTCATAGGTCGGACCACAAAGCCCTGAAAACAAGACAGCATCACGTACATGACTAGTGAAGGGCCTTCATGAATTCAGGCAGGTAAGCTCAAAGCCTGCACCATATTTTTTACAGAAAAAAGATACACAGAAGATCCACAACCAAGTTAGTGTGGCAATCGTGTTTACCAAACTAAAACTAAAATTTGAGACCACCTTTCTGGCAAGATTGCCATGTAACTTTAAAGAAGCTAGAGCCAAAAGGAAAATATATTTATTTTGGGGGGGGGGGGGTGCACGTGCAAGAACACTTCCTCCTCTCAATGCTGTAATCTTATTTAATCTTACTTTTGCCAGAAAATATGGTTCCTTTGAATTCAGATACACAGAATATCCACAATCAAGTGAGTATGCTAGTATTGTATACCAAACTAAAAATAAGAATGACCTTATTGGCAAGATCGCAATGTAACTTGAAAACAAACAAGATTTAGAAACCTTTCAATTCCTACAAAATATGGTTACATCAGTACCCAATCACAGCCAGAATATAAAATCACTAAATGCTGCAAGTTTCATTAGTAAAAAAATGAGCAACACTTCATAATCATGTAGCAAGATGTGCCAACTTTCAAACTACGAACTATAAGGCTCCTATCTTTTGTGAGGCATTGGAGTGCACAAGCCAGAAATGCAACACAGTGACCATGCACTATTTGATTTACCAGATATAATTTCTGCGTGTACAGGTTTAGATAGTGCTCTTTGTTTGCATTGACAACTGAAGGAAATAATGGCTCAAAAACGCCACCTTTGAATGACGGTTAAGCGCAACAATGCCCAGCTAAATTCATATAAGACTGCAAACAGTTATGCTGTAAATGACACAGCAGTTGTCCCGCATTCATTGATTTCACAAGTTGCACCAATGATGTGATTGGTGCCAGTGGTAGGGGCCAGGAGATGGCTACAGGAACATATAAATTTGGTGTTGAATGCTCTCTTAATACTCGAGTTTTCGTGTGCATAATCTCTACATTTAGTTCCAATGTCTAACTAGGAATAGTCAAATGATTATGTTATGTGTAACCTCTTTAACAATACAAAAAAGGAGGTCAATTGTATGCTGAATCTCAGAGAGATCTTTTTAAAACTAAAGGTCAGAAAAAAAATGCCACTCACTTCGCAGTGCCAGCAATTTTACAGGAGATAGCACTCTTCTTTCTGAAAGAGCAGGGCCTCCCTCCTTGTTGATGAACTGCCGGCATGGGGCACCAGTTATACTACGGTTGTAGAACTCTTTGATGCCCCACAAAGCCTTGGCGGTCTCTCGCACAAAGAGGGAGTCCTTTGGCTCCTCCAGCAGCCGCTTCCATTTATCTTGGCCCACGAAAATACCTGGGCCAAGGTTGACCTGCACAAGAAAAATCAGAATGACAATGAAGTTCCTATAACTCCAGTATATGTAAACCCTGCTACAAAAATCCGACCACAGTGACGAAAAATTCCCCATCACCTCACCCAGAATATAATACAAATCCAAATCTATTCAAGACTACTCTTTGAAATATTTCTGCTTCACCCAAGTATTCACCAATACAAAGGACCGGGAATGGCAAATTGTTTTATAATGTCTCAAAAGTTTGCCTGTTAGCTAGGAATTATCGTGGGAGCTCGCTACTTTCTTTGCTGTGTTGCTGCCAAACTGTCTTTTTATGTGACACTGGCTTAACGTTTACTGCTACAGGTAAATATTTTTTGCCTGTGAGATGCTGAGCAAAATACTGTCCACCCACTATGATGCACTTTGAGTGTTTCACGACAGCATGCAGACTATGGTGAAATTGTTCTTCGCCCTTAAGAACTTTTGTAGCATTTACGACATAGCTCGGGCATTGCAGAAAGCAAAAAAATATACTGTGGTAACTTTTGATCAATGAGTTCGGTACAAATAATTGATTGATATTTGGGGTTTAACGTCCCAAAACCACCATATGATTATGAGAGATGCCGTAGTGGAGGACTCCCGAAATTTTGACCACCTAGGGTTCTTTAACGTGCACCCAAATCTGAGCACACGGTCCTACAACATTTCCGCCTCCATCAGAAATGCAGCCGCGCAGCCAGAATTCGATCCCGCGACCTGCGGGTCAGCAGCCGAGTACTTTAGCCACTAGACCACCGCGGCGGGGCGAGGTCGGTACAAATAAACATGCTACTTTGAAGGTAGGTGCCCAGCTGCCCACGCAGCTAAAGTAAAACAAGTCTACTGCAACTGCTGTGGCTAAATACTTATGATATTATTAATGGCAAGCATGAAATTCTCAGAGCACATGACAGGCCGATATGCAATAGGTCAAAATAAATTGCGACAGTCACATCAAATCAAGCTGGAGTATAAAACAATGGCTGTGTATGGCACCCATGCCATTTCAATGGCACACAACAAATGTAAATTTTTAGTCGTACCTAATGCCAGACAAAAGACAAAAATAACTGTCATATATTTACCACAGGGAAAAAAGCCAGATTGCGATTCACAACAAATTCAGCCATTTCATTTCAGTTGACCAAAAGGGCCCGCATAACATCTCCTCAAATGGATGTCCTAATAAACTGTGATGCAGGTACACATGTGAAAACAGTAATTAACTCACATTGATAAACTATGCTCTCAAAACCCAACTGCCTTGAACTTCACTACTATATCTTTATTATTAGATGACAAAATCATTGGGAAAAGTTTGTTTTTAATTTCCTGCCTAAATCGTCAGTGAAGGTGTCAAAGATTTCAGTTTTTCTTTATATTTTAGCCACAGTGGCCGAGCGACTTGGTGTAATAATTGTCTACCTTTCATGGAAGACCATCCACTCATTCCGTGAACATCTATGATGTCGCCGCAACTTGTGCGGGAACTTCCAGGTGGCTTTGGCACCCACATTTTCTTTTGCACATTTTTATCCCTTAACTATAGGCATCTTCTCCCGGCATGCGTGGAGATTTTGGTATGGTGAAACAGTAATTTACCAAAAGGAGAAAATTGTTTGTCTCTTTAGAGTTCCTTTAAATGGCACATAGAATGGCAAATTACAATGATAACGGCGAAACAAGATAGGCAGGGGCACCTCTTTTGGGAATTACCTATACACAAGGCAAGCTTTCATTAGCACAATGGCAAGGGAAAGCTAAAATTTTCATTCCTCTTTTGCCCAGTATATTAGCATAGTCATAATAAAATAATTGTTCCAATTAAGAAGTTTTTGCAGTACCAATCTGTGTCACCTGTATGTATCAACTATAGCACCATAAGACACCATGCATGTGCAACTGAAGGAAAATAATTGTGATTTTTTCACTAAGGAGACTTATCTGTGACTGGCACTAGCTAGATAGTAGATAGTGCCACTTCATTGAAAATTATGTAAACTGCCTCCTTACATTCAATTTCAATCTTGTGCCATTTTTCAATTTAATATTAGTGTTATCAATTGCATGAGTGTTTGTGTATGGGTTGAGCTGTCCGGTAACCAACTATGTGGAACAACACATAGGCATTTGCAAGTCAGAAGTATATATAAATAAAGGGGTCATCAATCATCCTTCGGGCTTGGAGAGAAAACATATCCTGCAAATAGCAGACACTGCTGTGAACAACTCAGTTAAATCTTGTATTTATACATGGCAAAGAGTTTAGAAGCCAACCTTTTCATACAGAGCAAGCTAGGCCTGTGCTCACTCTTTCAGGCTGCCAGCATGTTGTTGAAGGGTCAACGCCGAAAACGGGAGAGGGGGGCCGTTTAATTTCGCCCAAAGATCAATGCTGAAAATGAGGGGGGGGGACAGTTCAACTTTACAGTGGTTAAAACTAAGCTAGCTGCCTGATGGTTAAGTCAGTGGGTGATGCTCCAGCAGTACAAAGGACATAACTCTACCCTTATCCTGTTTTTCAATTTTCATTTCTTCCTTTTTTTGCACACTGTGAAAGTTCATCCATGACAGTTTGTGTCTGCTAGTGCTACCATGAACATCAAAAATACAATTACATGTTTTGTATAGCTAATAACGTAGAACATCGATCGAGTGTGTGGTTTCATTTTGCAGTGCATATAGACCATCAGGTATTTTAACATATGACAGAACGAAGCTTACCTCAACGCATACTGTCCTAATACAGCAATGTCTCAGACTTCGAAAATGTATTTCGTGTGAAGTCGGGCGTCATGGCGTCTGCTCCGCATCCCAAACGTGAATTATAAAATTTTCTGCTTTGATTACATTCACTTTTCAAAGTGCCTGTTTAGCTGGGAGATCTTTTTTAAGAGGCACATTGTGTGGCGCTACAAGTGCAGTGCGAGAGCTCTGCATATGCATGGAAGAGAGTTAGAGAAGGGAAAATGCACATCATATATCCTCAGATCACATTTTCTTTTCCAGATGCGCTGTCAGTCTCGACCCAGTTGTAGTGCCACTAAGTGATGCTTGAGGATCCTATAGTCTGCTAACATGACACAGTAAGCCATACGTATGTACATTATACAGAGTGGGAGAAAGCAATTGCATTTTACCATGCACACTTGAAGTCGTGGCCATATCCTGACAAAACATTCCCCCTTACCTCCTTAATTAATTGTGTAGCTTTTAGCAGGCTCGTGAAGACAGAAGAGAAAGTGCTTAAAGCACATGACAAAACCAGATAACTCCACTTGTTCTTGACTAATCATGAAATATTCGCAGCAAACGGTTCATGAGGCAAATAAACTCTGTTACAGAGATTTTTTAAAAATTGTTTGAAAAGGTGCTTTTAGTTTCAATTGTTTCACTCTGACCAGCCTCACACCATTACTTTTTTGCAATTCT